>NW_020870691.1:188846-193846 GCF_003789085.1 Penaeus vannamei
CCGTCGACGTTGATTAGCTCTTGGAAATGTGAAGTATGGCGGGAGCGACTTCCCTCTCTCCTCCTCCTCCTTTTCCTCCGCCTCTTCCTTCCATTCCTCCCCTAGAGACGGCGCTGCCATCGCGGCCTCCCGTCAACTGCCAAAGAACAATCCTCACGGCGGCCTAATCTCTCTAATCTACTGTCATCCCTCGGCCGGTGCCATTCCTACCTCTCCCGCACGCCCGTCCGCGCCGCCTCTTCGCCCTAATGGCGCGAGGACGCAGGAGCGAAGGTCACGTCCCCCAGCCGATAGGCCGTCAGATCGAACTCCTCCACAAGAGAATCAAATCCGCTGTGATGAGTTTGGGATCAGGTTACGTTGTTTGGAGAGGCGCTGCCCGGGCGCGGTTGGCGGGGCGCTATTTCCGCGGCGGGAGCGCTTCGGCGGGCTCTCGCGGGACTCTTGCCGCCGCGATTCCCTCTCCATTAGTCGGAGGCGCCGCGGGAGACGAACGAGAGGAGGATAAGAAGAAAGAGGGAGAAGGGAGAGGAGGGAGAGCCGTTCGTAAATCCGGCTCGTTGGCGGAGTATCCCCTATTGAGCGGAGTGTTGACACAGCGCGCGTACTGTTTGTTTAGGTAACTGGGCTGCGGTGCCTTGTCACGCCCAAGGAGTGCCGACTTTGGTGGCACTTGGCGGCCCTCGAGGCGCCTCTCACGCCGCTGATGGCCGCTGATGCACTCGAGGAGGTGCCAACACGCAGTGGCGATACACGCACGATAGAGGGCCAGGATGATGGCCCCGACAGTGCCTGCGGCCGGACTCGGGTCGTGCCGCTCGATGAATATCTGCCCTGCTCGGCCGGTGGCTCGAGTGACGAGCAGGCCAGCCTTAGCATTTTGTAAATAAAATTTGTACTTGGTTGCTTTTATTATTATTTTATAGTTATTGTTGTTTTATTATTATTAATAATAATATTATTATTGTAATTATTATTATTGCCGTTGTTTTATTATTATCATCATTACTATCATTATCTTTGTTATCATAATTATTATTTTTATTATTTTTATTATCATTGTTATTATTATTTATTATTATTATTATTATTATTATTATTATTGTTTTGTTGTTGTTGCTGTTGTTTTTATTATAGTAATACTATTACTATAATCATTATTATCATTATTATTATTATTATAATTATTATTATTGTTGTTATTATTATTACTCTTACTCTTACTATTACTATTGTTATTATTAGTATTCATAGTAGTAGTAGTAGTAGTACTACTGCTGTTGCTGCTGCTACCGCATCTACTACTTCTACTACTACTACTATTACTATTACTATTACTATCGTTGTTATTATTTATCATTTACTTCTGTTGCTACTGCTCTTTTCACCATCGTTGTCATCATTGTAGTCATTATGATCGCCTTGCCATGGAGAGAGAATTAGCCCGTGTCACAATATGTCATAATATGCTAGAATTTGCAAATATTGTGTATCTAAACATCTTTTCGCTTTTTATTCACGACAGAACACCTCTCTCTTGTAAAGGGGGCAATATAACTTTTTATTAAATCGATTGTACATCAGTCTATCGGCCAAAATTTAGTTTACCGGGAATTGATCCTCAGTCGTGCATTCGTGGGCACGTAGATAGACGGGTTTTCACGGGAATTCACGTGCAAGGTCTATATCGAGTATACTTACGTAAAACTTGCTCACGTGCACTTGGTTATGCGCTCGTGGGAGGGGGGAGTCCCGAGGAGAGGGAGGGAGAGGAGAGGAGAAGGAGGGAGAGGAGGGGGAGAGGAGAGGGAGAAGGGAGGGAGAGGGAGAGAGAAGGAGAGGGAGGGAGAGGAGGGGGAGAGGGGAGGAGAGGAGAGGGAGAAGGGAGGGAGAGCAGCGCCGTTGGCCTCTTCATTACCTCGCGAGACTCAGGAAAACACGCTGTCGCCCCGAGTTTCCTGGCGACCTGTGATGCCTCGGACCATCTGGCGGAGGGAGAGAGAGGCGCTCGTTAGGGAGGCGGGGACGAGCTGCGGTGCTGGCGCTCACGGGGGGCACGGGGGGGGGGGGGTGGGGGCTTGGGTTTATTGTGGTGTGTGTGTATGTGATATATATATATATATATATATATATATATATATATATATATATATATATATTTGTAATATGTATAATATAATAATGTACAGTAATACATATAATGTATATGATATGTTATCATATATAATGTATTATATATATTATTTATAACATATGTAATATATTATACTATATTATATATATATAGTATACATATATATATATATATATATAATATATATATATATATATGTGTGTGTGTGTGTGTGTGTGTGTGTGTGTGTGTGTGTGTGTGTGTATAAATATATATGTATAGATAGATATAGATATATAAATATGTATATATTATATTTTTTTATATATAGAATATATATGTGAATATTTGTTTACATTCATTTTTTGAAGCGTATACACTGCGATACCTAGAGAATCACCAAGGAAGCCAGCGCATGACGGGGCCGTGCGAGGCAGCCCCGCAAGGGCCGCGGGCGAGCGTGGCGCCGCAGCCTGGCGTCGCCGCAGCGTTATCGGATCCCGCCGTACCTGCGCTGCGTCAAGAGCGAGGAATCAATTAAATCGGGGATGCGAGAGCGGGCCTGTCACAGGGGCTGCTTAGTGGGATGGTCTGTGTTAGATTTACATTTATAATCCCGCTTGAAGTGCCTGCGTTGGGTCAGGCGGGCGTGTGGCGAGGGCGGGGAGGCGGGGAGGGCGGCCAAGGGGCGTGCGCTCGCCGGCCCTCGCAAAGGGCTTGAGTTAGTGCCATGGCCTCGTGATCAGCATCGGGACCTGGAAAGCGTCGGCGAGGCATGTGCAAGGAAATGAATGTAGAGACTTGCGTTGGTGCAGTTGATTGGTCTGAAGAGCGCTGCGTCGGAGCGTTGTTGTTTGTTGTTTGTTTGTTACGTTGTATTTAGTTTATGCCCATTTTACGTAGAGTCGACGGGAGACTTTTTATTCAAAATCTACTGAAAAATATGAACACTTTCGTGCTCAAATTATGAGATATCGCCATTTTTTTGTTGCGAAATGATTTCTCTCTCTCTCTCTCTCTCTCTCTCTCTCTCTCTCTCTCTCTCTCTCTCTCTCTCTCTCTCTCTCTCTCTCTCTCTCTCTCTCTCTCTCTCTCTCTCTCTCTCTCTCTCCTTTCTCCCAGTCCGAAGGCCACGTCAATTATCGACACGCAGGAAAATAAATTGTTTTCATTGTCTCTCGTGTTCATCTGTTGTGCGACTGGGCTTCGATCACCCCCCCACCCAACACACACACACACCCCTCACCCCAACCCCCTCGACAACCCCGCAACCCACAGCTACTCGACTACTACCCCCCTCCCCTTCCCTCTCCACATCCATCTACCCCCTCCCTCCCTCCACCATCCTCTACCCTCCTTTCACCACCTCCCTCCCTCTACCCCCTCCCTACCCCCTCCCTCCATCTCTCTCCACCCCCCTCCACTCCTTCCCTCTACCCGCTAGGTCAACCTCCCTCCACCCCTCTCCACCTCCCCCCTCCACCCTCTCCTCCAACCCCCCACTTCCTCTACCCCCTCCACCTCCTTCCCCTTCCCGCTAGGTCAACCTCCCTCCACCCCTCTCCTCCCTCCTTCCACCTCCCCCTCCTACCCTCTCCCCACACCTCCCCCCTCTACCCTTCCCTCCACCCCCCTCCACCTCCTTCCCCCTACCCGCTAGGTCAACCTCCCTCCACCTCCTCCCTCTACTCGCTAGGTCAACCTCCCTTCACCCCTCTCCACCCCCTCCCTCCACCTCCCCCATCCCTACCCTCTCCTTCCACCCCACTCCACCCCCTCCACCTCCTTCCCCTACCCGCTAGGTCAACCTCACACTCCAAACCACTGTTGTTTTAGTCGCTTCTCCACGCGTTGGAGGCGGAGATCGTAAAGCGACTTTCACGCTGAACCTTGATAGAGTTTTATGGACTTCGAACCCAAACACAGACATTTTCTTCTTTTCTTATTTCTTCTCGTCTTTCTCTTCTTGTTTTTCTTTTCGTCTTCTTGTTCTTTTTCTTGTTCTTTTCGTCTTCCTCTTCTTCTTCTTCTTTTCGTTTTCTTCTGTGTCTGTTCCTGGTTTTCCTTTTTCGTCTTCGTCTTTTTATTCTGCTTTTCCTTCTCCTCGTTCGTCTTCTTGTTCCTTTTTTTTCTTTTCCTACTATTTCATCTTCTCTTCGTCCTTCATCCTATTTCCATTTTGTGTCTCCTTCTTCTTCATTTATTTCTTTCTTGATTTATTTCTCCTTCTTCTTCATTATTTCTTCTTCCTCTTAATCTTCGTTTTTCTAAACACAAGTGGGAAAGAATATTTTTTTTAATGAAGTTACGCAAACTTAAATTGAGAAGTTTGAAGGAACTCGAAAGAACAGAATGAAAACAGAAGAAAAAAAAAGGAAGGAGAATATACGTCGCGAAGGAGGGAGTAAGAAGCGAGGGAGAGAAGGAGTGGGGAAGGAGGAGGGAAGAGGGGGGGGTACAGAGGACCAATGGGCGACACGTCAGGACTCCGACAAGAGCGATTAATCTTTGCTAATCAGGTTACTCCCGCTACCCTTCACCCCCCCTCCTCCTCCCTACTGTTTCACCCTTCACCCTACCCCCTCCGTCCGTCCCTCCCTCCCTCCCTCTCTCCGTTTCACCTTCACCCTACCCCTCCTTCCATCCCTCCCTCCCTCCTTCCCTCTCCTCTCTCCGTCTCACCCTTCACCTACCTTCTCCCTCTCCCAGCCACCTGCCTCCGTTTCACCCTTCGCCCTTCCCCTCCCCTTACCCCGTTCCCCTCCCCTTTTCCCCTACCCCACCCTCCCTTTTCCACTACCCTACCCCCTAACCCTCCCTTTCCCCCTACCCCCAACCCTCCTACCCTCCCTTTTCCCCCTTCACCCTGCCCCTTACCCTCCTTCCC
>NW_020870691.1:198846-201346 GCF_003789085.1 Penaeus vannamei
TTTCTGTGTTGGAACTTAAAAATATTTATCTGCTGGTATATATTTTGTGTTTGTTTTATTTCTTTGTCATTTTTGTTTTTCTTTCTCTTTTTTCTTCTTTCTCTTTCTCTCTTTCTCTGTCTCTCTCTCTCTCTCTCTCTCTCTCTCTCTCTCTCTCGCTCTCTCTCTCTCTCTCTCTCTCTCTCTCTCTCTCTCTCTCTCTCTCTCTCTCTCTCTCTCTCTCTCTCTCTCTCTCTCTCTCTCTCTCTCTGTCACCGCATGACCTCGCAACCCGGTGACTACATAGCCTCGCCTCCTCTCGCCCCACTCCGATCACGTCGATAGCTACTGCGTCTTTACTACAACAGCCTTACTGCCCTTCCTGTCTCCCCTCCTCTCCTCTTTTTTCCTTCTTACCTCTCCTCTCCTCCCGTCTTACCCTTTCCTCCCCTCCTCATTCTCCTCATATTCTCTCCTCCCCTCTCCGTCTTCCCTCTTCCTTCTCTCTCCCCATCTCTCACCCTTCCTTCTCCTCTCCTCTTCTTTCACCCTTCCTTCTCCTTCCCTCCCAATTCCCATCTTACCCTATCCTCTCTCCCCTCTTTCCTCTCTTCCCCTCTCTCCTCCCGTCTCCTCCCCCTCTCCCCTCGTCCCTCCCCTCACGGGACAGTAATGCGGACAGATCACCGGAGCCTCAGCCTAATGCACCAGTAATGGTCGAGGTAATGTGATTGTCCCCTCTCTCGCCCCCTCCTTGATCTGGAGAGGGGAAAGGAGGGGAAGAGGGGGAGGGGAGAGGAGGCGAAGACGGGAGAGGGGGATGGGGGCGGATGAAGAGGTTGAGTAGTTGTATTGTTGTAGGAAGAAGAGGGTATTGTGTGAAGTGTGTTGTGTGAAGATATTTTGAGTTCGTCGGGATGTATGTGCCTGAGGTACACATCTCGAGGAATGCAAATGGCGGCGGAGAAATTAAAGTGGAATGCCCCCCCCCCCCCTTAAAAAAAAGCGAAAAGCAATAATAAGGAAAACGAATGACCATGGGCGTGAGCGAGTGCTGAATGAGGAGGGAGCCGAGTGCGTGGGGATCCGGCGTCAGGAGTCGCGGCGTCCGTAATTGGGAGCGGCAGCCTCCGCCAGCGGACGTATTTAACCAGAATTTATCAGCGGCCCCCGTCCTGTCGGAGGAATCAGCCTGTTGCTTACGTTGCATCTGCCGTTGCCAATGCGAGGCCTCGTCACCATTAAGCATTCTAATCTCTCAAAGTGCGCGTCGCTCGTCTCTGCAAAATGTAAATGTCGGACAGGGCTTGCGTCATCGCCGAGGAGGAGGTGAGCCGCGCCAGGCCTCGGAAGGGCGCCCGGGGGGGAGGCCCTCAATGGCCTGCTCACGTGGCCTGCTGACTCCGCGGGCGATCAGCAGGCAAGCAGCGTCCCTGCTCAGCCCCGGGCGGTATTCGCAATCTGCTAATTGCCGACAAAGAGCGGCGGGGGAAGGGGGAGGGAGGAGGAGGGCAGGGAGGGCGCAGGGTGGGGTCTCAAAGAAAGCTATCAAGTGATGGGGAAAAGTTGGAAGAATCTGCGCCTCGGAAGAAGGGAGATAGAAAACAGGATTTATTGATTCGTATTGCATTGTTTTGCAAAGCGAACATGCGGTGAAGCTCGTTACCTCTCCGTGGCAATCCTCTCTCTCGAAAGCTTTTGAAAGATCATGCTGGCTCTTATCGCCTCGAGATGCTATCTGTGACACTCTGCGCCTTTCAAGAGGCATGATATAAGACGGTAAATATTTACATGTGGATTGTGTGGTGGGCAGCGCGATGGTATCGGCGTCGGGATAACTGTAGTGTTGTGTTAGGGACAGTGTTGGGAGGTTGTCAGACAAGAAACGTGGGCGCGGGCGTGTTGATGTGTGTCGCGGCGGGCCGGATGGGAGGGGGCCGCGGCCGGGGAGGGGCGGGGGACGGGGGGAGGGAGCCCCATGTTGAGTGGATTGTCTGGTCAGTATGGCTTGCATGTCGCATCTCGTGTGTGCAAGTGCAGATAAGGGCCATGTGCGCGGCGAGGGCGGCGGCCGCGGCGAGGCGAGGTGGCCGCCGCCGCCCCGCCGCTAATGGAGGAGCCGCCTGCGGGACGCGATTTATGGCGTGCTCGTGGGCGAACATAAATACGGCTGTATCTTAATGCCCTAATGCCCAATGCCCGGCTGATGCTGGGACGCGCGTGTTCTATGTCTGCACATGAGCTTACACTCGCACATATGTACGCATATATATATATATATATATATATATATATATATATATATATATATATATAATTATATATATATATATATATATGTGTGTGTGTGGTTGTGTGTGTGTGTGTGTGTGTTGTGTGTGTGTGTATGTATGTATGTATTATGTATATATACTCACATATATATATATTCATTCATGCATATATATAATATGTATATAAATATATATATATATATATATATATATTACATACACACACATACACATACATGACATACACG
>NW_020870691.1:206346-216346 GCF_003789085.1 Penaeus vannamei
ATGGAACAAAGAGTAGAAGGAAGGAAAAGAGCAATGAAGGAAGGAAGAGGAGGAGACGGAAGGAAGAGCGACCGGCAGGGGAGGCAACGAGGCGAGAAGAGGGAGGGAATAGGAGAGAAGTGCCGGCGAGGGGAAGGGAGAGGGAGAGGGAGAGGGGATGTGATGGTGCTATGATTACTTCGACAAACACAAAGGGTCGGGCGCTCCCCCCATCCCTTCCCCTCGCCTCCCCTCTGCCCTCCCCCCTCTCTGCCCACCCATCACCCACCCACCCCTCCTTCCCTAGTCCCTCTCCCTTCCTCCCCTCCCCTCCCCACCTTCCTTCTCCCCTCTTCCCCCTCCCCTCCCCTCCCTCTGCTCCCTCCCCTTCTCCTTTAGGCGACAAATTACCCGCCCGGCAGACCCGATTCGGATAGCGGGTGGGAAATACATAACCCGGATTACGATAGAGTAACTCTCGTAATGGCTGTCTTGTTGGCGATTGGAGTGGCGGCGGGGAGGGGGGCGGGGAGGGGCGAAGGAGGGAGCGTGTGCTGGGTTTGTTTTGGTTGTTTGGCTTGTTTAGGTGGTTAGGTTTAGGTGGTTGTGGATAGGACGGAGGGGAAAGACAACAGGCTGACCGATAGACAGACAGATAGACCGATAAACTGGCAGACAGACAGACAGACGGACTCCCCGCAACGCAAGAGCACGCCCCCGCCGCCCGCACTTCCGCCTGGGCCAGCGCGAGGGCCCGGCGGCGTCCGTCTCGCGCTCCTCATCTTTAAGCGGCGCGGAGGCCCTCGGAGGCGCGTCGTCGAGGCGGCAGGAGCTCGGAGGGGAAGCCGCGCCGCCGGGACCGCGGGAGGAGGAGCGAGTGTCCGCCGCTCCGGAGATAAAGCACGGCCTCTTGTTGACACCGACGTCAGCCTCGCCGCCGCCGCCCGCGCCGACAGCGATAGCGCGTCGGGGCGAAGAGGAGGAGGGAAGTGATTCGGGGCGGAGGCGGGCGTGGTGGGCGGCGATGTGTGGGTTTGTGGGCGTTGTTTTTTTCGGCTCCTTGGTGTGCGGCGGTAGTTTTTCTTAAGATTTATTGGTCTTATTTTATTATCTTTTATTAGATTGTATTGCATTATATCATTTTATTATTTTATTACATTATATATATCTTAGTTATATTTTATTATATTATTATCATATCTTTGATTATATTTTATTATCTTTATTCTTATCTTTTGTTGCAATTACGGTGTTGGTGCATTCAAATATGGTCTCAAGGCGGGTAGAATTACGCTTTTGTTTTGATATCACTGTTGTCTTTGTTATTGGTGATGCGGTTGTTATGACTACTGTTTTTAGTATTGTTATTGTCGTTATGGTAATAGTAATGATAATAATGGTTATTGTTATCGGGTGTTGTTGTTACTATTCCCATTATTGTTATTTTATATTGTTGTTATTATTTTTTTATTATTATTGTTATTATTATCATCATAATATATTTCATTATTGTTATTATAATTATTTTATTATTAATGCGATAATTGCTATTACCATTATTACTGTTTTTCGTTTGCATTCTTAGTATTTCGATGACCATTATCACACAATACATTATTATTGCACTATTTATGTTATTTTTATAAGCGATATTTTCTCTCCCATTATTAACATTACATTCTTCATTATTATACCTCCCACAATCACAAATTCCATCATAAATCAAGCTCTCTCTCTCTCTGCTTGTACAACCTTCGTATCTCGATAAGGCTTATCGCAATCACCTCCATCATCATTATGTCCCGAGGCACTATCTTTAGACGTCATCTCGCCCTCGTATCGTTGCACGCTGCAATCATCGTCATTATTGCAAATTAAGGTGATTTAAAGGGAAATTGCAAGCACATTCGTCTCCGCGCCGAGTGCCGGAATTAGTTGCTGGACGAGGCGACAGATGGCAGTGTGTGCCGCGGACGCCTGGGGGTTAGTGCCAGGTCAGTGGAGCGAGGACCTCGTCTCCTATCTTTCTTTTCCTCTTTATTCTTCTTTTTCTTCCTTTTTTTTCTTCTTCTTTTTTCCATTTTCTTCCTTTCTTTCTTTCTTCTTTTATTTTATTTCTTTTTTTTCATTTTCTTCCTTTCCTTTCTTTCTTCTTTTATTTTTTTCCATTTTCTTCCTTTCCTTTCTTCTTCTTTTCTTTTATTTCTTCTTTTTACCTGTTTTTTATTCTACTTCTCCTTCAACATCCCCCCTTTCCCTATTTCCTTCCCCTCCTCCTTGCCCATTTGAGGGAAAGCAGCAGCATCTTTCTTCGTTTTTTTTATTTTTATCCAAATGTTCGCTTTATTTATTTTATTTTTTGAGACAAGAGTTCGATCGGTTGTTTTCGTGCTTCTCGAGTTTGTTTTGATCATCATCATCATTTTTTGTTTTATTTCGCGTATTTGTGAGTTTGTTTACGCATGGTTTGTATTCATGTCTCCTTTTACTCTCTCTCTCTTTTTCCAAAGTGGAAGTCACGGATTATTTCTTTCCCTCTCTATTCATCTCTCTCTCTCTCTATTAATCTCTCTCTCTCTCTCTCTCTCTCTCTCTCTCTCTCTCTCTCTCTCTCTCTCTCTCTCTCTCTCTCTCTCTCTCTCTCTCTCTCTCTCTCTCTCTCTCTCTCCCTCCCTCCCTCCCTCCCTCCCTCCCCTCCCTCCCTCCCTCCCTCCCTCCCTCCCTCCTCTCTCTCTCTCTCTCCCTCCCTCCCTCTCTCTCCCCTCCCTCCCCTCTCTCTCTCCCTCCCTCTCTCCCCTCTCTCCTCTCTCTCTCATCTCCCTCTCCTCTCCCCTCCCTCTCCCCATTCTCCCTCTCTCCTCTCTCCCTCTTCCCTCTCCCTCTCCCTCCCTCTCCCTCTCTCTCCCTTCTCCCTCTCCCTCTCCTCTCCCTCTCCCCTCTCCTCTCTCTCTCTCTCTCTCTCTCTCTCTCTCTCTCTCTCTCCTCTTCTCTCCTCTTCTCTCTCTTCTCTCTCTCTCTNGTCTCCAATCTTTCTTTCTCATCTCTCTTCCCCTCCTTTATCCACCCTACCTCACCTCCTTCTCGCTTTCTGTCCCATCTCTTCCCTCTTTCTCTTTCCCTCCTATTTGCCCTCCTATTTTATCTTAGTAATTTTCCTATTTCCCCCTCCTCCTCTTATTCTTTCCTTCTCGTCGCTTCTCCAATCTTTCTTCTCTCGTCTTTTCCCCTCCTACCTCCTTCTCGCCTTTCTCTCCTTAAGTCTTTCCCTCTTGCCCTCTCCCTCCCATTATCTACCCTTCTTCCTTCCACTCTACCCACCTCTCCTTACGTGCTTCCCAAACAAACAACAAACATTATACATCCTTTGTTTTTTTTTCTTTTTTTTTTGCAACAGTTTCTTTTACATTCTTAAGAAGGTTGAGATTACAGTTAATAACTATCCATACAACGAATATCACGCGTAAGAGCGAGCAGACCGTAAAAAAAAACTGGTTCTTGGCTCGAGTAAAGTAGGAACTCGGGTTTTGCTTTATTTATATCGCGGCGGGACGTTGTCGTGTTTTGTAGCGGTTGACTGTCGATAAGGCGGGGTGGTTTCATCCGGGGGGGCGAGGAGGGAGGAAGCGGGAGGGGAGGGAAGGAGGAGGGGGGAGGGGAAGGGGAAGAGGAGGGGGAAGGGGGGAGGGGGAGGGAGGGGAGGGGGAGGGGAGGAGAGGGAAGGAAACGGAAAGGGAGGAGCGAAGGGAGGGGAGGGGATGGGATGGGATGGGGATGGGGAGGGGTATGGGGATAGGGATGGGGATGGGAATTGGGAGGGCAGCCGGGGTATTAGGTGGAGAGGGTAGGGGAGGGAGGCGGAAGGGTGAGGAAAAGGCGGAAGCGGAAGGGAGGTGAGGGTAGGGCGAAGGGGGGGAGAGAGAAAAGAACAAAAGAAAGGGGGACGGGGGAGGGGAAGGGAGGGTGGGGCCGGGTGTTGGCTTTTGGTCTCTGTAACTTTTGGTTCCTTAATATGCCCTGTCTGTCCCCTGTCTGTTTCTAGTCTGGCTTTAGTTCTTAGTCTGTGTACTGGGTTTTCTTTTGTCTCTTTTTTCCCTCTTTCGCTTTTCTTTCTTCTTCTTTCGCTCTCTCTCCTCCTGTTTCTCTCTCTTTCTTTTCACTCCCCCTTCCCTGCCCTCCCTCCACTCCCTCCTTCCAATCCCTCAATCCCTCCCCTCCTCCCTCCCTCCCCTTCCCTCAATCCTTCTCTCTCCCTCCCTCCCTCTCATTCACTCCCTCTCCCTCCCACTCAATCCCTCCCTCCCTCCCCTTTCCTACATCCTCTCTTTTCCCTCCCTCCCTCTCCTTCACTCCCCTTTCCTCCCACTCAAATCCCTAACCTCCTTCCCTTAATCCTTCACTCCTTCTCCCTTCTCTCTCCTTCTCCTTCCCTCCAATCCTTCTCTCTCCCTCCCTCCCCTCCCCCCCCCTCCCCTTTTCCGTCCGACAAAACGCCTGGTCCGACATGGTAATCAATTTAGCATTGCAGGTGTTTCGGTCACTCAGGCGACAGGCTATTACAGAGGATGATTTGGCGATTCCTTATTACATAATGCATTGGCGCAGGGTATCATAAATAGGGGTAGGGGGTTTAGTGGGCGGGTATGGAGGATGAGGATGGTTTAGTAGAGGCTGGTGGATAAAGGGCGGTTAGCCGGGGCGTTAGTTGGGTATAGGCGAGACGGAGAGGATGATGGGGAAGGGTGTCTGGGCGGCGGGATGGTGAAGCGGGAGGTAGAGTGGGTTAGAGATGAGGGAGGCGAGGGAGGCGAGCGGAGGGAGGAGGGAGCTGAGGAGAGTAGAGGGATGGTACTGGAGAGGGAGGGAGGACGGGATGGCGAGGCGGAGGCGATGGGAGGAGGCAGAGGCAGATTTAGAGACGAGAGCAGAAGGCAGAGAGAGAGAGAGAGAAAGAAAGACAGAGACAGAGACAGAGACATGAGAGAGAAAGAGAGAAAAGAAAGACAGACGACACAAAAAGCAGGACAGACAACACACACACACACACACACACACACACAGACAAACAGAGCAAACAGAGAAGACAGACACACACACAGAGCATATCTATTCCCTTCCAAACGCTTACAAGCACTCTAACCAACAGCAGTGCTTACCACACTGCCATTAGCACCAAGAACCAGTCAGAAGAAGTAAAGTAGCTATGTCCGAGTCTTAGTTTCTCGAACTGTGATGAACCTTTACCCTTTTCGGCCTTTAATTCGAGAGCCTATTGACCCCGCTTGTCCCCTTTTTTTGCCCCCCCCTCTCTCTCTCTCTCTCTCGTCTCTCTTTCTCTCTCTTCTTGGTTGTCTGTCTGTCTCTCTCTCTTCTGTTTTCGGCTGTGTCTCTCTTCTCATTCTTCCCTCTCTCTCTCTTCTCTCTCTCTCTCTTCTTCTCTCTCTCTCTCTCATTCTCTCTCTCTCTCTCATCATCGTCTCTCTCTCTCTCTCTCTCTCTCTTCAGTTGTTTGTCTGTCCTCTCTCTCTCTCTCTCTTGTCTAGTCTGTCTGTCTCTCTCTCTCTTCTTTACCTTACTTTCTTTCTCGTTCTTTGTATCTTATTTCTTAGTATTTTTGTTTTATTATCTGTCTCTGTCTTCTGTCTCTGTCTCTCTGTCTCTTTGTCCAGTCTGTCTGTCTGTCCGTCTGTCTGTCTGAGTCTTCTGTCGTCCTGTGTCTGTCTCCTCTTCTCTCTCTCTCTCTCTCTCGTCGTCTCTCTCTCTCTCCTCTCTCTCTCTTCCTTTCTCTCTCCTCCCCCTTTTTTTTTGGTTTGGGACGTGAAAATCGCATTGGCTCGCTCTCTCTCTTCTCTTCTTCCCTTTCCTTTTACCCTAATTTCGAGATAAGCTCTTTTGAAGTTTGTCCTGTGGTGTTCTCTTTTCGTCTCTACTCTCTCTCTCTCTCTCTCTCTCTCTCTTTCCCTCTCTCCTCTCTCTCTCTCTTTTCTCTCTCTCTCTCTCTCCTCTCTCTCTCCTCTCTCTCCCTCCTCTCTAATAGTCTAATAGTAAATAGGTAAAGTTAAAATATAAGCATTATTACTAGAAATTAATAAATGTAAAAAAAAAAAAAATAATAGTAAATAGTAAGTGTCTAAGAGTAAATCATATAATTTTCTCAAATTGTAAACTTGAGTGAAATGTGACCTTTGCAATGTCAGAGTTTGATGCAAAGAACCTTTCTCGGCGTTTTCGTTGCATTTGCAATATTATAGCAGTAATGTTAGGTTCCCCGCGTGTGCTGTGTCCTATGCATTCACTGGGAACAACTTTTTTTTTTTTTTTTTTTTTTTTTTTTTTTTTTTTTTTTTAGCGCTGGGAGATTTCGATACGTGCATTCTCTTCCATTTTGTTTAATTTATGTATTTGTATTTTTGAGAGAGAGAGAGGATATAAAGAAAAGGGGAGGGGGATGTGTGGCGGGAGGCGAGGGAGGGTAGAGGGATGGGGAGAGGCACCGAGCGGAGATGGGGAGAGGGGGATGCGACGGAGAGCCGACTGACTGCCGGAGAGAGGTCAGGGAGGGAAGGAGAGGAGACGAGAGAACGGGAGAAGAGAAAGAGAAGGAGAGAGACGAGATGAAGAGAGAGAGAGAAGAGAGGAGAGAGAGAGAGAGAGAGATAAGACGAGACAGAGACAGACAGATAGACAGACAGACAGACAGAATAGAGAGAGCAGAGAGAGATATCAACCGCCTGACTGACAGATTGCCTGACTGACTGACAGGACGAATCTCGACCCGCTGTATCATCTTCGCCTATCGCTTATAATTTCGCCTCACAGGTCACCTTAGCCGCTTCTCCCTCGCTCCTCCTCGAAAACCCAGTGAAAGATATCGAATCCCACCCTTATCAACGGTTATCCGAAGCGCTCACTTGACCGAAATCGCGAATTCCAATCGCTTTCCGGTCGAGTGAAGCGTCAGATTCGAAGCTCCCGAGCGGGTCTCGAAGCTCCGAACGGATGTGCGAATAGCGCTGCGGTGCGAATAGCAGGTGGGCGGATTTGAAGTAATTCGACCTTCGGTGAATCGAGGAATTTATGTCGACAAGAAAGTCGCCGGAATGGCTATTTGATTTCCAAGAAAAGAAAAAAAAAAAAAAAACTGCGCCATTTAATGGTTATCTCTTTTAATTGATTAGATTAATGGTGTGGATTACATAAAACGAGATAAGATCGTGTTCTCGGGATCACGCACGAGGATTGGTGGGGAAGGGGGGGGGGGAGGAGGACAAGGAGGAGGGGAGGGGGGGGTGAGGGAGGGAGGCTGAGGAGGAGGGGGGGGGTCCTTCACACCTCATTTCTCCTCCTTTCCACTCGGAGGAAGGACAGTTATTACAGGCTGCCGTTTATAGGGGGCGGAAGAAAGCTCGAGAAAACCTGTTGGATATTGTGGTTCAAAAAAAAAAGAGGAGGAAGGGAGGGAGGGAGGAAAGGTGAGGGAGGGAAGAAGGAAAGGAAGGAAGGAGGAAGGAGGGAGGAGGGAGGGAGGGAGGGAGGGAGGAGGGAGAGAGGGAGGGAAGGGAGAGAGGGAGGGAGGGAGGAGGGGAGGAGGGAGGAGAGAGGGAGGGAGGGAGGGAGGGAGGGAGGAAGAGAGAGAGAGAGAGAGAAGAGAGAAGAGAGAGGAGAGAGAGAGGAGAGAGAGGAGAGAGAGAGAGAGAGAGAGAGAGAAGAGAGAGAAGAGAGAAAGGAAGCGAGAGAAGAGAGAGAGAAAAGAGAGAATAACAAACGAAGAAAGAAAGAAGAGAAGAAAAAAGAAGAAAAGAAAGAAAAGAAGAGAAGAGAAGAGAAAGGAGAAGAGGACACGCCCGTGCTGTTCCGTGGGCGTAGAGATCCCGCCCACTTGGCTATCGAGAACAAAATCCTTGCACAAAATTTACAGGATTCGATCTCCATAATATCCAACGGAGCATGAAATCCCTTCCTCATTTTTATCCAAAAGTATCCATAAATATATATCCATATCCTCATTTTTCTCATTTTTATCCAAAAGTATCCATAAATATAGTATCCATATATATTATCCATATTTTCTATTTTTTATCGTTTTGATCCAAAAATGTCCAAAATATTTATCCATATCCTCCTTTTTCTCATTTTTATCCAAAAGTATCCATAAATATTATATCCATAAAATTTTCTCATTTTTCACCCAAAATATCCATAAATATATATCCATATCATTCATAAATATATATCCATACCCTAATTTTCTCTCATTTTTATCCAAAAGTATCCATGAATAAAAGTATCCAAAATAAATAAATAAATGAGGATTGTCGTAAGGATAAATCACAGGGTTTCAGGAGGGTTTCAGGAGGGAAATTTTTGGGTGTGGTTAGTGTGGTAAGTCTTTTTTTTCTTCTTCTCTCCTCCTCTTTCTTCTCTTCTTTCTTCCTTCTTCTTCTCTTTTGTCTTTCTTCGCCTTTTCCTCTCTTCTTTCTTCTTCTTCTCTGTTTCTTCTTCTTTTTCATTTACTTCTCCTTCTTCTCCTTCCTAATTAATCTTCTCCTTCTTTCCGTCTTCTTCTACCTCCCCCTCCTCCTTTACCTCCTCTTTCTTCCTTACCATCCTCTTCCCATCCTCCATCCTCCTCGTCCTCATCCCTATCTCCAGCTCTACCTCCTCCCCTCTCCTTCCATCCTCTTCTCCTTTCAATCCTCCTCCCTATCCTTACCTCTATCTCCTCCTACTCCTCCTTCCCTCCTCCTCCTCCCCTTTCTTCTCCATCTCCAGAGCTACATGTCCCCCTTCCCCCTTCTCCTCCTCTTCCTCCTCCTTTCTCTCCCTCTCCTCCCCCTCCCCCTTCCTCCTTCCTCCTCCTCCTCCCCTCCTCCTCTCTCTCCTCCTTCCTCCCCCTTCCTTCCCCTCTCACTCCTCCTTCCTCCTTCCTCCTCTCCCCTCCCCAGAGCCCCTCCCCCTCTCCTCTGCCTCCATGTTTCCTCCCACTACCCTTCTTCCTCCTCCTCCTCTTCCTCCCCCTCCTTCCTCCTTCCCTCTTCCCTCCTCCAGAGCTACATGTCCCCCCCTCCTTCCTCCCCTCCTCCTCCATCCTCCCCCTCCCTTCCTCCTCCTCCCTCCTTCCCCTCTCCTCTCCCTCCCCCTCTCTCTCCTTCCTCCCCTCCCCCTCCCCTCCCCTCCCCTCCTCCCCCTTCCTTTTCCCCTCCCCCTTCCACCTCCCTCCCCCCTCTCCAGAGCTCCATGCCCCCCCCCCCCCCCTTTATGAGCACAGTGACGAAGCAAAGGCGGCCACATGACCACCTCAAAGCAACTATTTCGAGCCAATTAAGCGATGAGGAGTCTCTAAGTGCTTTTCTCTTGTTTCGCTATTTATCATCATCCTTATCTTGTCTCTCTTTTCGGGGCGTGGGAGGGCGAGCGGGAGAGGGCGAAAGGGGGTGCGGTGGATGGATGGATGGATGGAGGAAGGGGGGCGGGGGGGGGAAGGAGGGGGTAGGTGAGTGGTTTGGGGAGTTGGGGGATGGGGGGATGTTGGATATGGGGGGGGGGAGGGGGAGAGGCGGAGGGGGGGAGGAAGAGGAGGGAGGAGGAGGGGAGGAAGAGGAGGAGGGGAGGGGAGGGGGAGGAGGAGGAGGGGGAAGGAGGAGGCGGAGGAGGAGGAGGAAGGGAGGAGGAAGGAGAGAGGAGGAGGGGGAGGAGAGAGGAGAGGAGGAGGAAGAAGGGGAGGAGGAGGAGGAAGAGGAGGGGGAAAGCTTTAAGTAGAGGGAGGGGGGGAAGCTAGACGGGGGGGGGGGGGGGGGGGTGCGGGGTGTGGGCGGAGAAGCTAGACGAGGGAGGAGGAGGAGGAGGGGAAAGCTAGACATAACAGGAGAATGCGGGGGAGGAGGAAGGGAGAGAGAGAGAGAGAGAAAGATAACAAGGGAGAAAGAGACAGAAAAAAAGCCCAATTCTCTCATTTCTTTTTTTTTTTTTAAATACCTTTCCTCCCCCCCCCACCCCCTCCCTCCTTTTCCGCGTGAGTACAAGA
>NW_020870691.1:221346-233846 GCF_003789085.1 Penaeus vannamei
TACGCACACACACACGTACATACACACACGCACGTACACACAGACACATACACACGCACATGAACACGCACATGCACACACATGTACAGACACACATTCATAATAATTCTCTCTCTCTCTCTCTATCTCTATCTATCTATCTATCTATCTCTTTTTCTTCTCTCTCTCTTTCTTTCTTTCTTTCTTTCTTTCTTTCTCTCTTTCTCTCTCTCTCTTTCTCTCTCTCTTTCTCTCTCTTTCTCTCTCTCTCTCTCTCTCTCTCTCTCTCTCTCTCTCTCTCTCCCTCTCCTCCCTCCCTCTCTCCCTCCCCCCCCTCCCCCTCCTCCCTCCCTCTCCCTCCTTCCCCTCCCTCCCTCTCTCCCCCTCCTCACCCCCCTCCTCTCTCCCTCCTTCCCTCCCTCCCTCCCTCCCCCCCTCTCTCTCTTACACACACATATAATCACACACGCATTCCTATAAACATCCACACACGTACACATAAACACGTATATATATTTACACAAGCAATTAAATACTCACCCAAAGACATTTTCTGAAAATTCCACGCACTTGTTCTTACCGAAACGCAACAATTACAACGACCACGCGACGGCAACATCCCTCCAGTGCACCATAACATACCTGCAAAACGTAATAAATATTAGATCTGATGTTTATTCCTGAATGTCAGAAGGTGATAAAAATAATCTTTAAAAGACACTGCAATCGTTTTCGTTAATCTATGAGGCTATTGTATTATATATCGTGATAAAATGCAAGAGTTATATGATACAGTGAAATACAATATGGTAGCAATAAGGATACAATATAACGTGATACATTATATAAACTGATACAATACCATATCATATACTATTATATGAAGTGATATAATAAGAAAAACAAATTACTAACATCGAGAAAGAAAAAAAAAAATTATATATAATATTATATATAATAAGAAAATTATATTATTATATATAATAAGAAAAAAATAACACCGAGAAAAAAAATGAAAAATCATATAATCATATATAACATTATATATAATAAGACAAAATATATATAATAAGAAAAAAATATATAAAGAAAATATATATAATAATAAAAAAAAATAACATCGAGAAAAAAATAAAAAGACGACAAATAGAAAACAAAAACACGATTTTTAAAAAACCGGAGAGAAAGAGAAAAAGAGAAAAAGAAAAAAAAGAGAGAAAAATATCCAATATTTTATCCCCCCTCTTCAAAGCCCGCCATTCGGGAAGATGATCCATTCCTCTAAGCTGCATGGCGTTGCAACCGTTATGCAAGCCGCCGAAATTGCCCATACAAGCGATCGTAACGGGGTGAACTAGTCTTTAAGCCTCGCTTGCAATATCCTCCCTCCCCTTCCCCCCCTTTCCCCTCCTCTCCACCTTTCCCTCCTCTTCCACTCCTTTCCGCCCCTCTCCTCTTCCCTCCCTTCCCTCCTTTCCCTTCTCTCCCCTTCCATACCTTTCCGCTCTCCCTTCCCTCCCCTTCTCCACTACTTTCCGCCCTCCCTCCCCTCCCTTCCCTTCCTTCCCCCTCCCTTCCGCCCTCGCTTCCCTTCCCTCCCCTTTCCCTCCTCTCCACCTTTCCCTCCTCTTCCACTCCTTTCCGCCCTTTCCTCCCTCCCCTTCCCTTTCCCTCCCTCCCTTCTTCCCTTCCCTCCTCTTCCACTCCTTTCCGCCCTCCCTCCTCCCTTCATCCTGGATTCTGTGGTCGCTGTCGGGGGTTTTGTGTTTGGGTCTGTGTGTCTGTCTGTCTGCTTGGTTGGCTGTGTGCGTGTGTGTTTGTCTATGTGGCTTGCTGGTTGGCTGTTGATCTGTCTGTCTTTTTGTCTCGGTCTCTGCCTCTTACTCGTTCTCTGTCTGTCTGTCTGTGTGTGTGTCTCTCTCTCTCTGCCTGTCTATCAGTCTCTCTATCTATTTAAACTCCTATCTAACTATCTACCACCTATCTATCTATCTATCTATCTTCTACTATCTATCTATCTATCTATCTATCTATATCTATTTGTATATATGTATCCTCACACACTCTCTCCTCTTCACACACCCATACTTCTATCCCCGCCCCCCTCCCCTACACACCTCCCTACCTACCCACACCTGTCTACAGCCAAACACACACCAATCCTTTTTTCCTCATCTTTTTTTTTTTTCTCTCTCTCTCTCCCTCCATCCCCTCCTTCCCTCCCTCCCCATCCCTCCCCTTCCCTCCCCTCATTCTTTCAAACCCTTCTCCCCTTCCCCTTCCCCACCCCTTCCCCCCCTCCTCACCACCCCCACCCATCACCACTCCCCCCCTACCCCCTCACACTACCCCCCTACTCCCACCCCCCCTCTCCCACTCTCCCCCCACCCCTTCCCCCCTCCCCCCCTACTCCCACCCCCACCCCACCCCCCACCCCCTCTTCCGAGATCCGAAGTCCGCTGAAATGAGCGCGTCGGTCGCTCGCTGTGACATCCAATTAAGAACCACCTTAATTAGCGGATAACTCATTCCACCTCCGTCGGTTTAAGCGGACTTTAAAACGAGAGAGAGGGAGAGAGAGAGAGAGAGAGAGAGAGAGAGAGAGAGAGAGAGAGAGAGAGAGAGAGAGAGAGAGAGAGAGAGAGAGAGAGAGAGAGAGAAGAGGGAAAAAGGGTAGGTCCGGTTAAGAAAAAAAGAGAGAGAGAGAGAGAGAGAGAGAGAGAGGGAAAGGGTAGGTCCGGTTAAGAAAAAAGAAAGAGAGAGAGAGAGAGAGAAAGAGAGAAAGAAAGAAAGAAAAAGAAAGGTTTAAGAAATGAAGAAAGAAAACAGACTACCCGGTTAAAAATAATAATAATAAATAAATAAAAAATAAAGAAAGAGAGAGAGTTTTAAGAAATGAAGAAAGAAAAATAAGGGGAAGAAGAAGGAAAAAAAAGGAAAACGAGAGAGAGAAGAAAGGAAAAAGAAAGAGACAGAAAAAAAATTAAGAACGAATGAAAGGAAAAGAACGAAGAATAAAACAGAACGAAAGAGAGAGAGAGAAAAAAAAACATAGAAAGAAAAAAAAATATATAAATAAAAAGAAAGGAAAAAAAATCGCTTAAAGAGATCGCTCGGTTAAGAGGCCATTTAACAAGAGGTTAATTAAGAGGCCAAACGTTATTTAGTCACTGTGAAGAAATGGGCGGTTTCGTATCGACTATAGATGGGTTTTGGGTAAATATTCGAGCTCGTTAGTAGGTAAGTAAGTAAGTTTAGTAAGTAATTAGTAAGTAGTAAGTTAGTAAGTAAGTTAGTAAGTAAGTTAGTAAGTTAAGTAAGTAAGTAAGTAAGTAAGTAAGTAAGTAAAAAGTTAGTAAGTAAGATAGTAAGTAAGTAAGTAAGTAAGCAAGTAAAGTAAAGTAAGTAAGCAAGTAAGTAAGTAAGTAAGAAGTAAGTAAGTAAGCAAGTAAGTAAGTAAGTAAATAAGTAAGTAAGTAAGTTAGTAAAATTAGTTAATAAGGTAAATAGAAGAGTGATTCAGTGAAAAAGTTGAAGTTGAGTAGAATGATGTGTGTTGTCGATTCTTATTTGTTATTTTTTTATCATTATTATTTTATTTTATTTTTATTTTATCTTTTTTGATTCGGTATTGGGAATGTAAATGATTTTTTTTTATAAGGATGCATATATACACACACACGCACGCGCATATGGACACATGTAAGCACAGACACCACACACACACACACACACACACAAATACACACGCAAATACACACGCACATATACACCCAAACACACACGCAAAGACACCCCACACAAACACAAAACACCTACAGACACACACAGACACACAAAGACAAACACAAAACACCCACAAAAACACACACACAAACACGCACACAACCCCAACCACCAACCCCTTAAAGAAAGTGACATCAAATCAAATTATAAAATCTAATCACACTCCTATCGATATGATGACGTCATCAACGCACACCTGACACCCCCTTGATTACCCCCCTCCCCTCCCCTCCTCCTCTTCCTCCTTCGCCCCTCCACACCCTCCCCACCCCCCTCCTTCCCCCCTCCTCCTTCCCCCTCCCCATCCCTCCTCCTCCTCCTCCTTCGCCCCTCTCACCCCCCTCCTCCTTCCCCCCTCACCCTCGCTACCCCCCTCCTCCTTCCTCCTCCTCCCCTTCCCACCCCCCTCCTCCTCCTTTCCCACTCCCCACCCCTCCTCCTCCTTCCCTCTCCCCCTTGCCACCCCCCTCCTCACCCCTTCCTCCTCCTCCTCCTTCCCCCTCCCCACCCTCCTCCTCTCCCTCCTCAACAGCTGAACGAAATGCATTATTCACAACAGATCATTTCGACTTTATTGTACATTCAACAATCATTTCGCTTGACCAATATATATCGTTCTGGAGACTGGGCTTGCGAAGGAGATTTGGGGGTGGGGGGTGGGGGGGTGGGTGAGGGAGAACTAATGGGAGGGGGGGGGGGGAGGGAGGGAGGACTGAAGGGGGTGGATGGAGGGAGAACTGAAGGGGGGGTTAGGGAGAGGACTGAAGTGGGGGAGGGGTGTTAGGGAGGACTGAAGGGGAGAGGGAGAGGAGGGGGTAGGGGGAGTTACAAGAAGGGGGGGAGGGATATATAAAAAGCCAGGGAGGAGGGGAGGGAAGGAGGGGGGAAGCGGGTGGAGAGGGAGGGAGGAGAGGTGGGGAGGAAGGGAGGAGAGGGGGAAGGGAGGAGGGGAGGAGAAGCCGAGGTGGGGGGGAGGAGCATTAAGGGGAAGGAGGAGAGGGGGAGCGCTAAGGGGGGTGGGAGGAGAGGGGAGGAGGGAGAGCACTGAAGGAGGTACACTATACCAAGAGGGGAAGGAGAAGGAGAGGGAGGTACAACAAGGGTGGAGGAAGGGATTGAAGAGGTTAGGCTAGGGGGGGGGGGGGGCAGGAAGAAGGAGGGGGAGTGGGGGTAAAGATCAGGAAGGAGGGAGGGTGAAGTTGCACGTGAGACGCGTGGCTCCCTTTCTCTCTCACTCTCCCTCTCTCCCTTTCAATTTCTCTTTCTTCCCCAGCATCTTACATCTTAATTCTTTATCAATTAATTTCCACATGTCTCTTAGAGGACGCCATAATATCTCTCATCTCATTTTTTATTGATTAATTAATTTCGTATCAGAGGTTGACGTCGCTCTATGTCAACTATGTAATATCTCATCTACGACTTTTTATTATCATCATTTTATATCTTATTTTGTTTTATTTTATTTATTTATTATTTTACCACATCCTCACCTTGTATACTTTTCTTTCATAATTTCTTTTCATTTCTTTATTTGCTAATTTTTCGTTATTTTTCTTGTTTTTTCTTTGTTCTTTTCTTCATTATTTTTCTTTATTTTTTATTCTCTTCATTTTCTTTTTTGGTTTTCCTTTTTCTCTGCATTTCCTCTTTTCTTCCTTTTTCTTCATTTCCCTTTTTTCTTCTTTCTCTTTTTCCTCCTCTTCCTTCTTAATTTCCTCTTTTCTTTCTTCCTTTTCTTCCCCTTCCTTCTTTTCTTCTTAATTTCCCCTTTTCTTCTTTTTCTCTCTTCCTTTCCTGCATTTCCTCTTTTTCTTCTTAATTTCTTCTGTTTCTTCTTCTTTTTCTCTCTTCCTTTTCTGCATTACCTCTTTTTCTTCCTCTTCCTCTTTTTCTTTCTTCATTTCTTCTTTTCCTCTCTTCGTTTTTTTCTTGGCGTTATGAATATTAATGTCTTGTTATGATTTTTTCCTCGACCTTCGCTCATTATTCTGCTTCGTCATCTTAAAGAGTACAGTAATTAAGAGACGTATATGGCCCATGAGAAAGAGGGAGAGGGAGGGAGAGAAGAGGGAGGGAGGGGGAGGAGGGAGATGAGACGGGCAGGAGGGAAGGAGGGAGGGGAGGGGAGGGAGGGAGAAGGAGGGAGGAGGGAGGGAGAGAGAGAGGGGTAGGAGGGAGTGAAGGGAAGAAGTGAGGGCAAGGAGGGAGGTAGGAGGAAGGGGGGAGAGGGAGGAGGAGAGAGAGGAGGGAGGAGAGGGAGGAGAGGGAGAGGGAGGGAGGAGGGAGGGAGAAGAGGGAGAGAGAGGGTAGGAGGAGGAATGGGAGGAGAAGTGAGGGCAAGGAGGGAGGGAGGAGGGAGGGAGGGAGGAGAGAGAGGGGTAGGAGGGAGAAGGGAGGAGGGGAGGAAGGAGAAGGAAGAGGAGAAGAGGAGAGAGAGGGTAGGAGGAGTGAGAGGGAGGATGGAGGAGGGAAGGGAGGAGGGGTAAGAGGAAAGGAGGAGATGGGAGGACGAAAAGGAGGAGGAGGGAGGAGTGAGGCAAGGAGGGAGAAGAGGGAAAGAGGGGAGGGAGAGAGAAAAGGAAGGAGGGGTAGGAGGGTTGGAGAAGATGGATGGAAATAAGAGGAGGGAGGAGGAGGAGGAGGAGGAGGAGGCAGGAGGAGGAGAAGAAGAAGAAGAAGAAGAAGATGATGAAGTTGACGAAAAAGAAGAACAAGAACAATAAGAAGTAAAAGAAGAAAAAGGAGAAACAGAAGCGGAAGAAGTTAAAGACGAATGAAAAGGAAATGTAATCTAAAAAGAAAATAATGATAGTGAAAGAAGAACACAAAGAAAAAGAAAAAAGAAAAAAGAAAAACGCAAACTGGAAAACAAAGCGACGGACCCGCGCCTCATACCCACCCCCACCCACCCCACCCTCCACCCGTCTGCCTCTTCGTCTTGGCGAGACAAAGATGCTGCGACTTTAGGTATTCAACTTCCACCAGCTCATTTGCAAGCCTCGAAGTCCAAGTTGCATCACAGCGTTTAAATTCCAGGGCGTATTGCAGCGTCCTCCTTGCATCGGCAATAGTGTTACCAGGCGGACTCGGCCATACTTCTCTGTCCTTCGAAAATTCAAAATTGCGTATCGGTGGCCGCGCGTGATTGGCTGGCGCGCGCTCGTTCGTATGGGTTGTAAGTGTCTTGGTTATGTGTTGGTTCGGTTTGTTTTGTTTTGGTTTTGTTTTCTAGAATCGGGTTGTGTTTTTTTCTTTTTGGTTTGGGTAAAGAGGTATAATCTAGAACTATTTACAAGAAGTAGGGAAATTAAACAAAACACAAAATGCCGGAATCCTAACCGAGTCAAAGCCACCATCCCCGCACACGAACGCGAGGGAACAAAAGGGGCGCGGGCCAGCCGGAACACAAGAGCGAAACTGCATATAAATTCCACGTAATTCGCGACCCAAGGGGGATATTAAACTGCATGCGGATCTCGGAGCTGTCATGAATGCGCCTACATGCTAATGGCTACACGAACGCAGCCTCTGCATGCTAACTGCTCGCGTTCGTGTAGCCGACTTCATCTGGATGTCCTCTGGCAAGGTTGAGGGAATACGCAGTGTAAAAAAAAAAAAAAAAAAAAAACAATCTTAGGGGGGTCGCGTGTTTTTTTTTCCTTTTTAAAAATAATTTTGAGACGAATGGAGTCTGTTTTTTCTGGGGGGGGGGGGAGTTTGAGGGGAGTTGAAATACATTGTGTTGTTTCTGTCTGTGTACCTTCCTCTCCCTCTTTCTCTCTTTTTGTCGGTTTTTCTCTCTTTCTTACCTCTTTTGAGGTGTAGACGCTTCTCTTAATAAGCTTATTAAATCAAAAAAGTCTCTCTCTCTCTCTCCTCTCTCTCNTCGCTCCTCCCTCTCTCCCTCTCGCTACTCTACTACAGTGCCATCTCTATTCCCCACTCTCCTGCTTTCCTCATCCTCTCCTCCTCCTCTCATACCACTCTCTCTCCTTCTTCCGTCTCCTCCTCTCTCTTCTCTCCCTCCTCTCCCTCATCTCTCGTTCTCTCTCTCCTCTCTCTCTCTCTCTCTCTCTGCTCTCTCTCTCGCTCTCCTCTCTCTCTCTTCTCTCTCTCTCTCTCTCTCTACTCCCACCTCTCTCTCTCTTCTCCTCTCTCTCTCTCTCTCTCTCTCTCTCTCTCTCCACCGGATAAACGAGATTTCGACAGGATAAAGTCAGCGTGGGTTGTTTTTCCTTATCATATATACCTTATCTCGATATTTATTTCTTAAAAGGTGTTATTGACAGGGTGGTCTTCCTATACCCTCGCGCAGGTGCATCTCACAGCTGGGTTCTGACCTGGTTTAACCTAGATAAGTTTCTTTCTCTGCCCGTTATCCCCCTCCTGGTTATAATCCATATTTTGAATAAAGATATATAGATAGCCGATTGAATTTTATTTCCAAGATGAGGTGGAATCAATATATAATATTAAATTCAATATATAATATTGAATTCAGTATATAATATTGAATATATAATATTATAAATTGAAATGAAATTCAATATATAATATTGAATTTTATTTCCTAGATTGTTATGAAAATTCGAATTCGTTTTATCGGGTTTTCGATTTGAAAGGTACCCTTGATGTAAATCTTTATTGCGTTTTATTTCATGATCTCATGGCTTATCATTCCTATACATTACTAATCTATTCGGGTTTTTAATTTGGTGTACTATGCTATAAACATCTATTGCTATATGCATGTTTGAAGATGTCACCTTTATCGTCGTTATATACATAGTCCCTTTTGTTTTCGAAATCTGCTGGCTAACGGTTGTTAAACCTGATACATAACGATTTTGAAATCTGACTCATTCTCACAAACCTATTTTCGACATGGTATGTATTACTCTTATAATCAATCTGATCTTATCCATATTCATAACATATGAAAGTGTTAATGACATTTCTAAAGTATTGAACAAAAAAGACAAAACACAGTAAATTGTCTACAATGATAGAATGAAGCAAAGACAAAATAACGAAAAAAACAATATATATATTTATTATATATATATATAATATATATATATATATATATATATATATATATCGATTTCTTGTTATCTTCCTTATGTACTGTTTGTTCGTCTTTGTATAAGTTTGCAAGGTATTGTATTGTCCATTTTAATCTATTTTTCTTGGTGTTAAGCACTCGTGTACCGTGACTTGAAGATATACAGAATATGTGCGAAGTTTTACATCGGAGCATTTAGATTTACATATCATTTCTATATAATTATATAATTCATACTATATATATATATATATATATAATATATATGTGTGTGTGCTGTGTAGTGTGGTGTGTGTTTGTGTGTGTGTGTGGTGCTGTGTTGTGTGTGTGCAGTGTGTGTGTTGTGTGTGGGTGTGTTATGTTGAGTATAGAAAGATCAGATAGATACATAAATGTAGAACATAGATTAACAAATAAATAGATAGATAGATAGACACATAGATAGGCAGATACACAGATACATAAAATATGCACATACTTGTATATATACATACATGCATACTATATACATGCATTCATACATACATGATATAGATAAAACACACACACACACACACATAAACACATGCACACACACAACACACCACACACACAAACAAACAAAAACAACACACACACTACCACACACAAACACAAACAAACACACAAACAAACACAACACACGCACAAACAAACACACAAACACACAAACAAACAAACAAAACAACACAAACACACGCACACACAAACAAACAACAAACAAACACACACACAAACAAACAACAACACAAACAAACACACGCACACGCTTCATCATATACGTGCGATCCCAACCTCATATGCGTGTGAAAGGTGACTGTACACCGCTTACGTAAGGCCCCGAGTGTGGTTTCTCTGTGAATTATGTCTTCGGGGTGACCTATTTACCCCAAGCTTCAAATCTTATACTTGGGAATTGGAATTTTATGGGTTTTGCGTTTGTTTGTTTGTGAGGTTTGGTGTGTTTTTTTGTTGTGAGTTTGGTGTGTTTGTGAGGTTTGGTGTGTTTGTTTGGTTTGGAGTTTGTGTGTTTGTGTGGTTTGTTTGTTGTGATTGTTTTGTGGTGTTTTGTTTGTTGTGAGGGTTTGGTTTTGTGTTTTGTTTGTTTTGTGTTTGTGTGTTTTTGTGTTTGTGAGTGTTTGGTTTTGTGTTTGTTTGTTTGTGAGGTTTGTGTGTTTGTTTGTTTGTGAGGTTTTGGTTGTTTGTTTTGTTTGGGAGGTTTGTGTGTTTTGTGAGGTTTGGTGTGTTTTTGTTTGTGTTTGTGAGGTTTGGTGTGTTTTGTTTGTTTGTGAGGTTTGGTGTGTTTGTTTGTTTGTGAGGTTTGGTGTGTTTGTGATGGTTTTGTGAGTTTGTTTTTTGCGAGGTTTGTGTGTTTGTGTTTGTGAGTTTGGTGTGTTTGTTGGTTTTGTGTTTGGTTGTTGGTGTTTGTGTTGTGAGGTTTGGTGTGTTTGTTTGTTTGTGTGGTTTGGTGTGTTTTGTGTTTGTGAGGTTTGGTGTGTTTGTTTGTTTTGTGGGTTTGGTTTGTTTGTGTGGTTTGTTTTTGTTTGGTGAGTTGTTGTGGTGGTGTGTTTTGTTGTTTGTGAGGTTTGGTGTGTTTGTGAGGTTTTGTGAGTTTGTTTGTTTGTGAGGTGTTGTGTTTTTTTGTGTGTTGTGTGTTGTTTGTGAGGTTTGGTGTTTTTTGTTTGTGAGTTTGTTGTTTGTTTTGTTGTTGATTTGGTGTTTGTGTTTGTGAGTGTGTTGTGTTTTTGGTTTTTGTGTTTGTGAGGTTTGGTGGTTTTGTTTGTTTGTGAGGTTGGTGTTTTGTTTTGTTTTGTTGTGAGTTTGTGGTGTGTTTGTTGTTTGTGAGTTTGGTGTTTGTGAGTTTGGTGTGTTTGTTTGTGTTTTGTGTGTTTGGTTGTGTTTTTGTTTGTTTGTGAGGTTTGTTGTTTGTTTGGAGGTTTGTGGTGTTGTTTGTTTGTGAGTTTGTGTTTTTGTGTTTTGTGAGGTTTGTGTGTTTGTTTGTTGTGAGGTTGGGTGTTTTTGTTTTGTGAGTTTGGTGTGTTTGTTTTGTGAGGTTTTTGTGAGTTTGTTTGTTTGTGAGGTTTGGTGTTTGTGTTTGTGAGGTTTGGTGTATTTGTTGGTTTGGTTTGTGTTTTTTTTTGTGTTTGTGAGGTTTGTGTGTTTGTTTTGTTTGTGATGTTTGTTTGAGGTTTGTGTGTTTTGGTTTGTGAGTTTGTTGTGTGTGTGTTTGTTTGTTTGTTGGTTTGGTGTGTTTTGTTGTTTGTGAGGTTTGTGTGGTTTGTTTGTTGTGAGGTTTGTGTTTGTTGTTTGTGAGGTTTTGTGTGTTTCTTGGTTTGTGAGTTTTGTTTGTGTGTTGTTTGGGTGTTTTGTTTGTTTGTGAGTTTGGTGGTTGTTTGTTTTGTGATTGGTGTGTTTGTGAGTTGGTGTGTTTTGTGTTTGTGAGGTTTTGTGTATTTGTTGGTTTGTGGTTTGTGTGTTTGTTGTTTTGAGTTTTGGTGTGTTTGTTGGTTTGTGAGGTTGTGTTTTGTTGGTTTGTAGGTTTTGTGTGTTTGTTTGTTGTGAGTTTGGTGTGTGTGTTGTTTTTGATGTGTTTGTGTTTGATGTGTTTTGTGTTTTGAGGTTTGTGTGTTTGTGTTTGTGAGTTTGGTGTTTTTGTGGTTTGTGAGGTTTTGTGTGTGTTTTGTGTTTGTGTTTTTGTGTTTGGTTTGTGTGTTTGTGTTTGTTGGTGTTTTTTGTTGTTGTGGTTTGTGAGTTTTGTGTTTGTTGGTTTGTGAGGTTGTGATTTGTTTTGTTTTGATTGTGTTTGTGTTTTGTGAGGTTTGGTGTGTATTGTGTTTTGTGAGGTTGGTGTGTTTTGTGTTTGTGAGGTTTTTGTATGTTGTTTGTGAGGTTTTGTGTTTGTTGGTTTGAGGTTTTGTTTTTGTGGTTTTTTGTGTTTGTTTGTTTGTTGGGTTGTGCTTCTGTGTGAGGAAGTTTGTGAGGAAGTTTTTTTGTTGTTTGTGGGTGTTTATGTGTGAGGGAGTTTTGTTTGTGTGTGTGTGTGTGTGTGTGTGTGTGTGTGTTAATAAAACAACGAAGGGAATAGCAAGAAAACAAAAATTAACATATGTGTTTTCTTTTTTTTTACATTTGTTCAGTCTGTGTGTGATTGCATGTGTCTTTGTTTGTTTGTGTTTGTATGTGTGTTTGTTTGTGTTTGTATGTGTGTTAGTTTGTGTCTGTATGTGTGTGTTTGTTTATGTTTGTATGTGTGTGTGTTTGTGTGTATGTATGTGTTTGTACTGTATGTGTGTTGGTGATTTGAATGTTTCTCTGTTTGTGGTTGATTATATATCCATTTTTTTTATTTCATTCATTTGTGCATGTGTATGTTTGCTTTCATCTGTCTGTCTGACTGTGAGTGATCCAAAGAAAAAAAGTAAAAAAGTAAAAAATAAAACCTTTTTGCTTGTGGTTGCTGTGGCTTGAGGTAAAAAAAAAATATGTATATCATCATAAAAAGACGAAATTAATTATATTCTAAGATAATCAGAATACTAATATTCTCTTTGTTCCTTTGCAGATAGATACCTTGTATAATGTTCTTAACGTAAAAATCATAGGTAATGGTAAGGCAATTACTGATAATGATAATTCAAATGATATTAGC
>NW_020870691.1:253846-306346 GCF_003789085.1 Penaeus vannamei
CGAAGCGAAATGAAAGGGAACAAAACTAATGAATTCAATTTTTGTTCTTACTCAAAATTAGTTGTCATCAAACCAAAAAAGCGATTCGCGAAGCCCCATCCCCTCTTATCTTATCAGATAATGCACGATAGCATCATCTTAAGAAATGATGCTAATGATGAGTGGGATCCTTGCGAGACGGTGTATTAGCCTCCAGCCGAGGGGAAAACGAGATTGTAGAGAGACTGAAAAGAATAGTTCTACCTGGCTCTACCCAAGGACCCTCCCTCCCTCCCTCCCCCTCCCCCTCCTTCCCCTCCCCTCCCGTGAAGCCAGCAGACAGCCTTGTAAGGTGCGGTGGTCTTGCCCCAAGCACATCGGCCCCTCTCCCCTCTCTCCCCTCCCCGGTTCACTCATTTCCTCGTTTTCCTCCTCTTTTCTTCAGTTTATTTTTCTTCTTTTCTTTCTTTCTCTTTATCATTCCCTTCGTTTTTCTTCGGAGTTCTTAGCAGTCTTCTTTTCTCTTTTTTCTAGTTTCCATTTGTTATTTTTCGAGCTTCGTCTTTAGCGAGATTTGGGCATTTTGTCGACAGCTACTCGTGTGCTGCTGTTAGCGTAGACGACCTACGACTGTCAGCAATACTTGAGTCTCTGGTCTTGCCCCTCGCCCCTGCCTTGCGCTCTCCCCTTTCCCCTCTCCCCCTCCCCCCTTCACTCGCGCCGCCTCTCTGGGGTATTTCTGGCACTTCCCCGCCGGCTCTGTGACGTCACGGGAAGGTGGGGCATGGCGGGTAATTAGGCATTTCGAACAGAAGAAAAAAAAGTGCGCGGGAATTCTTTCAGGAGGAGCTGAAGCGCGTGCATAAATGGTGCATATTTATAGGTCGTTGTCCCTTCCGAAATTCCTGCCACAGATTTTTCCTCTTTCCCTTCCTTGGGCAAGATGACAAAGGACAGTGGAATGCCAAGAATTCGCACCCCCCTCCTTCACACCCCTCCCCTCCCTTCCCCTCTTTTACCATCCTCCTTGAAATATTTGTGAGTCACTTGGACACTGCCAACCTCTCCTGTGGGCTTCCGGTACCGAGCAGGATACCAACACACCTGTAAATGTTAATATATGTTATTCTTCTTCCCGGATTATATTACCTTCTCTTGCCCCAGGTTGTAGTATTCCGATACCAGGAATGGGGAGGGTGTAAACCTGGCGCCCCGCAAATAACTCAGGGATGCTGAGGAACTCCATGAGGGGAAACGAAGGGGGGGGGGGCTGAGAATGCCGGGCCAGGCCAAGCGACCTGAAACCGGACTTCAAAATGTCCCGTTTGCATTCCCGTCCACCTTGTCCTGCATTTCCGGAATCGCGTCCAACTTGAGAGTGACGTCATTCCATCTGTACCTGCCCCTCTATCTCTATATTTAAACCCCTCTACAATCTCCCCTATTTCCCCCATTTCGACCCCCCTTATCCCCACCCTCTTCTCTTGGCACCGATTCCCGTCTTGGCGCCGAGGGGCACCATAGAGGTAGTTCGGTGTTGGCTACTAGGTCAGTCGAGTGCCACCTCCACGGCGACGAACACCAGTACGTGTGCTCCCGTGGCTTCACTCTTGGTGTTATTCCATTACAGTGTCTAAGTTTCTTAAAGTCTTGTCATCATTTCCCAGTCTGTAAATACATCTATGGTGCGCCCGTCGTGTACTTGCGTGTGAGCCTACGCTGGTAAAATTACCAGAAACGGGCCATACAATTTTGTTTCATCTCGTCGACGATCTGCCATCGGGTTCTATTTTTGCCCCGGCACCTAAATTTACCGAACGACGTCGTAACGGTGGCTGGAGGTCGCCTGGAGGTTCAGTCGAGAGTCACCTCCTCCCGTGGCAGCATCTCCACTCCCGAGGTACAGCCGAGGTCACGGGTAGACCTGTGGCGTGCGGTCGCGGTGCTTAACCTCGCTTCCCGTGTCCTGTCGTAAGACGCTGACGCGAGCCAAACTTGTGCTCTTCCCTCGTCTTATGTACCGCCGTGTTATAAGGATACATATGTGTGGTCCACTTGAATGAGGGTCGTGACCCCTCCCCTCCCCCCTCTCACCAGGGCACAACTCCACGTGGCTCGCGATCTGCCCTAGTTTCTAAATTTTCATTTGTTTTCCATTTTTACTTCCGGGGCATTCATTCGTCATTGCTTTTATTTCGTATTCGTGTTCTATTTCTGACATATTTCTTTTAACTTTTTTAAAGGATATGATGCTCTTAATTTGGGCACTGCCTTGACTTCAAGTGGCACCTCTCACTCGTCGTGAAGTGTAAGCCAGCTTTCTCGTGTTTACAGTGAACGTTATGCTTCGCGTGTGCCTGTGTATAAATACGCTGTGGTCTGCCAACGAGAATAACTCGCGAGACACTGGTCATCCGGCCCTAGCAATTTAATCGTTGGCACCGGTGCCAAATCCATACGACTTCGACAGTGTCGAGCGAGTCCGGCGCTCTCTGCTCATTCAGTCGAGTGCCATCAGAGCCTCAAGGAGCACCGCCCCTGACGTGTGTACTGCCAGTGATTATTTTGTGGATAACTTAACTATAGGTTGATAGGCCTATTCTAGTCCCTCAAGGCACCGCTATTTAGAGCTGCCAAGTGGCACCCGTGGTATGCCCCATTGCTGACGACTCTAATTATACTTCTGCCATCGGTAACAAATATATCTCGCCAAGCCATCGTAGTGGCGACCCAGAGGCTGGAGGTTCAGTCGAGAACAGACTCCTCATCAGTGAGCATCTCTTCCTCCGCGTGCGTGTCTCACGGTTTCTTCTGTGAATGAAGTGGTCTCCCCATACAACGCTTTGGGATCTCTAAAGTCCGAAGCTTCGAAGCAAAAATCGAGCCACCGAAACAAAACTCCGATTCAGTGTTTACTCATTCAACTCCAGTTCTTATTCGCACAGTGTGCTATGGCTCGAATAGGAACTTGGAAACGTGCAACAGAAGAAGTATGAACACCGCGGATTACCTTCAGAGCAATGCCTTTAAGTGCTGCGACTGGTTTCAACCCCAAAGTCATTGTCGCCCGTGTTAACCTTGTCCTTGATAAGGCCGCCGCGGTTTTGGTGCTTCACTGCTTCACTGTTTCCTAATCGGGAGTTCGATCGCTTTCAGAACACAATCACATTAACGACTTCATAATTTCGTAAATTCTCACAGTTAAATTTCTTTCATGTAGATGTATATAGAAAATCGACAAACTCCCACATATAAGAAAAATAATCGAATATCGCTTGAGGGAATACAAGCATGCCTTTGCCTTACACATGTAGTGCTTCTCAAGGCATGCCCTCCGCCAGCCGATAGAAGGGTACGGGGGAAGGGGGAGGGGGAAGGAGGTGGGTGTAGTAAGCATAATTCCATCACAGAAAAGCCTTCCATTGCGCCGTCTTGGTGTAAAGTTCCCATACGTCCTCGGCATAATGGCATCCGTATTCTCACACACCTGCCCTTCCCCTCCCCCTCCCCTCCCTCCCTCCTACCCTTCTCCCCCCCCTAGTTACAAGCTAGAGAAGGGGGGAGGGAGAAGGTGAGGGTGGGGGAGGGGCGGTAGAGAGGAGGGTTATTGTTGTTGAAACAGTTGAAGGCGTGTGACAGTTCAGTCCAGCATCATCTTTGTCTCGAGGAAGTGTACGCTATTCCTGCTGCTTGTGTTCAGAAAGTGGTCTTAGTGAAAAGACGAAAATAAAAGAGGAAAAAACGAATAGTTCACAAGTATCGTCATTCTTTGGTCTTCTCTAAACAGAAAAAAGAGAGAGACACAACCTTGGTGATTAAGTGGAAACAACAATAGTGCTTATGAGAATGTGTATCGAGAGTCATACGTGAAATTGTGCAGTGCTCGATGATCCTCTGACAGTGAAATTCAGTTATTTTTCCTAAAGACACTTCAAGAACAGTCAGCAATATATTTCACTCATTAATTTAACCTGAACGATTAATTTCATTTCACTTCATCTCAACTTTTGCAATCGAAAGCTAGAAAGATTCACACCAGAACTCCAAAAATACGGTGACACTCATATTCTAAAATATATATATATGTATATATACATATATTTTTTTTTTCTTTTTTTATGCAATCACCACCTCAGCCGCTAGTGTGACGTCACTGCCCGTGTGCCACAAGAGTAAACAACAAGGGATTTTTCTAAGCACTTGTGTCTTAAGGGTTTGGCAACAACGCCCTCTTCTCCTTGTTCCTCCTCTCTGTTTTGTCTTTCGAGAGGGACGGAGAGAGAGAATAAAAAAGGGGACTAATTATCTCCACCGTATTAGCGTAATGAGTGTGACTTCTTTCTTCTCTCTTTTGAAGTGCGCCATCTTTACGTGAAGTTCGGAGAGAAAGGAGGTTTTCATGCTTAAAATTCACAACTTGATACGTGGATAATTCTTGTGGTAAAGTACCAAGGGTAGAGGCAATTCGTTCGTTTTGACTGAGAGCAATTTTACCTGATAAATGTTGTGTTATGACGCAATCGCCCGTTCTTGAAGCCAGGGCTGCCAACCCCTACAGCTTTGCTCACCTCGAAACACGAATAAAAAAAAAAACTATGATGTTCCTGACCATAAGTACTTCACTTGAATAACTTTTCAATGGCTGGATAGTAAAACTCAAGAGCAGTTTTAACAAGGCTCTTAGAAATGTTTCTTTAAACTGAAGCACGGATAGAAATACGGGAAAAGTGAAGCAACTATGGCTGTCATTGAAGCGGCGCAGAGATTACGGGTCATTTTTGCATCAACCTCGCTATTATCCTGCCTCAGTCCATGACCCGCGTGCTATAATGCGGCCGTAAAATCACACTTGCTGAACTCTTACCGCTGTGCAGAAGAGGCACGACACAAAGCTCTAATTTCGCCGTATCTTCACCTTCGCTCACTCGCTCCACGAAATGCTACCCATTGTTATTTTTTCGCAGAGGGAGGCGAAAGTTCCCATCACTCGCTCGTTTTCCTCTTTCTCGCGCGTCTGTGTTGCTCAGGTGACTACTCGGTCACTGGGCGGCGCTGCACTCGCGCTGTCAGCAATTTTGCATGGCAGTTGCATGAATACGATGCAAAGAGCGACTGCAAAACACGCCGGTTGATCAGATCGCTCTTGCCTCTATTGTTGTTTGGGACCATTTCGATTCTGTGTTTACAGCTACATACGTATCTGCATACAAACATCCATATACGTACATAGACATATGTACGTATTAATCCACACACCCACATATCAATGATCTAACCAGCATTTCGACCTGTTTCCTTTCAATCAACAAATATCACCCTTTCCGCCTCCGAAAGCCCACCATCTTGACACGCGCTCTTCTCTCTCCCCAACAGCTTTCTCAGTTCTCTTTGTTGGTTGAGCACCTCCTAAAAAAACCGCCACCATGGACGCCATCAAGAAGAAGATGCAGGCGATGAAGCTGGAGAAGGATAACGCCATGGACAGGGCGGATACCCTCGAACAGCAGAACAAGGAGGCCAACAACAGGGCTGAGAAGGTAACATCAACTTCCTGACGGAGGAACTACACGCAGAAGGGGACGACATTCAAGGAGCAGGAACACTTTAAGGAAAAGTGGGGGAGGGTTTTGGGGAGGGTGGGGAAGAAGGGGGGGGGAGTAGGGGAGATCTTTGCTTGAACAGGGATAGTTATGAGGGTTTTAAATTAATCGTTTTTTCTCTGTGGGTTTAAATTGATTTCTCTTTATTTAGATTTTTTTGGGGAGATCATTAGTGCTCTTGGGGGATGCACATAATCCATTACATGGATATATAATATTAAAGATGATGGGAAACACTTTGAATATTAGATAACATTTAATTAACTTTAGAATTCACTGACCCACTCAGAAATATATATTTTTGGTCGATTAGTGTAAATTTATACAATATATATAGTCACCTTCACAAAAACACAGACAAAGTTTAATTTTAAGATTTTTTTTCCAGTAGACTAGAAAAAAATGTAAATTTTGTCGTTGTCTTTTGAACCCAGTAGCCAAGAATTAGTTTAAATACCCTATTGTCAATTAGGATAGATTTTATGTCGTCTTTTAGCAACAAATTTGCTTGCTTGCTTCTCTGTAAAGTATTCCTGATAAAAAAGAGATCAGAAAACTTAGAATCCAGTAGTTTTGTTTTATGTCACAGATATTGTGTAGCTTTGGTAAAATTGGGTTGTTTATTTTATTTAGTCAGATATAAATATCAGGTCCGTTGTTACCACCATCATGCTATGTTAATCTAAATCTAATGGTATTTGTAAATGAATAGATATTCCGCTTCAAAAACGCCTTTACAAACCGTAGTATCTGTTGTAGCAACGAGCCTATTATTTTTTCTACTCCCATTTTGAAATAGATGATTTAGATGATTTAGTCGTAAGGTCACAATGCAAACTGTGAGCCGTTTTTGTAACAGTTACAGTCACTTAGTACTACAGTGAGTACAGTGTCAGCAAGCTAAAAAGGCTGGCACTGTACACTGTCTTGCTGAGTAATGTTGCCGAACGGTTTCACTGGCATAGATCTCGTAGTCCAATCACTAGATCGCTTCAGTCATCAATTTTAAGTTTTCAGTCACGTGTTTCGCGAAATTTCAGCTGTAACGACAGAAGAAACAAATTGATAAATATTGTTATAATAAAAATCTAATATAATGATAGATAGCGATCTAGTGAGACCGTATCGTCTGTACAAAGGTGAGAATATTAGCAATGTAGTAAGCACGTTTCCCCTTTGCGCTATCCCTTGCTGAATACTCGAGAGCACTGCGTTTAACACTCTATTTTTCCATTTATTCATTTATTTACATATTTATTCATCTATTCACTTGTGTATTTATATATCTATTTATTCAATATTACACGAAATTTTGCTAAACAAACGCGGTTATCTCGATACGATGTTTGCTTCACTATTCCATCAGTTCTCTTAAACAGATGGTCTTTTGCTTGTCTATTTTAAGGATTCTAACAGCTGGGACGGAGTTTAGAATCCTGGTGAATAGTCCAGTGTAGTGCATTGTCATATTCTTATTATTGATGATGATATATTACACTCGACAAGACACAATCCAATGCATAACATTTCAAGCTTCATGCATAACACCCGTTTCTCGAACAATTATAGTCTGTCAAGTTTATAAAGTAAAAAATCAGTCACATTACATGGCTTTGCTCCGATGCATCACAAGCACACACGTTCGAGAAACTTTGCAAAATTCAGCTGTGTGATTCTACGCGTACCGAGCTATCCAGCCACGCCCACGGTCCAGCTTGTCGTTCCCGAGGGCGCCCACACCCTCACGCAGACAACAAACCATGGGCGTGAGGTCGTGGATAACCCGGCGTAGCGATTGCCAGCGCGGTGGTCATATATCCCCTCGTTTCTCGTGAGGGCAGGGCGATAGATGAGCGCCGCGCTTATCAGCTTCTTGCCCTCGTTAACTCCTGAGTCTCCAGGTGTCACACAACACCTTGGCAGGCGACTTCACTTGACCCGCCCACCCCCGCCCACTCTCATTCCCGGGTCTCTCACCCGCGCCCACCAACCAAATCGACTTACAAAACACATGGGCTATCCTCCCTGGATGTCTCCTACCCACAATAACCACCGTTACCCCCATAATATTGCTATAGGCTGAGGACGAAGTGAACAAGCTGCAGAAGAAGATGCAGCAGCTGGAGAACGACTTGGACCAGGTTCAGGAGTCCCTACTGACCGCCAACAACCAGCTCGAGGAGAAGGACAAAGCTCTCTCGAACGTAAGTGTCTTTCGGTGTCGGCCTCGAGCCCCATTAACCTAGCAGTTTCTCCTAGGCTGAGGACGAAGTGAACAAACTTCAGAAGAAGCTGCAGCAGCTGGAGAACGATTTTGATCAGGTGCAGGAGGCTCTGCTCACCGCTAACAACAACGCCGTGGAGAAGGACAAGGCTCTGGCCAATGTAAGTTGCGTAGACGCGCGGTCTGTCCCGCCCACTCACACTTTCGAGTTTCCCCTAGACCGAGGAGGAGATTCGCATAACGCAGAAGAAGATGCAGCAGGTCGAGAATGAGCTCGACCAGGTTCAGGAGCAGCTGTCCGTCGCTAACAATAAGCTTGATGAGAAGGAAAAGGCCTTGCAGAATGTAAGTAAGGCTGCAGGCCGCCGCCGCCGCCGCCGCTGCTCAACTCCAACGCTTGTTCACATTATTTTTCTTCTTTTTTTCCATTTCGTTGTGCACTTACCCTAGAGCGAGGAGGAGGTTCACAACCTTCAGAAGAGGATGCAGCAACTTGAGAACGACCTTGACCAGGTGCAGGAATCCTTGCTGAAGGCTAACATCCAGCTTGTGGAGAAGGACAAGGCCCTCTCTAACGTAAGTGAGGCGGGGCCCGTCGCCGGCGCAGGAGCGCCCCGCCTTCACCCCGAGCTTGCCCCGTCCAGAATTCCAGAAGCTACTAATGTCGCGCGGAGCCGAGCATGACCCATTCTAAAGAAAAGTCAATACGTTTGCAATTTAAAATCAAATTTCCCGCTTAAAGCCTTCTGTGCAATCATGTCGAGGTGATTTGCGTCCCTTTTCCGCACCCCTTAAACGATCCCCGTGTTGAGCACCCACTGAAATTGGTCCGTGAAAGCGTCCTCTGGTTTCCGCGAGTGCCCTTCGGAGGCAGAGAGGGCCTCCGCATCCTGAGTTCTTGTTCCTCCACGCCCAGCGAGAAATGAATAATAATTAATTAATAATAATTCTCAAAATCAAAAATCCTGCCTTGGTCTATCCGTCAGCACGTGCCCTGGCATGAGTTAGGGTTTACTAATAACGTAACCTTAACCTTCAGGACTGCCCCCTCCCCCCCCCCTCCCATTCCCTCTGCCTGATCATGCATCATGCAAAAGAAAAGAAAAAATCCCATTCGATGTTTTCCCTTTACATATTTTTTTATTTTTTTCCACATCCGATTTTTTCCAATGGCTTTTATTTGTCAGTTCACGATTTTCCGCTCAAAACAGCCAACCAACCATTCTTCATTCAACATCATTTACTTTAACACTCCCCCCCAAAAAAAAAACATAGACATTTTAGGCGAGCACGGGAAAACATTTTTTTGAAGTATTTTGAATTCCCTCCCCATAAAAAAATGAAAAAAGTCCCCGGAGACCAAATGAATGTTCCTTATAAAGTAGTCGTAGCAGCCCTGTAGTAGTAACTTCGAAGCACAAAAAAGTATAGTTATGTGACTCGGACATAGGCCTACGATCATGACCGTGGATTTCTTTTGGTTCTTTCGAGAAATAGAGACAGAAAAGCATAAAGATGGCAGGCTTTGATTCTCTCTCTCGAAAGACCAAGATCCCACTGAGAACATAGGCCTATATCTAGTCACGTGGTCCCTTCTGTGCATCCATTATAATGATTCATAATACCCCATAAGTTTTTTTTTTTCCACACTATTCCCAAGTTCACGGAATGCCAGAATGATCAAATTCGGTAACCGATTGATCTTTTTTTAATAATACTCAGTCGAGAAATATTCTTGTTTTGAATTTTATCCCCCGAGGGTAGCACGTTCCTGCTGTTGAAAAAAATTATATCCAGTGGCCTTTCCTTTTCTTCGATTTTATTTCCAGTTAGCTTTCTATTTCGTTTTGTATTGCCCTTCGTAGACTAAAGCTCTACTAAACAGCCTAACGTTTAATAAGGAAAAGTCTCGGGTCAGCTTGAGAAGTGTTATTTTCACCGAGACTTTCTGATGAAGAGAAAAAAAAACACATAAAAATAAAGAATTTCAGAATGACTTCAATCGTGTAGTAGAATTAGCTAACTCGAGTGACTAATTTTGATGTTAAAACGCCAGGGTCCGTAAGCGAAATCCTCTATAAAGAAAAAGAAAATATGCAGACAGAAAAAAAGACGAAGCGATCAATGCGCATCGCCCATTTTCTGAAGGGCATTTTGCACGCAGCGCGATGAGCTTTTGTTTTTGTTTCCTTGCGCCTCGAAACGAAATCACAATTGCTTTTCTTTTTTTCACTTTATGGAGCTGCTGTTGCTGTCGATGCCGGTGGAGACGTAAGAATAGCATCCATATTAAAACAAACCTAGCTAAACCAACTTAAATCTCACAAACAGAAGAAAAAATATCCGACGGGTTAAAAACCAACATCGCTCTAAACTTCACCAACTTAAAGGTCATCCCTTCTCACCAAAAGTCAACATTATATATAAATAAAAACATCACAACCATCACTCAGACAGAGCCACCCTCATCACAACCACCAACGCCAGAGTGTCGCTGCTGTGCCGTCACACTTCTCTCTCTCATCATCACAATTCTCATTAAAGACAACAAAGCTTCTCTTTCTTTTTCAGCTACTAATCGTTATGACAATGTAACCAGTTATTTCAATGGGTTATTATCATATTATGTTTTTTTTTTTTTACTGCACTTTCTTTTCTTTTCTTTTTTTCTCTTCCTGTCTTTATTTCAACGTGTATCTCTCAGCTTCATATAACAACATGCATGGCAACATCCCCGGAGTAAACTCCTAAGTATATCTTTACAGATAAAGTCCGAACTCCAATTGTACTTTATAACAACTTATGAAAAACTCACGCTTGGCTTTTGAAACAAAACAAGCCTTTCTCATTAAATCATAAAAAAGACTTCTATACTCGTATGTATATGTATATTATATGTATATCTTATATATATATATATATATATATATATATATATATATATATATATATATATAATACGCATACGTGTATACAAGACACACATCACCAGATTCCCTCCTAGTTCAAAGTAAGAGCCGTCACATCAACACCAAGGAAGGAAGCTCCTGGCCCATAGCTTCCCCAGGAGCCCCCGAGCCTCCCCGTCTTCAGCTGACCCAAGGTAACCCGAGCTGCCTGAACTGACCTCACGTCCGGAGGGTGAGTATGACTTCTGTTCTCCCGTTTCCTCCCTCTTTTGGGCCAGGGAGGAACGGGGGCCTGTTCTCTGGCGGGGATTGTAAGTTCATAATGGATAAAGGATGGATTCTGATGAGACACCGATAAGATACAATACTGTATCGATTTTCATGCTGTGTATTTGGCGAGGTATTTGTATCCATGTTGCTTAACGTGCGACTTTTTTTTGGACGGCCAGGGTCCGAATGCTGGAGATATTCATGTAAGGCTGTTTAGTATCTAACGTCGAAGAGAAAATATACAATTTATATTCAGTTCAGTGATTCTTCCATATCAGAAAATTTAGGCCGTTCTTCGCGTTTTTTGTGACATTTAGTCCTGCCAAAAATTAAAATGCATCGCAGTTTCATGAAGAAATAGAGTAGGAGGCTTCACCCAAAGGATTCCTTTCCTCATGGAATCCATGGCATTTGAGGAGCGCATGCACGCACGCATGGCGGCCTAGGCAGGGGTAGCAACCACCACTTGTTTCCGAGCGTGGTTTTAGACATAAGGGGAATGCGAAGATTTCGAGTAAAACAAAAGTTTTGGCGTTCTCTTCAAGAGCGGCGGCCGGCTAAATATAGTAATGGAGGGTATGCGGGCACATGCGTGGCCAGGAGCCATAAATGGAACAGGGGGCCCGCTGGCGCCGACCCCCTCAGTAGTGGCCCGACGACCCTGCCGATGCCACCGTCGTCCCCGGTGCCAACCTCATGCCCGCGGCCTGCTCCTCTTATCTCGGGACAGGATAAGTGCGTTACGAAAGCCTCGCGTGATAACGAAGTGTTAAGAGTGCGTTCCGGGAAGGAAAAGAAGAGCAAGTGTCGGGTAGCGCGTGTTTGAAAGTCCCGCGGTTGGCAGGCAGTAGGTTGGCTCGCTGCCACCAGTGGCGCTGCCATCGCCGAGACGTGAGTGTAAACACAGTGGTGGAAACATGGACTCCACCTCTAACAGTGTGACAGCTCCGGGAAACCACTCTCATTCCTCCCCTATAGACAGTGTTAATAACAATACGATGCAAAATGGGATTGCCACGCCCTCGGGTGACTCAGAAGAAACAGACGAAGTTGAAAGTGTAAATAGCAGTGTAGGAAACAGAACTTCAGTGAACGGTGGAGTGGCACTCGGTAGTGTTGGCAATGTTACGAGCTCATCAGCTGACCGTGATAGAAACGTAAATAATGACGTTGATGCCAAACCAGACCCCGAGGACGATAAAGAGCTAGAGGAACTTGCCAAACTTAGGTGTCAGAGCGTGGCAACAGAAGTGGTGGCAGAGAGATATAAGCGAAGATGTTCCGATTATCCGGGTTTTGCGTTCGGCTCCTCCATTTTCAGTTCGAACACTATGATGAAGTTCAGCATTATAAAGAACGAGTTGCACAACATCATGAATGTGCAATTGAAAAGGGTTAGTATTTCATGTTTACTTTGATTTTTAGTGTTATTGTTGGCAACTGTGTCCAAGCCTTCCTTCTAGTTATTATGTTTTTGTTCTAAATATGTTTTCACAGACAAACTAACTCCTCACACGTCACTGGGTTAGAAAGGAAAATAGTTTTTAAAAAGTTGGCCCATATGTCGCACTAGGTAGTTTCCTGCTCCTTGCTAAGTAAAAATAAATGTCAAATTGCATATTGGCATCTGAGCAAAGTGGTGGCAACAGTGCGCAGAGTTTAGCACGTGTTTCGCTCTCTCGTCCCGTCTTTTCTCTCTCTTTCGTTTTCCTTCATTCTCTTTCGTTCAGTCTCCTTCCTTGTCACACTCTTAGTTCTCTCTCTCTTTCTGAACTTTCTTGTAACTTGTACCCCCCCCTCTCTCTCTCTCTCTCTCTCTCTCTCTCTCTCTCTCTCTCTCTCTCTCTCTCTCTCTCTCTCTCTCTCTCTCTCTCTCTCTCTCTCTCTCTCTCTCTCTCTCTCACCCAGCCCTTCCCCTCCCCTCCCCTATCCGTATCTCCTCTCCCTCTCCCCCCCCTCTCTCACTCCATTTTCCTCTTCCCTCTTCCTCCGCCTGTGTTTCTCCTCATCACTCCGCCCTCCCATGTCTTGACGTAACAGCCACCAAACCACAGTAATGACTAAGGCATTTTGACATTTCTTGGCAGCATTGCACACGCCCTGTTCACGCCGCGCAGCAAACAAGTTGTTAGAATGGTTAGGCCTTCACAAACGACTGTTCGATAGTTTGGTGTGTACACAGATACATACTTATGATAGATACATACATACACGCACGATTATATACATATATGCATTCACATACATGGATATATGCACATAGAACTTGTATCCGTACATATACAAACACTAGCGTAACAAATGTAATTAACCTACATAGGCTATACATGCACAGACACACATAGAAACCTAAGTGCGCATATACACACATGCTCATGTACATATTTAGATACATTACATGCACACTCACACACATATGCATATATACTTCCGCAAACCTGCCTTGTTCACACACACACACACACACACACACACACACACACACACACACACACACACACACACACACACGCATATACCCCCCCCCCCCGCATACACACACACCCGTATACACACACACTCACACACACACACACCCGCATACACACACACACCCGCATACACACACACACATACACACACACACACCGCATACACACACACATACACATACAGAGTAACACATACGAACATCCAAGAACATAGACATATACCTACACGTATATCGACATACACAAATATACATATGCAAATAGTCTGTCAGTCACTCGCACAAACACCACCATTGGGGGGTGAGGGAGAATGGGTGAGGGGGAGTGAGGGTGTGGGAGAGGGGGGAGGGGTGGTTGGTGGTTCACATTGAACACAAACCAATGAGGGCAGCGGAAATGAGCGAGGGAGAGGTACATGACAGAACCGCTCCTTCCGTTCTACAGCTATTTTCTGAACACTTGGAGAGAGTTCAAAGTTTAGCGGTGTTCATGGCATGTTCTAGGAAAGGGGGAGGGGAGGGAGGGGTTTAAGGGAGGGGGCGTAGGGGTATGGATTGTGATACGCTGTTCTTTGATTTAATTCGTGGGAGAGAAAAATGCTAAGTTTTCGTTACCAATATCCTACGAGTCTAAAATCACGAGAATTCAGCTTTAGAAACCAAAAAGAATTAACGGTAAAGAGTTCATAATCCGTTTAATGATTTTCGTTGTCTTAAAAATCTTGAATCCGGCGCCACTTTAAAAAAAAAATCTTGTAATGCGTCAAATCTAAAGAAAACCGGGAGAGATCTTTTCCCGATTGCCGAACAGACCGAAGATGGCGGCGGCAGTGACTGTAGCGTTGCGGAAGCTGTTACTCCAAAGACAGCCCTGAGGATTTGGTCCTATGAGGAGAGTGAGTCACCTGGCAGGCATATGGGCACCCCCCCTCGTCAGCCTGACCCCCCCTCCTCAAACGTCCATCTCTCTGTCTCGATTCTGGCCTCTTTGTTATAAACTGTCCACTGCAGAAGTTAATTTCACCCAACAAGTCATTTTCTTGCTAAGTCCCAAGAGTATGTTGCCCTCGAAGAGAGATACCAGATGACTAATCAGGATCAGACTGTTAGGAAAGAGGAATGTTCAACCGTTTCCTTGAGTTTACGTCATGGCCGGACTCTTCTGTGTCAAGGTACAACAGTCATCGCGGATGCCTTATGGTCCCTATTTCTCCTCAAATACGGGCGGGCCAGGTGTTCTTAGGACGCCCTCACTTCTGAAATGACATGAAATCGCTTCTCGTTTATGAATTGGTGGCAAACGCAGCCATTACAGGTACACATCTCTCGAATGTCCGTTGGCAGGTGCACTCTACTGGTCGCGCTGCGCATGCGCGTGTCAGGATCAGCTGTCAGGCGGGCTGGAGAGGGATAGTGTACAAAACACAATTCATTTAAACTTGGAAAGACTTTCACGCCATCCACGGCTGAATCACACTTCCCCAGATTCTCGATAAATGAAGTAGAAATGCCCAAGAGAATGCTTTGTGGCGCCCCTGGCTGGGTATGGGCGCCGGGGATGACGTCAGAAGCGATGTACGAAAACGCCAGTGATAAACCAACAATTATTTGCGATAGAGACTCGGATTTCAGTTGAACTTCGGTTTTCTTTTACTTTTCCTTACTTATTTCTCTCCTCCTATGAATATTGATCACATTAATTCAGCCACGCGTTTTTCGATTAAGTTTTGTGCTTCTTCAGACATTTGGCCAACCTTACACTTTTATTTTCTCTCTCTCGCTATTCCCAAGTCACTCATTTTCCTCGTTTTATTCCAAAATGTTTCCTTTATATAAACGTCTCACCACTTTACATACACCACGCGTCTCGATAAAGTCATGTGGCTGTGGAGACATTTGGCGAAGAGTAAAGGTTTTTATTTGGCGAGTTCGGGGTCCCCAGATGAGGCCTTATATGGAAGACGTCCCACTGAAGACTTTCTCTGAAGGATGTTAGTCTGGGATATTTTTCACCTGACGCTTATGATTACGCAAGCACGAAACATTTTCACAGCGAGAGCCAGATGTTGGGTTTATACGAGAACGTCCTAGGCATAGATCGTAGAGGATTTCATGAACGGGATTTTGTGAAATGTGTTATCGCGCATGGCCATTTGAAGATGTCATTGTTGCTTCATCTATGTTAATGTTTGTCAATATGCGAGTATTAATACGTATTTTCGTTATGATTGCTGTTGTGATTATGATTATCAATATGACTGCTCTAGATTTGAGTTTGATATAGTTAAACGAGGTGGTAACTTTTTTGTATTTGGCGCCTAGAATTTCATCCACACCCTTACACCGGCTGTCGGCAATACCTCTTCAAATATCTAAAGTAAATCGTGATTGTTGATTAATTTGTCATTGGTCGTCACTTCTGGTTTCATACTGTCATATAAGTCATTTTGATTAATAACAAATGAGTTGGGATGATATAACCAGTAAAGGTGATTTAATGGCTCAGGTGGGCTCGCGGAGGGATTCAAAACTTTTACCACTCTTTGAGGTCAAAGTAGACCTTACTCGTTCAATATCCGAAGTATCCCTGTCAGTCCAGCAAAGCAATCATCAAACACACTCCCTCTTTTGTTGTATTTCATACGTACACCACCCCATAACGAAATTTGAAAAAGGGAGTTACAGGACGAGGGCGGGACTAGTTTAAGGGGCGGAGTCAGTCAGCGGCGAGGTTGCTACGCGGCCGCCGATCCGAGTCATCCAGCTCGACGACTCTCGCGACTCAGTCTGATTGCTGAGTTGGTCCGAGTGACACCTTACTGTGGTAATTCTGTGCAAGATGACGACCGTAGGCAAAGGAGCAGACCTGATGGAGGTCCTTAAAAAGAAAATGCGTCAGGCCAAGGAAGATACAGAACGACTAAAGGATGAGAATGAGGAACTGTCTCGCAAGCTACACATGGAAATCCTCAGGAGAGAAGCCGTGAGTGTCAAAGCCAGAGAAGAGGAGGAATTTAATGGATGGCAACCGATGCTTTTCTTGTTTTTAGCCCCCGACATTGTTTCCAGACATTCACAATCCTCATTCTCCCCCCCATTTATAAATAACCTCCCCCTTGTCATCGTATTTATCGTAGGCAGATAAGCATTCTCTCTCCATTGAGCGAAAAAGAGGGATTTAAAAAAAGCCGTATATTCAAGAGGGCTCAAGAGGAGCGTCGGTTGAGGCGAGGCTGGGTGGGTGTGTTCTCTCGCTCGATATTTTCTCTCAGCCGCGCCGGTGTGTGTGTGTGTGTTCATGTCGTGCTGTTGGCGAGTTTTCCTTCGATGTCGCTGCCTCCTTGTCCATGTCGAGGGAGATATAGTCATGCGATCATTCCAAAGAGGGTTTATTTGGTAGCGTAAATTCATTTCTTGGGGAAAAGGAGGGAGTTGTGAGCAAGACTTTTGAGGACCGGGAGGGCGAGGGAGGGAGGGAGGGAGGGTAGTCAGCCCGGGAGGAGGTTGCAAGTTGATAAAAATTCTTTTATCATGGCAGATTAGTCCGCCCGTTCGAGGCTTGGAATTTCCTAACAGCGCCTCGGAGACAGTTGAAGGAGGAGAATAGAATGGGAGACTTCAAAAACCCACCTTTTTCATCACCAGTAAATTCGAAATTGATCTTTTGTCCATTTTCTTCTCCATTGAAGCGATATTTCTGAGAGGACATTCACACATGTCGGCTAGAAGACAATTCCCAATATATAGACATTTTTTTATAGAATCCTCGTCATAGATCTCACAGGATAACGTAGATTCGAGAGAAATAGAGAGTAGTAAAGCACAGTTCAAGTGAAATATTGGATATATGTGCCCCGTCTGCATTCCACTGTCAACACCACCGCATAAACACATGAGGAGAGGCCCATGTTGAATGCAGGAACCACAGCCCCGTTGTCTGCCCCCTAGCAGTGCCAGTTTCATGTTTTTTTTCTTTTCCTTTTTCGCTTTTTTGTTCTCTTTTTCTCTTAGTATCTGCTCTCCGAGTGTTGTTAGAGAGAAAACGAGTCACTCCTTTTTTTGAATTATAGTTTAAGAGTAGGGCAGCGTGAAGTAAGGGTGGTAGGTAATGGGAGGTAAATGAAGAGAGTAAATACTAAGGGTTGAGATAATGGGTTAAAAAAAAAGCCTACCTAGTTTCACATTCGTCTTTTTGAGAGAGAATAACTGCCCAACGACCTCTTTTCAAACGCATGCGAGGTCGTCAACGGTTTTGTTTTGTATTTTTAAGAGTCACTGTTTGAACCGCAAACTGCTGCTAATCTCGCCCTGGAACGGTGAACAGCGCTTTTCCACATTCTGATTAGATTATTATGAACGATAACACGCCTTCCCGAAACAGCAGGCGACTGTGGCACCTCGGCGTAATTAGCATAAGGGTGAAAGTGTCGGTTGGCCGTTGTAATTTGGGTGTAGGTGGAGAATGTGCGACAAAAAAAGGAAAAAGAGGGTTGGGAGAACAATGCTTGGCTGTTGTGAAAATGTTCCTATTTTGTCCCGTGGAATTTCGGTCGATTTTCCCCTGATTTCGGGGGGGTGGGACCTTTTCTCCCCTTCTGGGTCTGGCATCACAGTTACACTCGCTGACCATGAAAGCAGGTGTGTCATGAGCCAAGCAGGTGCATGAGAACCTGATTCAATTGTTTTATAATCAGCCATATCGCAGTCAAATTGCTTGTTCAGTGCAAGACCTATGACCAAGACCCGCCCCCTCTCTTGTGTGTGTGTGTTTCTGTCTGTCTGTCTGTGTGCGTGCTTGCTTCGGTACGTGTTCGTAAGGGCCATGAGACACCCGGGCCACCTGTCTGGGTATAGATTTCAGCGTAGGTCACGATCATTTTTCAGAAGGTTAAGACGCCCCGAGAACTTAGAAAAAAATAAGTCTCCTTGGCGCAGTGTTGGGTGACGCCAGCAACACGATCTGAGAATTTCCTGTTGGAGGGAGGAGGAGCAGCAGAAGCGGGGAGTCCTTAGGAGGAAGCGAGCCCCCCTTTTCCTTGGTGTGTTAAGAGGCTGCAATAGGTGGTAACACGGCGGATCTTTGGCCGTGCGGGAGGAGGAGGAAGGGGGTGAGGTGGGGGCTGGTGGGTGAAGGTATGGATGAAGGACTGGTAGGTGGGGAGGGCGGGCGGGCAAGGTTGCCCTGCCTACCACCCTCCATCCATCCCTCCCCTCCACCTCTACCCCCCCATACTCTGCCCCATTCCGTACCTCCTCCTCCCACCTTCACCTCAGCCCGGGGCACCAGAGGCGACCTTGTCTCCGGTACCTCAGTCACCTTCTCGCCCCCCCCCTCCACTCCCCCCTCTCCCTCTCCACCAACTTGGGCTGGGCTTGCGCCTTCACTCGCCACATGTTGTTGCTCCAGAAGGCCTCATGCCAACCTGTACTCGGGAGATGGCCATGCCGGCGTGCAGAGGCTCATGACAGGACGAGGCGCGGCTGTGTGTACGTCTGTGTGTGTACCTGTATGTGCGCGAGCGTGTGTGTGTGTGTGTGTGTTTGCGTGGCCGGCTGCGGTAAGGCGCGGCGGACACTTTCCTCGCCGCAATTCTTGCTGTTTACCTGTCACGGAGTGCATTCACCTCCGGGCTGATCTCTATTGAACTTCCGTAAGTTGTATGGCAGATGTGCGTCGTGGCAGGTGTGAAAGGGTGACAGGTGTGCGCACGCGGGGAAAGGGAGAGTGCGCCAGTCAGATTTGGGGGGGGGGTGGAAGGAGGGGGAGGGAGGCCGTGTACTTGTGTATCCAAGGTTTTGGGCATTCTAGGGAGGCCAGGGCCGGGCCGGGGCGGTGAACGTAAAACTTCATCATTCCACAAGACCTCGGTCGGATCTCTGGGAATAGACCATCCTTGCTACTCTCTCCTCTCTCTCTCTCTCTCTCTCTCTCTCTCTCTCTCTCTCTCTCTCTCTCTCTCTCTCTCTCTCTCTCTCTCTCTCTCTCTCTCTCTCTCTCTCTCTCTCTGCCAGTGCTGTGAGCTTCTGCCTTGAATTCTCGCGCTCTCTCGCCTGATTGCCGGTGGCGGTGGGCACGCCGTCGCCGGGAGAGCTTGGATTTTGGGCTTGGAGTGCACAGGTGTGGTGAACGAGAGGGAAAGTTGGGCGCGAGATGGGGCAGGAGAGGGGGGGGGGCAGGGGAGAGGGGTGGAAGTGGCGGCCTTGCCCATGCGTGACGTCACAATAGAACTGCTGTTCTCCCTCGCGCCGTATGAAACCCTAGGTCTCAAAGCGGCGGTTTCACCCTGCCTCCGCGGGTCTCTCCCTCGGCCGCGCCCTGCTACGAGGAGGTTCGAGGAGGCCGCGGGAGGCTGGCGGTGTGCCTCCTGGTTCCCGTTGACCTTCTTGAGTGGATGAGTAGTCCGGATGCCCGTTCTCACTCCCTCGTTTCCCTCTGCTGCTGGAGGTCACGGCAACACCTGCGCAGGTGTGGTTGCTCAGCACCCATTCTTGGAAGACGGAGCTAATTGGGTTGTCCTCGCATCATTAGGGCGGAGTTAATGAATTGGTGGAGACTCGTTAGCGCCCGGGGAAACCTGGGAGCTGGAGGCGGAGGCCGACGAGAGTGGGTGCAGCGGGAGCGACGACGCTCGAGGGTCAGAGGTCGCCATCCTGTGGCGCCACCCCACGAGGTCACGCCCACCCCCTCCCTTCCCCCGTTGGCCACCCCCCTCTTCCTCTCTCTCCCCCGAAGCCTGTGACCCGGTTTCCGCCTGCCCCCGACCCCTCTTCCCTCCGCGGTCCCGTTACGACACACGGCCACGCATAATTGCGAGCGCCGCCGCGGCTCCCCGCTCCCGAGGTCTTGCCAGGCCAGGAGCCGCAGGTGCCCCGGCGGTTCCGATCGCCCACTTAGTCTAGCAACAAACTCTCTCTCCCACACCCACACCCCCCTGGGCCCCCTCCCCGCCCCCTCCAAACTGACCTCCTCGGACGCCCTCAGCGCCAGAGAGTAGTAGGCATTGATCAGTCACAGCTGGTTTTTTGTGTCGTGTCTGGTGGCAGTTGATAACATGCATGGCGGGCTGTCTGACGGGCGGGTGTGGCGCGGTAGGTTGTGTCTGTGGTTCAGGTGAACCGTGGGAAAGACGAGGCTCGACGTGGGAAACATCTGTGTCCTATGTAGCCTGTCTGCCCGACCGTCTGCCTTCCTGCCTGCCTGCCAGCCTGCCTAAATAAAAGAAAAGGAATCAAACCTATCGTCTGTAAAAAAAAAAAAGCTAAACATTAGGTCCCTGTACAAGAACTTTTGCCTAGCTTACAGGCAGTTAATTGTCGTTCAGCCGAGCAGTAGCGCCCCCTCCCCTCCTCCCCCCCCCCCCTCTTATGGATAGCGATTCCAATCCAGGCATGAAGACCTAGGCGTGCTGCCTCGCCTCGATTTGCTGCTGCTGGTGTCTTGCTCTTCCCATATTTCTTGTTCTCTCGACCACTGTCTCTCTTGCTTTCTCTGTTCATTTCTCTTTCGCTCGTCTCGCTTTCGCTTTATCGGGCTCTCTCCTGCTTTCTTTTTTTCTTTCTTCTCGCTTTCTCTCTGTCTATCTCACTCTGTTACTTTCATTTCTCTCTCTCTCTCTCTCTCTCTCTCTCTCTCTCTCTCTCTCTCTCTCTCTCTCTCTCTCTCTCTCTCTCTCTCTCTCTCTCTCTCTCTCTCTCTCTCTCCCCCTCCTCGAATTCCAAGAGCGAGAAGTCTCCAAAACGGGGCCACTGCAGCATTTTATGAGGGTCGGGGGCAACCAGGCGACGCTGGTCCTCATGCAATCAATCTCATCGATCTCTCAGACACATTGCCCCCTCCCCCCTCGAACCACCACTCCCCCTCCTCCCGTTACTTCACCCCCTCCCCCTCCCCCCTTTTCACGTAGAGCGCAAGTACAGTGCCATGCTCCGTGCGACGTGGGTGCCGTGTACGTGCCGCTAGAGAGCCCGCGTCGTTTCACGCACTTTGGGGAGAAGGAAAGGAGGGGGGGGGGTGTTAAAAAGGGAGGGTGGAGGTTTATTTTGGATTTTTATATTTTGATATTCATTGGGTAGCGGTAGTTTTATGGGTGTTTTTTTTTTTTCTTTTTTCTATAAATTGCTGTGACTCATTCACTCGTTCCCCCTCTCCCTCCACTTCCCCCCCCCTACGCCTCTCCTGTACGGGGGGGGAGTGAAGGGAGTGCCATAGTAACGTGACACGGGGTCCAGCCCTTTCCTCCCTCGCAGCGGACGTGGAGGGAGGGAGGGAGGGAAGTAGTTAGCGTTGGCGGTCACGCAGGTGGGGAGTAGTTGGAGGGAAGGAGTGGGGCAGGAGGAAGAGGGAGAGGAAAGGGAAGGGGAGGGAAGGGAAGGGGCAGGGAATTCTATGGCTAGGCGTGACCAGCTGTGGAAGTCCCGTGTCTCTCTCTTTCTCCCCCCACCCCCTTATCCCTGCGTCCTTCCCTCCCCCCACCCCTCCATCCCTCCATTCATCTCTCCTCCCTCCTCTCTCCCTCCCTCCTTTCCCTTCTCGGTCCCCCGCGTGACTGTGCGGAGGATAGTCAGCAGTTGATTCATGGCCATAAATGGTACTAAGCTTCCCTCTGTGACGTGGGAGCTTGGCGAGGCTTTCCTCTCGTCTCCTCTCTTCTCATTTTTCTCGTCAGCCTTTTATTTCTTCTCTCTGTCTTCGCTTGTCTCAATCTACGTTCTCTTTTCTCGTCTCACTCCCTCTTTCTCTCATGTTCTCTCCTTTCGCGTCTCTCTTTTATTCTTTTATTATCTCTTTCTCTTTCTCTCTTTCTCTTTCTCTTTCTCTTTCTCTTTCTCTTTCATCCTCCAGCTCGCCATCTCGTACGTGCACAGTTGTAATAAGGGCTCTTGGATCCTGTTATTCGATAGTTATGGGAAGGTGCTGTGTAGGTTGGAAGGGAGGGTGTGTGAAATGAGATGCAGAACAGAGAGAGAGAGAAAGAGTAAAAGAAAACGGAAGAGGAGAGTGAGAGTGCCAAAACTACTAGACCTTGGCGAGTGTGACTCTTTGCTTTGTACGCACACATGGACAGAGTGAAAGTCATTTTGTATGCTGTTCCTTTTTTTTCCTCACTCATCTCTTTCTCTCCTCTCTTCTCTCTCCTCTTTCCGTGTCACGGGGGGGGGGGTGAGAAAAGTTTTGTAGAGAAAAAAAGGCGGCTTGCGGTTTTCGATTCTACATTCATGGTTATGGGTGTATGGGCGTGTGTTTGTGTGTACGTATGTGTGGAAATTTATTGCACGGGGAAAAGTTCTGACAGGAAGTCCATATAGTACATCGGTGTCAATAAAAAAGAGACAGGGTTGGGAAAAAAATGCCAAAAAGTGCCAAACTACTGTGCCACGCCGACTACACCCCTTCCATGACACCCCCACCCCCTTCCCTTTTGCCATTCAATTCCACTGCCGAATTTATGATTACGATGGCCCTCCCCACTATAAAAAAAACCCTCCCTTCTGCCTACAACATATCACGTGATTTTTTTTTTTTTTTCATTCATTTGAAATTCACACTCATCGAAATTTAATAAAAAAAAAACGTAAATGTATCCATGCAGTTACTGGCGGAATGCGTGCTCGAGTCCCCCAACAATGTATATATGTACATGGTGGTGGTTTTTCGTAATAGATGCACAGCCGTGTTCGCGGGCGTGCGGGGTCCCATATTTCCATAGATTTCGGCGTCGGTGGAGAGGGGGAAGTACCGAGGCCAAGCAAGGGTAGGTTTTTCGTGTCTGTGTGCGTGTCAAGTAACCGTGTTTCCGCGTGTAGGTGTGGTCTGTGTGCACTTCCGCGGTTGTATACAGCGCTACTCCACCTCTCCCCCCCCCCACTTCTGTGTCCGTCTGTCCTCTCCGCCCACCCACCCTACTTCCATGTGTACGTCGTGGGTTGTGGAGGGGGGCGTGTGCGCACGGAAGTTCCAGGCGGGATGGGCGGATCTTCGGCAGAGGGGCGGCGACGGGAATACGCGATGAGGTTTGTTATGTTCTGTGGGCGTAGGCGGTGTTGGTACGCTGGTATCGGTGGGGTGGGACGGGGGGGGGAGGTGGAAGGAAGGTTGGGGTGGGGAGTTAAATCCCCTATCGCCTCATTCACCTAACTTCGCCTCCGCCCTTCTCCCCCGCCCACCCCGCCCACGGTTCGCCCACCGCCACGCCCGCCATGCTTTAAATTGGTCATAAATGGGACAAGCATCGGCGATAGATTTCCATTAGATTTGATGAGGATTGTGTTAGGGGAAGGGATCGCCGAGGGACTTTGGCCTCTGGAGCGTCTTGTCCGAGGGGCGATGGAAGCAGTCCCCACGGCGCTTTCCCTCTCTCTTTTCCCTTCCTCGGCGCCCCCTCAGGGACCTAAGGCGGCGATGAGAGGAACGGCTGAGAGAGAGAGAGATAGAGAGGGGGGGGGGGGGTGAGCATCGTGGGTCACCCATAGCGCCGTTCCCCGCGCACTTTCACCCTCCGCATACCTGGTGGGTGACGCATCTCTCCCCCAAAAGTGTCGGGCTTTTGATCTGTCGTTCTGTTTGTCACTTATTCTCTCTTTCTCTCTCTATCTATCTATCTATCTCTCTCTATTTCTTTCTTTCTTTCTCTCTTTCTCTCTTTCTCTCTTTCTTTCTTCTTCTCTCTCTCGCTCTCTCTCTCTCGTCTCTCTCTCTCTCGCTCTCTCTCTCTCTCTCTCTCTCTCTCTCCTCTCGCTCTCGCTCTCTCTCTCTCTCTCCTCTCCTCTCTCTCTCTCTCTCTCTCTCGCTCTCGCTCTCGCTCTCGCTCTCGCTCTCTCTCTCTCGCTCTCGCTCTCGCTCTCGCTCTCTCTCTCTCTCTCTCTCTCGCTCTCTCTCTCTCGCTCTCTCTCTCTCGCTCTCTCTCTCTCTCTCTCTCTCTCTCTCTCTCTCTCTCTCTCTCTCTCTCTCTTCGCTCTCTCTCTCTCTCTCTCTCTCTCTCTCTCTCTCTCTCTCTCTCTCTCTCTCTCTCTCTCTCTCTCTCTCTCTCTCTCTCTCTCTCTCTCTCATTACTCCAGCTCATTGCCCTTAAATAGGGGACGAGTTTAATTGTAATTATCCCATTGCCCATCATTCTAATCCACGGGTAATAGGGCTGGATACAGTCGGTCGAACGAGTTAAGTAACTCGAAAGGGCAGAGCGGATGGGGCCGGATGTCGAGGCGAGCGAGAGTCCCGATAAGATAAGAGAGATAAGAGGACGCTGCGACTCCGGTGATAAAACTCTTTAAGGTTAATAATGTGTGGGACCATTTTGTCTTCGTCCTCTCGCATTACGGCGAAAGATCGATGTGTATTAGCCAGGTGTGAGAATGTCTGTCGTGGCTGACCGTATCGATTCAACTTTTTTTTTCTTTTCTTTTTTTTTTAGTTCTTTCATTGAAGAATTCGGAATTTCCAGTTCTGCGCCTTGTTGCACATCTTGAACTTGCTCTGCAACCTTGGGACGATGGCGGTGGCCGTCTTAGCGGGATGAGCCCCCGCGAAAAGGCCCGACTCATCCTGTTGCAAAGCCTGTTGCGAGTTGAACGGCAACGGCTGGGGAGATGAACGAGGGGTTGAGGGCAGCGGCTCCCTTTCTCTCCTCCTCTTTCACCCCCCTTTTTTACAATTTCTTTTACTCTTTTTTTGAGCCCAGAACTCTTATTCTCACTTTTCTATTATCTCGGCTTCGTCATTTCCCAAACGCGGCGATGAGTTCACTTCGGAAAGGGTCCTGTTGTTTATCTTCGAGCCGGCGGCGGCGAGGAGCAACAGACACCCTCGAGGGCAAGCCAGAGTGAGCCTTGCAACACTCGCCCTCAAGGCTGATATTGCGTTGCAGGCTGAGCGAGAGGGTGCCTCTGGTGGTGTGAACGTCTCTCTCTCTCTCTCTCTCTCTCTCTCTCTCTCTCTCTCTCTCTCTCTCTCTCTCTCTCTCTCTCTCTCTCCTCTCTCTCTTTCTCTCTCTCTCTCTCTTCTCTTTTTCTCTTTCTCTCTTTTTTCTCTTTGCTCTCTTTTCTCCTCTTTCTCTTCTCCTTTCTCCTCTTCTCTCCTTTTTCTCTTTCTCTCTTTCCTTTCTCCCTTCTTCTCTTTCTCTTCTCTTCTCTCTTCTTCTTTCGTCTCTCTCTTGCCCTCTTCTCTTTCTTTCTGTGTCAGAGCTACACCTGCGTTAGCGCCTCGAATGTTTAGTCAAAAGTTCACTCACACATGTAACGTCATGAGCCAGTTGTAGTACATACCACGCTGGTTCTGACTCTCTTTATTCGTTCGCCAGTCTTTCTCGTTCTCTCTCTCTCCCTCTTTCCCACTCCCGCAGCCTCTCTCTTTATTTCACTCTTCCTCAATAAGCTTTTCTTCTATTGCGTGTCTCCCCTTTTTTGTGAGTTGTTCGTGACTTCGTTACCCAGTGCCGAGGCGGGAGAGGCGGCGACAGCGAGAGCCAGTGAGACGGGAGCGGGCTCAGACTCGACGTCTATCGCCCTCCAACCGCGGTCTAGTCTGGAACCCGGCTACTTTTCTCTCGAAGCGGCAATGCACTTGCAAGCCTGCTGCGCGGGGGGTGTGCCTCTTGGGGGGGCTACCTCTCGGGGCGTTCGAGATCTGGGACTTCTACTAGCCGGGTGAGGGGGGTGAGGTCGGCATGCCAGCAGCTTCACACGACGGGGGGCTTCTCTCGCCTCCTTTCTTGGGCACGGTAGGGAAGAATGCCCGAGTGAATACAATGCCCAAGTGGGGAAGAAGTTGGCCATCTCCTGATCCCGTGCCCTTTCCTCCCTTCCTCTCCTCCTCCTCCCTCCTTCTTTTCCTCTCCTTCCCCTTTTATTCCTCCTACTCCTCCTTATACTCCATCTACTCACCTCCTCCTCCCTCCCCCTCCTCCCCCCTCATCCTTCCCCGCACAAACAAACAAAACTTGCTGTATAAGATGGTGTTGAAATGCTATGCGGACACGAGTGTGTTGATGTAAGGTTAGACTGGCTGGATGCACAGACTCACCTCTGTGTTCGCGCGCCGAGCTCTACACGCCTAGCCTTTCTCATTCTCCTCGCTCCCTATTCCTCTCCCTTTTCTTTTCTTCTCGTTCTCTTCGTGGACTTTTCTTTTTCTGTTCCTGGGTTTCTCTATTCTCTCTTCTCTTCTCTCTCTCTCTCTCTCTCTCTCTCCTCTCTCTCCTCTCTCTCTCTCTCTCTCTTCTCTCTCTCTCTCTCTCTCTTCACATCTTTGTCTTTCTCTTTCCTCCCTCCTCCTTTACTCCATTATTATCCATCTACACTCCACCTCCACTTTCTTTTACTTTCCCTTTCTGTCCTCCTCCCTCGCTCTCGCTCGCTCTCATTCCCCCTCTCATTCCCTCATAAGTTCCTTGTCATGCTCACCCGGACTCCAACCGCACACACGCCATCTTCCCCTCCCCTTCCCCTCCCTCCCTCTCTCCCCCTCCTCTCTCTCTCTCTTCAACTTCCCACATCCTCTTTCTCCCACCTTCTTTCCTCCTCTTCCCCTCTCCTTTCTCTCCACGCCCACTCCCCCCCACGCCCACCCCTAGCACATTCTGACAGGGGCGCCTCAGCTTCTTCGTCGTCTTTCCCCTCTCATCGTCTATTTTGAGGGCGTGCTTTCATCATCTTCGCTACACATGTTTTTCGTAGTCAGTGTTCGAGAGGGTGATTAATGTGTGTCGGAGTAACTTTAAGAAAATGGAGAGCTGAGATAACGTATCATTTAAAAACGGTATGATAAGGGAACACGATAGAGATTTTTTTCATGAGGGGGGTGGGGGGGTGAAGGGAGAGCTATCTTATCTCGTCTCGCAACTGAGAGTTCTTCGGTCGGGTGTGTGAGAGAGCTTGCCTTTGTTCGACGTTCGTTTTGTACTGTCCTTTCTTTTCCTCTCTGGAAGATCATAGAAATTATCTGTCGGTCTGTCTGTCTGTCTTCTCTCTCTCTCTCTCTCTCTCTCTTCTCTCTCTCTCTCTCTCTCTCTCTCTCTCTCTCTCTCTCTCTCTCTCTCTCTCTCTCTCTCTCTCTCTGAGGTGTGTCACAGTAAGGGTTGTGAGTTATGAGGCGAGTAGTGGCGGTTCCTCATGAGAGTATATAGGACATGGTCAACTAGCTCACTCGCCTCCCTTGCACGAACTCGCAACACCTCCCCCTCCCCCTTCTTTCCACCTTAATCTCACGCTCCTTCAACTCTCTTAGCATTTCCTTACTCTCTTTCTCCCTCTCTTACTCTTCATTTCTGATCTCTTTCTCTTACTTTATTTCTAGTCTCCCGTTCTCTCTCTCTCTCTCTCTCTCTCTCTCTCTCTCTCTCTCTCTCTCTCTCTCTCTCTCTCTCTCTCTCTCTCTCTCTCTCTCTCTCTCTCTCTCTGCCCCGGAGTCGTAAACACTTAGTCAGCTCTTCCGATGTGTGGAGCCCCGCCTTCTTCGCGAGCCACTATCACCAAGTCGTGATGCCAAGGGGGTCGAGCGGACGGCCCAGGTCTTGCTGCTGCAGTATCGTTTAAATGGTCATAGACTCCTACTCCTACTCCTTGTTTTTACTCCTTTACCTCCGCATTCTCTGCTTCCTTGTTTGCACTTTTTAGAAACTTTTTTTTTTACTTCACTGTTCTTCTCGTTCTCCTCCTTCGCTTTCTTCCTTTCTACTCGTACTTTTCTTTCTTCTATTCCTTCCTTTTCCTCCTGCCCCTCCTTCTCTTTTCTTCTCTCCGTCCTCCTCCTCTTTCTTCTCCTCCATCTCCTCTTTCTCCCCATCCCTCTCTATTTTTTCCTCTTCCCTCGCATCCTCGTCCTCCGGTGAAGTGGCGCATGCAGTGTCGTTGGCCGCCCGCGTCGCGCCCGCCCGCCGTCGCCGCCAGCCAACCGGTGTGGCGGTGTGCGTGTATGGCCGTGATGACGATGATTATGTGATTAGTGATGATTCGTGATTACAGCCTCAGCCCACTTTCCCGCCCCCCTCCCCCTCCTCCCCTGCTCTTCCCTCAATTCGTCTTTCCTTCCTCTTCCTCTTCACTACTGCACCTTCCTCCCCCCTCTCCCTCCCCCGCGCACCGGTTTCTCGACCTCCTTTGCAGGGCAGTGGGAGCGGGAGTCACGGAGGAGTGAGTGAGCCGAATTTTCTTTTTCTTTCTTTCTCTCCCCCCTCTCCCCGAATGACGAATGCTTATCCTCCTCCACCAACTCCATCTCTGTCTCTTCTTCTCTTCGTGTCGGGCGAATTTTTGGGAAAATTTTTCCCCCAGCCTATATATCTATCTATCTATCTTTCTAGCTACCACTTTCCTCTCCCTTCTCCCCTCTTCCCCTCTCTCTCATCCAGGGCAAGAGGGCGAGAGGCATCTCTCGCGCTCCCTCGCCCTCCCCCCTCCGCCCTCCCCTCGCCTCGCCCCTCTCTCGCCTCCGCCCCTCTCTCGCCCTTCCTCGCGGCGCCGGGCGAGGAACGTGCGTGGCCCTCCTCCGCCCGGCTCACGAGGCTTAGATCCTGCAGGCGAGAGATTTTAAAACGCTTAAAGTGCGCAGTTCGCGATAATGTTTTACCGTCGCACGTCTTCGGGCCGGGAGCTTAAGGGGTTGACGTACAGGTTGACGTTTTTTTTTCCTTTTTTTAACGTAATGTGGTCGACTCGACCGCTGTTACGTCAAGGGAGAGAAAGACGTAGGTAGAGGGACTGAGAGAGAGAGAGAGAGAAGAGAGAGAGAAGAGAGAGAGAGAGAGAGAGAGAGAGAGAGAGAGAGAGAGAGAGAGAGCGAGCATGACGTGTGCGAACAGCTGTTTACCTTCACGGCGATTGTTGCCGAGCTGCTGTCATACCTAAAGCTGAATCCGGGATGATTGAATAGGTATTGGCGATTTGCATTTTTGGTATTCATGCGGGAGCCACGGCACGATGACGGCGGGGACCAGAGAGCGGGAGAGGGTGGTGATGGTGATAGGGATCATGGTGGTGATGAAGAGAAAGGATATGATTAAGTAGTGATGATGATAATGAGGAGGAGCATGATAATGGTAATGAGAGGAATGGTTATGATGATGAGAAAGGGTTGGAGGATTGTGACGACGACGAGTCCCCGAGCAGCAGTCGTCTCGCGGGTCACACTTCCGAAGGCGATAACAGTTGGTCGCCTCACTATCAGCGCCTTGTCCGCCCTGGGCCTCCGCGCCGTTACACACTCGCTCCTTCGGCCGTCGCGATCTCCGTCCTCCTCCCTCCTCCTCCTCCTCCTCCTCTCTCCTCCTCCCTCCTCCTCCTCCTCCTCCTCCTCCTCCTTCCTCCTCTCTTGACAGCTCTCAAGAGGAAAAGGAGGAGCGGTGGAAAGGGAAGGTGGCGATGGCTCCTTCACACCCTCCTCCTCCTCCTCCTCTTCTCTATAACACTTAGGGAAAAGGAAAGGAGAGAAGGGGAAGAGCAGAAGACGAGGCAGGTCAGGTGATGAGGACATGAGACCAGGCCCCCCCCCCTTCTTCCCATCTCTCTCCCTCGGCCGTCGCAGCCATGAGAGCATAATGAACGGGCCTCATCAAAATTGAGACAGTCATGAGGCCACTTGAAAGGCCGGAGGGAGGGGGCAGGGGAGGAGGTAGGCGGAGGGCAGGGAGGGCACGGCAGCAGGGCAGCGGCAGCAGCGGAGGAGGGTGGTGGGGTGCGTCCAAACATGGGCATGGAGCGTGCGTGCCCACCCTGCCACTACCCGGGCATTGGGGCGATCACACACGACCCACCTCAGCCGGGCGGGCTCCTCCTGCACCTCCCCGTCCACGGCGCGCGCACGCCGACGCTGCTGCTCTCTTGCCCGGCCGTCTGCCTGCCCCGAGGCCGAGCTATGCCCGTCTCTCTCTCTCTCTCTCTCTCTCTCTCTCTCTCTCTCTCTCTCTCTCTCTCTCTCTCTCTCTCTCTCTCTCTCTCTCTCTCTCTCTATATATATATATATATATATATATATATAATATATATATATATCTTCCCCCCCTTCCCCTCCTTTCTCATATCTTTCTTTCTCTTCCTCCTCCCCTCCCCACTAAATGCTGACACTTAACCTCGATTCTCGCTCCAGTTTTAAGGTTCCAAGTGTCGACCGCGAGGGTTCATGACTTCCTCGGCCCCCCCTCTCTTCCCCCTTCCTCCTTCCTCCTTCCCCTAACCCCCTTCCCCGATGCAGCCTGGGGTTTCCCTCCTCTCCAATGATCACCTCTTTGCGAACGCAGTCGGAGATTGGCGAATCGAGCCGAATCGGCTTTGATGGGGGGTGGGGGTACGATTTTACTCTAGCCTGTAACATCAGTGAGTGGTAGTTTTGGTTTGGATTTGTCAGAGTAAATAGGTCGGAGTAAAGCAAGATGGTGAAAAGATATTTGGAGAGTTTGGGAGTGTCTTTGGACGTCCTGATGGGAGGGGGTTGGTCGTCGCGTTTGCCGTGGCTGTTGCCCCCCCCCCTCCCTTTCCCCTTTGTTGCTAAAGGAGAGCGTGCGATGCATTGCCTCCTATGCGCATGCAACATCTTAAGTGTATACAGTTAATTGGCTTTCCGAATGTATTTACGAGTTATCTGTCGTCGAGAATAACGAAGATGTATGGATAATCTGAATGCCGTTACAGCCTTACGATTTAATAGCAACATGTGGTAAATTTTTGGTGTATATCGAGTGTCCATCCTTCATTATGAATTTTCTGTCAAGGAGGTAACGGGGCAGCCGGGTTCGGTCGCCCCGCTCCCCGCGCCAGAGAATGGGATGCAGAAGTCATGCCAGCACGCAAGTTCCAGCTGGGCGTGGAGCTCCATCAGCTGTTGGGGGCCAAGGCTTCGGTGAGGGTGAGATTGAAGGAGGAGGAGGAGAGGGAGAGGGGAGTGGTGGGGATGGTGAATATCCCGTAGCCCTCCCTCCCTCTGTTCTCTGTAGCGGGAGCGTGGCCGCCCGCTGGTGATACGGGCGCGAGGGAGGCCACTGTTGTTGCCCGTATTCACTCCGGCGAGGTCACGCTCCCTTCACCCCCTCCATCCTCCCTCCCTCTTCATCTCCCCAGCTCCCTCCCCCCGTCTTCCCTCACAAGGCGGCGGCGAGGAATCAATGAGAAGACGGCCTCCTTATAAGGGCAGCCAAGGGAGTCCCTGTATGAGTCACAGGCCCCAAGGGCGCCTCCAGATCCCTTCTCCCCCCCCTCCAGCCGACGGCCGACCGCCGCCGCCGCCGCCGCCGCGCCCCTGACCGAAAAATGCAGAAATTGTGAGCGAGCCATGTAGGGACGGGTCGGCCGTGTGCGCTGCGGCATGTGCACGAATGCGTGTACGTCCGTATCGCGCCGCCGCCGTCGACGTCGAGCGAGAAGAGGAGGCCCCGAATTTGGGACGTTTCCTGGTGATTAGCGACGGGGTCATGGGACTCCACTCGACGCGGCTCGACGGCTCGGCTTCGGCGCGGCGCTCACCTGGACTCGAGCTCGCAGGTGTTCGCCCGCCCGCCAGCCCGCCCGCCAGCCCAGCGAGTCTGCGTGGCCGTGTGTCTGTATGGCCATGTGACCGCCTGTCTGTGTCTATATGGCCATGTGACCGCGTGACCACGCACCGGACGCGTCGAATGCCCAGAGAAACTCCTAAAGAGGGTTGGCGAACGATTTCTGCATTTTCCATTGGTTCGAGGGTGCTGGTGAGTGGGAGGGGGAGGAGGGAGAGGGATAGGGATCGGGAAGGGGAGGAGGAGGTGGGGGATACCCACTCTTCTCCGAGTACCCCCCTTCCTTCCCCCGCAGATAGGCCTACATCCAGCTCTAGGAAAGGAATCTGGTGACATAAATAATAATAAAAGAACACGAGGCCAGATTTATTCATTTATATATTTTTGTCATGCTGAATACCTTAGCCTACTCCTGATGTTGCCAAGACGTGTTTGTTATGGATGAAGGATTGATTAATAATGTGATTTCTCTTTTTATTTTATTTTCCAGTGGTTCTTGTTTTAATTTACGTGCTGTCTCTCTCTATTTAATCTTTTTTTTTCTTCTCTGCATTATTTTGTTCTGTTACCATACAAATTTACCTTCTATCATGTTTTGTCCCAATAAAAAAAATGTTTCTGGTTGTTAATAAAATTCACCAGTTGTGTTCTCTCAACCTGGGGAGGAAGTGGCTTCATTACGATTCGCCAGGCACTTGAGGGCTGGAAGAACTATTTACTGTTTTTGACTCTCTCTCTCTTTCTTTCTTTCTCTATCTTTCTTTCTCTTTCTCTGTATCTTTTTCTTTCTCATTCTTTCCTCTTCTCTCTCCTTTCATTCTTTATCCTTCCTTCCTTTTGCATTGTATTCGTACCAGTAAACACAGTTGCTGCATTTCCTTCCTGGCGAATCTAACGGCGGTGCTTCCTCCCCCTTTTTTCCTTTGTTTTATGAATATTTGAATATATATTTTGATAATTTCCAATAATGCTTTTTGTCATATTACTTTACGGTTCTTTGTTTCACTGTATAATTTGTTCTCCTTTATTTGCATATAAGTATCAGTAGATTGATTGCTCTATGATAAGTTATTTTTCACTTTTTGTTTCTTTGGCATTTGCTCTCAGTAGAATTGCCTTCTTTTGCTAATCATGGTTCTATTTTATTATTTGCTTCAGTAAAACGTTTGCCACACGAAATCATCCCATTCAGTCCACGTGAATGAGTCGGTGCGAGCGAGGCTGTCCATGAGGCCGTGTGCGTGCCCGTGTGTGTGTGGGAGTGCGTGCGTGCGTGCGTGCGTGTGTGTGTGTGTGTGTGTATGTGTGCGTGTGACGGCTGTACGGCTGTGTGCACCCACTTGGGTTCTCCCGAAGGCGGTACTCTGATTGCGCCCTCCTTTTTCTCCTTGCAGGCTGAGGGCGAGGTGGCCGCTCTGAACCGCCGCATCCAGCTGCTCGAGGAGGACCTGGAGCGCTCTGAGGAGCGCCTCAACACCGCCACCACCAAGCTGGCCGAGGCCTCCCAGGCCGCCGACGAGTCCGAGCGGTCAGTATCCGTGCTGGACGACCAGGACGCCCGCCCCACACCTCCTCTCCCGCATCGCCGACATCGGGGCGGAGGTCGAGCGCCTCTTCGCCGCGCTGCAGGCCGAGCAGGCGGCGCAGGAGGCGCTCTGACCCGTCCGCACCCCCTCGCGGGCGCGCACGCCTGCCTCGCCGCCGCGCCGGCCCGCCAGCGCCCGCACGCCCACCGCCGCGCACCGCCGGCCTCCCGGGAGGATTCGGCGGCGTCGGGGGCTTTGGGCGGCGACGGGCGGCTGTGGGCGGGGACCGGCAGCGGCGGGGCGAGCGGCCGCGGCGACGGCTGCGGCGGGTGTGGAGGGGGCGGGGCGGCGGGGGCGCCCGCAGGGGTCGCCCTCAGCCCTGTTCGCACACCTTACACACGGCCACCCACAGCCGAGCCTTAGTACTGCTTGTTTAAACACGCGGAAATAAATCGCAAAAAACGAAAAAATGAAAAATCACAAAAGAAATGCAAAAAAATAAAGGGGAGAGAATGAGAGTCTCGAAAAAGAGAATATGATACGCATATATATAGGAATTCTTTGAAAATAGTAGTTTAACATGACGTTGCCCGAGTTGTGGCAGCCCTTTACTGGCGGTGCCTCGTGGCCGCTCGTCCCCGTTGCTCAGGGTTGACGAGGCCACGACAGGTAAGTGCAAACTCTCGGCCTTTCGTCGCTAGTCTCGCGAAGCAGCCACCCGCCGCACGGGCGTGGCGCTGTAGTGTTTAGGTTCTGTGATGATGATTTTAGCTTAGCTTTTTTTATGGGGATGTAAGAAGGGTTTATTTCATATTAGCCATCTTGTTGGTTAGATCTCTATTGTAATTTCCAAGGAATAATTGATCTTTACCCATCCAATGCTAGGGAAGCTAAAGTTAAGAGAAGTCAGCTAGCTAGTCAATAATCACTATCATAATTATAACTTGTGTTGTCACTTCCTCTCTTGAAATTTGGACGCTGCCTTTCCTGGGACCATCTTCACCACCACCACCAAACCTCCGTCCGTCCGTCCGTCGACCCCACCACTCCCCCTCCATCTTCCCCTCCCCCTCAGAGCCCGCAAATGCCTGGAGAACCGAGCCAACATGGAGGACGACCGAGTGGGCATCCTTGAGGCCCAGCTCGCACAGGCAAAGCACATTGCCGAGGAGGCTGACAAGAAGTACGAAGAGGTACGAGCGTTGCGAAGCCTTTTGGGTTGACAATCGGCCACGGGCCCTCGTAGGGGTTGGGGCCCGGCCAGTGGGCCCACCCCGGTGCGCACCGCGGCAGGGGAAGGTGGACGACCCAGGGAGGCAGCAGCAGGGGAAGTCACACTTTTCAGAAGGGGACATTTCCCCACCGAGTAGAAGGAAGCAAGTCCCTGCAAAATGTTCCCTGGGTCGTCCATACGCAGGCGCGTCCCTCTGCCGCGGGGATTTAATCTTGTTTCCCAAGAGCAGAGGCGAAGGGGCGAGCAGCAGGAGAGCAGCGCGAGCAGGCACCATAAGTCATGTGAGATTCTGCGTCTCTCTGCCCCCGCTAACCCCTGGGCTTACTCCTCCCCCCCACAGCATGCGCAAGGTGCTCGAGAACCGCTCCCTGTCCGACGAGGAGCGCATGGACGCCCTGGAGAACCAGCTCAAGGAGGCTCGATTCCTGGCTGAGGAAGCCGACAGGAAATACGACGAGGTGATTGCCGCATGGAGGCAGTGTCCCTTAGGGAAAACAGCAACAATAATAATAATCATGATTAATCGTGTGTCTCGTTCTTCCTCTTCTTCATTTTCCTCCTCTCCTCTCTCACATTTGCTAACCGCGTGTGTTGACGTCCAGCCAGCGAGCGGGAGTGTGTGCCGGCCGCGTCTTGTAGATACAGCTAACGTCCTCTTGTGTGTTTCTTCTATGGCGTCTAAGGGACTTGGGTTGTCCAAGACGGCCATACTACTACAGCCTTCTTCTCCCTTCTTCCTCATCTAATCTTGACTTTCTTGTATCCAGTAGAATAACACTTGACTACTTAATTTTTAGTTTCGACTCTAGGTCCTTGTCTAATAATCTCTTGGCGTTGACTAACAATAGATTTCCACTGAAATATAGATGCGAAATAGTCAAGTTCACCCCCCTTCCAAAAAGAAATGATAATGAATACCATAGGTTTAGCATGAATCTAGATCTGTATTAGATTTCTCGTTAACACGTGTGTTTATAAGAATTTGTGTAACTAACATTACCTCGAACTTGCTAAAAAAAAAAAATAAAAAAATCAATAGAATCAGATATAATTCTCGAAGATGCTTCATTTTTTCTTCAACTTTCCCTCCAAGGTGATCAGTATTAAAATTAAATTAATTACCTTTTTTATCAACACTGCAGCATCAAACCACCAACCTTCAACCTTCACAGTGATTTCGTGTAAGATCAAGTGAAGACTCCTTCACTTTCTTTCAAACGGGCGCTTTTGCTCTTTGTCTGTCTGTCTTGTCTCTCGTGTCTTTCTCTGTCCGTGTCTGTCTGGCTGTCTCTCACTGTCCCTCTCAACCCCACACCCGCAGGTTGCCCGTAAGCTGGCCATGGTTGAGGCCGACCTTGAGCGTGCTGAGGAGCGTGCCGAGACTGGTGAATCGTGAGTGTCGGCTGTTCACGTCCCCGATGTTGTGGTCGGGAGCCTTGCCTGCTTTTTCCCTCCCTCCCTCCTCTTTTTTTTATTATGAACATTCCCCCTCTTCCCCCTCCTCCTTTTTATTCTTTCCTCTGGAGAGGGAAAGGGGGAGAGGGGGTGTTCCGTAGACACCAGTGTGTTTTGTGTGTTTGTGCATGCAGCAGCAGCAACAGCAACAGTGTTTTTTTCTTGTCTGGCGGATCTTCCTCGCAATATTTACGTTGGAAATAACCTCAAAAGTAAATGCCTCTCATGAAGAATATATATATCATTGCATTCAAGAAAGTCACTCTTTGGAATCCATCTCGAAGGAAGAAAGGAAGAGACGTAAAGCGGCGAGGACAATCCGCTCCGTCGACCTCCACCCCCGAGAAAGTGGCAGACTGAGTCGAACGAAATGCAACCGCTGACTCCTCCCCCTCCTGTTCATCTGTACTTAAATCATGGACGGTAGTTTGTTCGTTTTCAAGGAGGGGGAAGTGTCACCGTGTTCATTGAGGGTCCATAGTTCAGCCCTAGAGGTGTGTGTTTGTAGGTGTGCATAGGCCTTGGGATCTGTGCCTAATACGGTTTGCCACAGCTCTAGTGTCTGCCTCGTGGGAGTGGAGTTCTGCTTTCTCCGTCTCTCTTATTTTCTCTTATTCTTGTTATTTTTTTCGTTTGTGTATTTATCATATTGTACATTGAGTGAGTTCATTGTTTTTTATTTTTTTAAGACTGCATGTTTTCATTATTTATTTGAAATCGTAGATCTCTTAGAGGCTTTACCTTTTTTTTTTTGTTCCATCATTGCACGGCCTCCTCGTGTGTGTGTTTAGCAGGCAGAGGCTTCCTTAGAGCTTCCCATAGTCTGGGGAAACATAGCGAAGACGCTCTCGCACACACACGGGTCATTCGTGTTGTTCAAAAGTATATCCTCATTTTCTCCAGCTTTAGTCCTCAGTTTGCTGTGATTTTATATATATATATACCGGCAAGCAAGCACCTACCTACCTACATTTATATATATAATCCACCATTTATAGTACTTGTTACCACTGCATGATCTTGAGACGAAACACTTGGAGTAACTGTAGTGCCTTTGTTTGATTGCTGTGTTGTGGTGATGCTGTGTTGTTGGCCTCGGGACCCTCCAGCTGGCCCGTAAGTCCGTCATGCTGGAGAACGACTTGGAGAGGGCTGAGGAGAGGGCAGAAGCGGCCGAAGGGTGAGTATTTATGGAGGGGAGAGACTAAGAGGGGGGGGGAGAGAGAGAGAGAGATAGGGGGAGGAAGGGAATGGAGAGAGGATAAGGAGAGTGGGCTTCGCTCTCTTTCACTCCATCCTTCTCTCTCTCTCTCTCTCTCGCTCTCTCTCTCGTTCGCTCTCGTTGACTTACCGGGGCCATCTTTTTTTGTTTGTTTTTGTTTTTCTTCTTATAGGTGTCTCAGCATGTTTAACCTTTTGCCAATCTCCTGTCAGCATTGTATAGTTTAGAGCCATTTCGCTGTTGAATATAGAGAAAACAGCTTAAGTATAGTACAGTGTTACTAGAACAAAGATTGAACTTTTTATCCACAGTTTCATGCATAATAATCATCTCTTTGATACTCAACTTCATGCATAATAATTATAATCTACTATTTTCAACCAAACTTATCAAGGAAGTCCCCATACCTGCTATACAAAGACACACACGAAAACACTTTCTCACGGGCGCCTTCCTTCCTTTGCAACTTGCAGAAAGATCGTCGAGCTTGAGGAAGAGCTGCGTGTCGTTGGCAACAACCTGAAGTCCCTTGAGGTGTCTGAGGAGAAGGTAAATATCGCCCTTCGAGTTATAACTTGGGATGACGTTACGGGGTTCAACTTTTCGTGTATTGAGCTTAAACCACTTTTTGATTTTGTTCAAAGTTCAAAAGGTTTAGTAATGGGTTAATCAGTAACTTCACTTCGAATGGTTTTTGTTCATTTATTCTCATAATTGGTTCTCAAATTTATTTTTTATAATGGGTAGAGTAATGCCCACGTCTCGCCCAAGGTTCTCTTTCTCTCTCTTACTTGATATATAAGAGATTAACCCTTCCTAACAGGCCAACCAGCGCGAGGAAGCCTACAAGGAGCAGATTAAGACACTTACCAACAAGCTGAAGGCGGTAATAATGATGATGATGATATTGCAACCCGGATGATGTAGATTTTGATGTTTTTTTCCTATTGTTTTTTAGATGTTGGTGTTTGGAGAGAGAGAGAGAGAGAGAAAGATGGAATTGAGAGATGGGAAGGGAGAGAGAGAGAGACCTACAATTGTGGTCTTTTCTCTCGTCTCTTTTCTTCTCTTTTCTTTCTTCCTCCTCCTCCTATCCCCCCCCCCTACCATTTTTTTTTTACTGGTATCTCAACAGATACCATAATCCAGATGTAGGCCCAGCCAGATCCTGCGGGCGCCGTGTTGCTACCAAAATAACATCTCTTTAGAATTATTAACCGAGTATTTTGACGTCTTTTTATTTCTTTTCGAATTGTCGGTTATTTCAAGTGCTGGCGATAAAACAGATGTGTTATCGTCGGCATTTCTAAGCTATTATAGAAAGTTTGTCTTTTTTACACGGTTTAGATGGAAGCACAATACGTGCGGCGTTCTTTTAATTTTAGATTTTGTTTTTACGTCACATTACATAATGATGAAACTTTCTACAATTGCTTTGGCCGACTCTTTAACTCCGTGTGTTTGTGTGCGTGTGTGTAGCGACTGACCGCATTCTAGTAATATTTTTTTTTCTTTTACCTAATTTCATTTCCATTGGTATTAGTTTTTGTGTGATTTTCTTTTGAATACTAACTCTAGACCATTTTTCTCTAAAACGCTGACAGTCTGCGCAAAGAGAAGACAAGATGGACACACAGCTGAGAAGTATCACACAAAGTTTGAGAGAGGTAATGGCCCAAGGACGTAAAAGACCTCGAGCTTCATTTCCTTTTCCCTCCTCTCTTTGTCTGCTAGGACTGATTTTTTGCCTTCGTCTCCAGGGCGTAGATTGTCATTTTTTCCCTGGATTAGTAGCCTTTTAGTAAATTAGTCGGGCCTTCCTTTGTTTTTAGGGGTGCTTTTTTCCTGTCCTGTGTTTTATTTCGACGGCGTTGGCATGTTTCGCGGTGTGGGAATCGACGCGTTGGGGAAGAGGTAAGGTTTCTGACGGTGGTGGTCGAGGGGGACGGCGCATGCGAAAGGGCTGTGTTCGAGAACCTGTTATCACCCGTTTTCTCTGCGCTGCGTTGCCTAATGAAGCGTAGAATGACCCGGGTGGTACACTTCTCTGGAAATGCAGCTCTTCTTCAGATGCGCGTTTCCCCTCGGTGGTTGATCCTGTTGCCAGGTCTTGTCTCTCGACTTAGGGGAATGTGTGCTTGTGTGGGTGTGTATTTTTCGAGCGACTCTTCTTCAAAGTAGCACCTGCTTTTCTTCCCTGCCTCGGTTTAACCCTCGAGTAAAACCTCCTGGAAAAAAAAGCATTTGAACAGCACAGCCAACCTCGACGGATGTTTGAAGCAGTCACCGCCTTCGTTAACCCCAATGTGTTTTTATTTTTTTTAATTGCCTTCCCTGTGGCTGAGTGTTGTGTATAAAAGCTCCTGATGACCCTAACCGTGCGTCCTGTTGCCCCTTGTTTTAGGCTGCACAGAGGGAAGACTCGTTTGAGGAGCAGATCAAGGAGTTAACCCAGCGCATGAGAGAGGTACTTCCAACGCCCCCCCCCTTTCTTTTTTTTTACCACGATGCCGCCCTCCTTTCTTCTCTCTGGAATTTGCTCGTTTATCTTCTCTGTGCATTTGGGTGACCAGCTCTCTCGCTCTCTTCATTAACTGGGACGCAATGCCATGGAAATTTTTTTTTGCCTTTACCTCTTACAAGATAAGAAATCAATGAACTCTGCTTTTACTAATCCACGGTCTGGTCTAGCACGCTCATGCTTCACATTTCCTATGTAAGAGGTATGTGCACGCGTCCACCAATGCTCCCCCATACTATTTACAGTATATTCAGGAAGCTCCTATTTTAACAATCTACAGATGCACTTTCAGAAATCAGATACGCTTGAACTATACTCTTTGGGTGGTTCTAAGGCCTGGGATTGCCTCTTTAACATCTGTCGCCCCTCCCTTCTCTTCTTGTCCCGCTTTCTCTTTAATTCTCATGGATTGTAATCGTGGGACTTCAGCGCTTGCAAGCTGAAGCACCCAGCAGAAGCCTCTCCTCTTTATTTCATAGCAGTCAGAAAACTAGATACTTTTCTTGGAAGACTACTGTGCGTGAAATTTTCGAGCAGTTGGTAATCATGCCTACCACGAACTTTTATTTTTATTTCTTCTATGACCTTCTCCTTTGCTTCTTGGGCACTTCTTCCGTTCGTTCTCATTTCGGTGGAGGAACATTGCCTTCTCTTCGTGACTGAGCCTTTACCAGCTTTTATTCTACGGGGTCATACTTCTCAGCTTTTTGTCATGCCAAGGGTGTGTGCAGCCTGTGGCGGGTCTTGGGTGCCGCCCGGCCTGCGCTCTCGGCCCCAAGACCCTCTCGCACTGCCGCTGGGGTCTTGCTTGTAAGTTAAGGTCTGGAGGTGATGGTGTTTGTGGTGCCGATTGGCCGAGCAGGTGCGTATGTGCTAGTTGCTTCGTTTGGTCATGTTTTATATATCAGTTCTCTTTCCGTGCTTTCCCTGTGAGCGTATGTGGTTTGTAACTTCGCTGCATATGCTCGGGGAGGAACATCTTGCAAAAGCTTCCCCCCTAGAAATCTTGAAATGGATATACGTGATATATTTTTCTCTTCCCCGCTGTCCCTTTCCCGACGCTGACCCCGTGTGCCCTGTCTTTCCCCACCAGGCTGAGGCCCGTGCTGAGTTCGCCGAGAGGTCTGTGCAGAAGCTCCAGAAGGAGGTCGACAGGCTTGAAGGTGCGTATAGACACTCCCAGACACCACACTCACTACACAGGCACAGCCACGCACACTACACCTCACCCTCACACCGCAAAGTCACACACACACACACAACACACTACTTGTATACTCCCCAGAACTTATCGTGCCCTCGTCTGTCACTGCTACGTTATGTTACGTTATGTAACGTCGTCACCGTGTTGTAACGATCATATAAAAATAATAGGCTCGGTGTCCCTTGGTCTCCTCCCGTATCCCCCAAATTGTCCTTTGTGAATTGTTTTTATTTTGTATTTAATACTTTGGCTCAAGTTCCAACCGTGGCTCTGAATTGGCCATGGAAATATGGCACACGAGATTAAGGATTCTAACGTAGCAGACTTGTTGTTTTCGTTTTTTTTCTTGCTTGATGAGAACGTGGTAATAGTTCATATTCATTTTAAAGGAGAATGATCTTTTGAGAAGAAAAAACTTGTTCCCACTATTTAGCCTTTGAGGAAGCCACCTTTTGAATTCAAATTGACCAGAGAATTGATTAGATTTCACTCATTTTCTTTCCAATAAAAAATATCGACGAAAAATAAAGACTGTACTTGATTGTTGAGCGTCACACCCCTTCGCCCAGCTGTCACGTGACCCACCCACCCCTTTTGATCGACTACGGCACTGCTATCGCCATGTTTACACTCACATAAGTACTTTCACTTTGGCCGTCGGCGCCCCAGAGGATGTATATATTAGAGTCGTCTCTATACATATCCCTGTATGTATAGAGATGCGAAACCAGTGGCAACTTTACTGCGGAGATCGACTCTGTTTCACCTTTCATTCATCGGCTTCTTATTCTAGAATCGGCATCATTCCTATTGGCTGTTACTCTTTTTTTTTCTCTTCGCATCACCGCCACTGCTGCCAGTGCCTAACATCTGCACAAGTGTTTTTTTTTCTCTCTCCCCGCGCCAGAGGAACAAGCTTTCGTTGTACATTTATTAATTTTTTTAAGTTAATCTTAATTTTTTCGCTTCTATTTCCTGCCATGAAGAATGACAATTGAAGCAACTGCAGACTGTTGCCGTCAGTATAGCAGTGTCTGGCCGAGCCACTCGCCTTGCTAACACATGTTCCAGTTCACCCCCTCCCCTTCTCGTGACAGAACAACCCCTGTTAGACTAATACAATTAAACACTCCTTCTATTAGTGTCTGTTTTACTTTTTGTTTTACTCTCTCTCAGAGATTGAACTGTAATTTTTGTTTAATCTTTGCAGTTACTGTATATACAAACAGCAATTTTTTTTCTCTACCTTTCAATCTTTAATTGTTTGTAACCGTTTTGTTTATTTTGTAATCTTTAATGAACAAGTTTCTTAACTTATCTTTCAAAAGCAGTAAGTTCTTAGCATTTCTCTAAGTTTTATTTTTTTCTTTACAAGACATTCAAACTGTTGTGAGAATATTTGTGTTGAGGAGTAGGTAGCCGTGCTGCAGTTAGCTTAGACAGATAAAGAGAAAGACTACTCTAGGATATAGTCCTGTACAGTAGCCCCATTTTCTCGCTGACCGTTTGTAGCCCTAGGCCTAGCAGTAGCCGGAGAGCCCCTATTCTCGGCTCTTCTGTTGTGGTTGTAGCCCCGACTAAGAGTCCGACGACTCTTAACAAGCAGGAGTATATAGTTTTCTGTCAATAAAAAGCATAAACCGGAAAACCTCGAGCTTGCCTTAGTGAGGGGATCAGTGACCGTAGGGGGCCGCGCCTTCCCTCGGCCTCATCCGACGCCGAGGGGAACAGGCTATGGCGGCGCACTGCTAAACGTGTCCGTCAGCTGAGACTCGGAAGACCAGCAATAGTAACACGACTTGCAAAAAAATGATGATAATGACCTTAAACTTGACCAGCTGCCCTCCTCTCTTCACCCTGAGCTCTGAACATACCCAATAGTTCCCTCCCCCTCTTGTCTTTTTATATTTTTTTAAGAATTAGAAACCTCAGACCGATTGTAGAAGAGTTCACGAGAGAGCGAGGGAGGACAGTCCTTGCACGCTCCTCTCCTTCTCTTCTGCTAAGCCTTTATGCTCGTTCCTACCCTCTCATAAGTTATAATCTTGATAAGCTTAGGCTTTTAGGGGTTTACCTTTTGAATTAATGGACAAACTTCCCCTTTTTTGTTGTCTCTGACCCCACAGTGCCTTCACACTTTCGATTGGTTCCTTTCATGCTACTACTAGACTGCATTCTAGTGTGAGAACCATAGAAACCTGCTGTCACTTTCTCCACCAATGAAGAAAGTGATATGTTAGGTACAGTCACCCCCCCCTTCTCCTCCTCCCCCAGACTCAGCTACCTTGCTCAGAGGGACTCTTGTTAAAGCAACGATAGTTATGCTTTTTGTGACCGATTAGCAAGATACTTTAGTGGTACTTGGGTTTTGTCCCGAGTTTTTAGATTTCATAGAGATATTTGGTTTTGGTTTTGCTTTGATTTTCTTGGAGCCTCTGAGCCTAGGCAATAGATTGACGTCCTCCTACTTCTACAAAGATATGTTTTTTAGCTTCCACCCGAGACGCACCGTGCAGCTCCTCACTGCACCCATTTCCTCTCCACACTGCATGAACGTTGCCCAGTTCAATTCTAGGTTCGCCCAGATGACAGGTACTCTCCAGTTCTCTCTCTCACATGGACACGCAACGGATGAAACCCGTTGAGAAGTTCGAACCACAGGACCACCTCCGTTATGGTTGCTTGTCTCTCGCGGTACAAGTTCACTACAACTGAGGACTACTACTATCCTTCTGAATACAGTTTACACTCCGTTCATTACCAAGGGTTCTCTTTGAAAAAAAAAACTGTAGTCAACACAGAATTTATTTTTAACTTGTCTTTTTTGTTAACTCGCCCAATGGGAAATATCAGTTACTACACTTTCTAAGTAACTAAAGATGTGTTGACTAGCAGTTGAGACCTAGGTTGAATGGATGGTGAAATCGTCAGGGAAAAACCCTCACATCCTCCTGACAGGTTAAACCGATTTCAACACCCTTTCTCCCCTTCGCCATCTGTCTCCCTGCTCTTTATTGACCCGACTTGACCTTGTTTTTATCATAACTAGTGACCAAACGCCCGACGTGTTGCTTTACTCACAAGTCTCGGAATGGATTCGAGTACAGCCAGTACAGTGCCCTCTCATTTTGCACAGGACCGGGAAAAACATGCAAAAATCAGTGAGGTGAAAAAGAAAAATTACACATACATCTAAATATACATGCGTGTATCTTGGGTGTGTGTATTTTATGAGAGTGATAGCATATTAATAGCTTTCAAGTTGAGTAAGTACTGTACTGGCTGACCGGACTTGATACGAGTAACCCTGTACTTACTTGTTAAGACAGTTGATCCAGAAAGCACAGGGTTGACAGGACGAGTGTGTAGTAATTAGCTTGCATTTTTTTTTTTTTTTTTTTACTTTTGGTAGCATGGAGTGTTGTTTTTTATTTACTTTGTGTGAATTATATATACATATACACCTAATCATTGTTGTTTAGTTATAAGTGTGTGTTTTTTACCGTAACTTGTTTGTTGTCTTAACACCCTTTTATGTTGATATTGTTTTTTTGTGTGTACTTTATATCTTAGTTTGACCAGTAGGTATTATTTTAATATAGATAATTCATACACGGTTTAATTTTATTAATTTTTGTTTGTTCATTTAACCTTGCATGTGTGTGTGTTTTGTTTTGTTTGCAGACGATCTAGTAGCTGAGAAAGATAAGAATAGGCTGCTCCAGGCAGACATGGAAGCCACCCTACAGGACATCCAGAATATGTAGACATAATAAGCCCAGGACACATTGGAAGAAGCAGAAAGTCACAGGTTGGCATCATAAACCACAAAGTTCCGATACTTAACAGCCCCCTCTTCCTTTTGGAGGGGCGTACGCTTCGTAACACTCTTCAGAGGAACACTTCTACACTTATGTTTTTCTCTTTTGCTGGGTGACGGGGCACTCTTTCCACGGCCAGTGCTTACATAGTAATTGTATGTTGACTGTATCATTTAATTTGGGTACAAGGGATTTTCTTGCTATATTTCCAGAATCTCATGCACAGTTGGTACAATTGTCAGAATACACGGATATCGGTTTCCACCTATACAGTAAAGATGAAAAAGGGACAGTGATATCAAAATCGTAATCACCTTAAAACAAATTGATGCCATTATATCACTTCAAGCGTGACATTGATAATATCTTGGTGAAAGGGAATCATTCACACTGACGGGTTCCAGTTTTTTTATTATTCACTGGGAAAGACTTTCTGGCACTAGATGACTTTGTTCAGCATGTTAGCAACGCGCTCTCGTCAGGATATCCGTGAGTGCAGTAGCCGATTCTAGCCGGGGTATCCTGCGAGAGTGCATACTTGTGTGAGTACATAGCGAACTAATAATCCAGAATGGTGCTAACAATAATGTGTTGCGATTCTCAACTCCGATCGCGGGCTTGGGCAGTAAACAAGTCAGGCCATCGGGTTGAGGATCGTAAGTGTATTTGATATCCTCTTCCGTACTAACCAGTCTCTCTCCCGCTCTCTTCCTTGCAGACGAACTTGTCATTCAGAAGGAGAAGTACAAGTCCATTACCGACGAACTGGACCAGACCTTCACCGAAATGTCTGGCTATTGAGCTCTCCACCCCTGACGACTACTAAACTACTACCACTACTACTACTACCACCACCACCACTTCTACTACTACTACTAGTTCATAACTTTCCCGATCTTCTCCATGACCACCACTACTACTACTACTACTACCACCACCACCACCACCATCATAATAGCTGCTCTACTCCCTTTTCTGTTTTGTACTTCCCTTCCGCCCCGACATCCCGCCGTTAGTCGGGTAGTCGGCAAGAGGGAGGAGGAGGAGGATCGCCTTCGTCAGCGTCGGGGCCGACACGTGCACTTCCCCTTCTTTCCTTCCCCATCCCCATCCCCCACCCCTACTCGACTGCCGTCCCCCTTCTACCCCTCCACGACCCCCGACGGCCGGCAGACTTGAGAGGAGACCCCACAACGCGTCATGGTGCAGCCACGGGACCCCATCAGGAACGCAGGCTCGCACGGCATTGCAGGAGGAGCAAACGGTAGTAGGAGCTTACATTGCACCTCCTCTGTGCCGATGCAGTGGCGCTCCTGATGTGGCTTCTGGCGTTTCGGATATATTTATAGTATACTCTCTCTCTCTCCCTCCGGCCTCCAGGTGCGCCCTCCGTCAAAAGCAGGGTCTTGGGAGGGTTAGAAGGCGGGCATAGTCTCGGTGCAGGGGCCCAGCCGCACCTTTACCCTTTCTCCGCTCCCCCCACCATGTCATCTTGCTATGATACTGCCATCTACCGGTCTTTTATGGAACTTGTTTGCTTATTGTTGTAACGGCTTGGGGAAAAAAGTAACTGTTGCCTCAAAAGTTCTCAAAGCTGTTCAACAAGTAGGCTCTCACTTTGTGGATAACATGTACAATTAGTATAAATTTTTTTATTTGATTCGATGCTAATGTAAATATTGAGAAAGTGGGTAGGTGTGTTAACTTTGTGTCCGGAGAGAGTGAACCTGTGGGTAGAATCGTCCCTTTCTCTCCCAGTTAGACCACAAGTAGCGAGCTCTTGGCTACTACTAGGACGTCGTCGTTCTTGGTCATGGATTGCTAGTAGATTGTGTTAACACGCGGCGGCGGCGGCTTCGGCGCCCAACTCTCCTCAACAACTTCTCTTCTCACCTCAGTCGCCTTCAGCTTCTGGGAACTAACTCTTTTTTTTTTGGCCGTGTTAATTGACCTGTGTTTGTTAATCTCTACTTTGCAGACGAACTGGTTAACGAAAAGGAGAAGTACAAGTCCATTACCGACGAGCTGGACCAGACTTTCAGCGAACTGTCTGGCTACTAAACACTCTCTGCTCCAAACTGTTCTGCCATCTCTCTTCCTATGCCCTCAGCTGGCCTGTAACCTATTTTTTCATAAGCTTATGTCATTCAGTTTATAAGAATCTTTTTACTTTTCCTTCTTTTTATGTGTTGCATTTGACCTTCGATTGAGTCAATATCATCACTAAATCATTCGATAACGTTGGTGAAGTCTGCCATATAGGTAATTTTAATGTTATTAAAAGGTAATCTTTATTCAGGAACCTAGATTTTGAAGTTCATTTCAAAAGGACAGGTTTCATGTATTCTATGGCTTAATAACATAAAGAAATAAATATTTATTATCAAATGAATTTGTTTTGTTGTTTACGCTGTTATCCCGACACGACCATGACCAACGATGAAGCGAGTGGCAGTAAGATGAGCCTAGGACCACTGCTGCTGCCACCGTCAGCCGGTGGACTGCCTGTAAAATATCTCACCCATCTGTTACAGATGAACTTGTTAATGAAAAAGAAAAATATAAGAACATTGCGGATGAGATGGACCAGGCGTTCTCAGAATTATCAGGATTCTAAATGTGGCACACTGGTGGGCGCTAACACGGTGCTTGGACGGGCGTCCGTGTCCGCGGATGTGTGGGCGGAGGCCATTACTCTGTCCACACCCGCAACACGATCACGCCCCTGCGGACTGACTTGACTGACGGCCGAGACGCGCCCTACACCAACACCATCACCACCACCACCACCTCCAATCATCACCGCCTGGCCCGCCACGCTAACGTCCGCCGTGTAATGGCCGAGTCCCGGGGCTCCGGAGCTCCAGGGCGGCCCTCGACGGCAGCTCCGTGGGGCTGCTCTCGCGCGCCGCGCTTGAACTCCGTGATCCAAGGGGCGCTGAGCCTCACCAAGGCTCCCCCGTTCTCTCGCGGAGCGGGGCGCCTGCTGAGGTTCCTCGCCCTGGGAGTCGGCCCACGTCTCTCTTGCTCTGTTGCCGTATGTAAGGGTGTGCATAGGTTCACCTTCTTCAACTCGAGTTGCAATCAGTCCTTTTATGCGTCATGCATTTACAATATATGAATTATCAATAATATATAAGTTAATAATATTATTCAACTTTTAAATCTGGATCTTATACTTACAGAATGATTGTACACTGTTTGTTTAACGTGTAATAAATTTTGTAAACAAAAGGTATTTTTATGATTCCTCCTTTGTGTGAATACATTCTATGCCTGAGTGTTGTATATATGCATACAAGAAAGTAATCTCTCATGAGTTATATACAGGGTTTAAAGGAAAAACATTGCTATTGTTATGCCTAATGTAAATTCAAAGATTGCTTCAGAGATGAAAACGTAATTTCTTTTTTGATTTCTGTATAATCAATATGTTTAAAGTCTGGGAGATGCAATAGGGAAATTTTCTATGTTAAATAATTCAGGACTTTACAAGACTTCCATATGAAATTCATTCAATTTGTTAAATTGTTTTATTGTGTTAAATTCAGTTTTTTTCTAATACTTCCGAAATGTTTTAAATCCGTATCCTCAAAAAAAATTGAACCCCCCAATCTAAGTTTAATTACTTATAATATCAGTTTGGTCCTCTTGAGCCATACCATATAAAACACATTTACAAAGTGAAATTGAAAGAAATCACTGGTATGAAGAGACCCAAAGTCAACAGTCTTGCAAATCTATCTAAAAGAGCTGTGCGTATATAAGATGTTAAAATTGCCATGTCCACCAAAGCCTGGAGCATTTTGAGCGTTGACAAAGCCTGGCTGCAAAATTTAATCCAGCCTAAGCTTACCTGCGTCATACAGGAGGGATAATTCTTGTAATTGCATTCTGCATTTTCTCAGCCTTTTATGTTTTTTTTCTAAGAATGTTTTGTTAAAATGTCCTATTGTCCCGGGTTTTCGGCATAACTCGCATGTCAAATCGTATAAAACAAGTAAAAGCAATATCACAAATAAAACGAAAAATAATTTCATAATAGATATTGAAAGTAATGGCATCATAATATATAGAGATTAATTTAAAAGGTTCTAAATCATGGTTAAAATACGAATTCATCTTAACTTTACATGAAAACATGTCATCTCATACAGTTGTGGCTGTCCATGTACCAATTTAGTCAAACTAAATTGGTTTGATGTTTTTGTTCATAACACCAAAATATTATTGAAAAAAAAAGAAAGAAAAAAAAAAAAAAATAATATATATATATATATATATTACCACATATATTATATATTATATAACACATAATATGGTATTATATATATATATAATACATACATACATATATACATACATACATACATACATACACAAAATACATTTACATCTGCCCACATAAGCATGTAACAATGGCTGCTAAACCAGATACATTCACTGCACATACCACTGGCGAGTTTTATGCAAAAAATTCATTATAACTAATAATGGATACTGAAGTCAAGCCAAACTGCAAATCTACATTTTATTGAAAAAGGCCTTAAAAATTCACATCCATCACAATACTACAATGAAAGTAGTATTCACATCCAGTAGGGAAACCCTAGCTGCTACACACAACAATTTACAACAATTCTGATTCATCCTGCCAAAATGTATGTGTACACCAATTTGTACAATGTTAGCTGTACAGATATGTACAACCATATAATATGATTTCAACATCAAGTGCTCAAATAAGGCATAAATACGAGAAGCACTGATCATTAAATTTTTTATATAGGTGAAACACATTCTTTGCAGGGAAAAAATTAAAAAATGCTATTTACTTTAAACAGAGCAGGAATGTTAACGATATTCTTAATAAAGGGCTCCACAAGCAAAATATAAAAGGTCACTGGATATCTTACCAATGAAATTTCTGTGAATGTTGCACATAAGAAGTATGGTAATACTTTACATTCTCAATTCCAATTACATATTGGAAACATCTTTACATTAGATTTTTATAAATCATTATGATCCCATACTTTGGAATCTGAAATGTAAAACAAAATAAAAGATCTTTATTATGCCCATATCTGGATCTGACCACCAAGATTTGGTATTTCTTTGTTTTAATTGTCTGCGGTGAAAGTGCCACAAACCTGTAAAATACTTTGTATATGATATGAAATATACCTTTCCATGGGTAACATTTCAACATGACTGGAATGTATAATTCACATTTTGTGGAACTATGCATACAGCAGATTACATTATATAACTTTATTATTACCAACAGTATCTCCTTTCAGACCTCCAGGTACTGTAAAAGTGCTTACTGTTCTAAGCACAATAAATTGCCTCCCTAGCAGCCTTATTCTTGTACTTGATTACTAAAACAGAGTTAATATTATATTCTAAACATAAAGAAGTTACATTTGTAGCATCTACACCAACTTTTTTTGTTTTGTTTTGTTTTTTGCATGGGGTCTATAACATCACAAGAATCTCTGTTACGTTTATTATATTGGAAAAAAGAGCTTAAGTATATCGTGGTGGAGAGAAATAACCCAATTAAGTTCATCTTCACTGAACTACACACTGGATTTTTTCTTCCCTCTCTCAAGGGTTCTTTCATCCGACACGTCATTGCCTCTGGGAAGCATTTCGTCAACGTGGAACAAACATATTTCTCACATCATATGGACTCACTGAGATTCATCAATATTCATGAGTGCTGGTGAGTTGTCCGAGTTTCAATAACCCCCCGTTCTCTTTCTTTTCTTTCTTATATTGTGTTTTTTTTCATTACTCTTTTGTTTCTTGTTGTTTATCTTTTTCTTATGTTCTTTTTCTTTTTTTTTTTTTTTTCGTTCTGTTGTATTTCGGTATGTTTTTTTTTTTGGTTTTCTCTGTTTATTTATCTCTCTTTTTAGAAGTCTTGATATATTATGTTATATGTTGTCTCTTTTTTTCATTTTTTTTCTACTCTATTAGTATCTTTTGGAATATTGTTGTATATATTGTTTTTTTTTTTTTTTTTTTTTTTTTTTTTTTTTTTTTTTTTTGTTTTTTGAATTATTTTACATTTTCTTCTATTCGCGATATTTTCATATGTTATAATTTTTAGATTATTAGTTTTATATTATATGTGATATATGTAATTTTTTGATATTATATCATCTATAGAGGTTATGTATAATTACATCGGTATGGCATATATAGTTGATATGTCTTGTGTATGTCTGTTAGATGTAATGGTCGGTATGTATGTATGTGTATGCTGTGTTATGTGATGGTATGTTATTGTTTTATGGGTATGGCTAATTGTATGTGGTATGTGATGTGTATTTATTGTTTATGTTATAATTATATATATTATTATATTCATATATTTATAGAGGTGTAGTGTAGGTGTGTTAGTATTATGATGTATATAGTTAGTATGTGGTGTGATAGTGTATATATTGATAGTGTAGTAATTTATATGATATATTAGTTATTGATTATATATATATATAGTTATATGAATATATTATATAGTATAGTTATAATGATTCGTATATTAGTACTTATGTGTTGTAGTTAAAAAATGTATGGTGTTTGTGGTGTTGTCTGCTTATGTGTGTATCGGAGTATCATTAGTGTTATTCTTGAGTTGAGTATATATAGGTGAGGTTGATCTGATATATTATGTTGGGTGTAGTAGGGGTTTAGTATGATTCATTATGTTGATTATAGGGTTGTATTATTTAGTTGTGGTTGTTAGTAGTCACATATAGTAGTGTGTGTATATAATATGATCTAGTATGGTGTGTTTGTAAAAGATAAAAAAGGGGTTGTTGTTGTAGTGAGTTGTAATAGTGTTATAGTTATATCATATATAGTATACTATATATTTATAGATATATATATAATATATTGAGTATTATATATATTATAATATATAATGTATTATTTATATATATTACTATATATAGTGGGTCAGAATGATGGTTTTATTAGTATATTATGTATATAAGTATGATAGTATATCCTATATAATAGTAATATATAAAAAAAAAACAAAAAGTTAATTTGTATATAATATATAATTCTAGTTATGTATTTATCGTAATGGTTAGTGTGAAAGTGTAAAAAAACCGTTGATTAAAAATGTAGGTATAAATATATGGTGAGTTATATTATATATATATTAATATAATATAGGTGTATAGTAGATTATAATAGTAGTATATCATTATCGTGAGTTATAAAGCCGCTTTAATAATAATCCTGTGTATAAAAAAAGTAGTTTTGTTTTGGATTATATATATATTATACATAGTATAAGTAGGTTTGATATATATAATATTTGGTAATTATATAGGTTATATATTATGATATTAGTTATACTATATATTATGGTTAAATAGTGATATATTAAATATGTGTATAGTGAATGTGTATATATTAATAATATAATGATTTAGTATGATTCATTATATATATATATATATTATTGTGAGTAGTATATATATATAGTAAGTTATGATATACACATAGCACATATCACATAATTAGAATATATACACATAATTTAAGCATATATAAATATATATATG
>NW_020870691.1:310040-332540 GCF_003789085.1 Penaeus vannamei
CTCTCTCTCTCTCTCTCTCTTCTCTCTCTCTCTCTCTCTTCACATCTTTGTCTTTCTCTTTCCTCCCTCCTCCTTTACTCCATTATTATCCATCTACACTCCACCTCCACTTTCTTTTACTTTCCCTTTCTGTCCTCCTCCCTCGCTCTCGCTCGCTCTATTTCCCCCTTCATTCCCTCATAAGTTCCTTGTCTTGCTCACCCGGACTCCAACCGCACACACGCCATCTTCCCCTCCCCTTCCCCTCCCTCCCTCTCTCCCCCTCCTCTCTCTCTCTCTTCAACGCCCCACCTCTTTCTCCCCACCTTCTTTCCTCCTCTTCCCCTCTCCTTTCTCTCCACGCCCACTCCCCCCCACGCCCACCCCTAGCACATTCTGACAGGGGCGCCTCAGCTTCTTCGTCGTCTTTCCCCTCTCATCGTCTATTTTGAGGGCGTGCTTTCATCATCTTCGCTACACATGTTTTTCGTAGTCAGTTTCGAGAGGGTGATTAATGTGTGTCGGAGTTAACTTTAAGAAAATGGAGAGCTGAGATAACGTATCATTTAAAAAACGGTATGATAAGGGAACACGATAGAGATTTTTTTCATGAGGGGGGTGGGGGGGGTGAAGGAGAGCTATCTTATCTCGTCTCGCAACTGAGAGTTCTTCGTCGGGTGTGTGAGAGAGCTTGCCTTTGTTCGACGTTCGTTTTGTACTGTCCTTTCTTTTCCTCTCTGGAAGATCATAGAAATTATCTGTCGGTCTGTCTGTCTGTCATTCTCTCTCTCTCTCCTCTCTCTCTCTTCTCTCTCTCTCTCTCTCTCTCTCTCTCTCTCTCTCTCTCTCTCTCTCTCTCTCTCTCTCTCTCTCTGAGGTGTGTCACAGTAAGGGTTGTGAGTTATGAGGCGAGTAGTGGCGGTTCCTCATGAGAGTATATGGGACATGGTCAACTAGCTCACTCGCCTCCCTTGCACGAACTCGCAACACCTCCCCTCCCCTTCTTTCCACCTTAATCTCACGCTCCTTCAACTCTCTTAGCATTTCCTTACTCTCTTTCTCCCTCTCTTACTCTTCATTTCTGATCTCTTTCTCTTACTCTTATTTCTAGTCTCCCGTTCTCTCTCTCTCTCTCTCTCTCTCCTCTCTCTCTCTCTCTTCTCTCTCTCTCTCTCTCTCTCTCTCTCTCTCTCTCTCTCTCTCTTCTCTCTGCCCCGGAGTCGTAAACACTTAGTCAGCTCTTCCGATGTGTGGAGCCCCGCCTTCTTCGCGAGCCACTATCACCAAGTCGTGATGCCAAGGGGGTCGAGCGGACGGCCCAGGTCTTGCTGCTGCAGTATCGTTTAAATGGTCATAGACTCCTACTCTACTCCTTGTTTTTACTCCTTTACCTCGCATTCTCTGCTTCTTGTTTGCACTTTTTAGAAATTTTTTTTTTACTTCACTGTTCTTCTCGTTCTCCTCCTTCGCTTTCTTCCTTTCTACTCGTACTTTTCTTTCTTCTATTCCTTCCTTTTCCTCCTGCCCCTCCTTCTCTTCTTCTCTCCGTCCTCCTCCTCTTTCTTCTCCTCCATCTCCTCTTTCTCCCCATCCCTCTCTATTTTTCCTCTTCCCTCGCATCCTCGTCCTCCGGTGAAGTGGCGCATGCAGTGTCGTTGGCCGCCCGCCGTCGCGCCCGCCCGCCGTCGCCGCCAGCCAACCGGTGTGGCGGTGTGCGTGTATGGCCGTGATGACGATGATTATGTGATTAGTGATGATTCGTGATTACAGCCTCAGCCCACTTTCCCGCCCCCTCCCCCTCCTCCCCTGCTCTTCCCTCAATTCGTCTTTCCTTCCTCTTCCTCTTCACTACTGACCTTCTACCCCTCCCTCTGCCCTCTCCCTCCCCCGCGCACCGGTTTCTCGACCTCCTTTGCAGGGCAGTGGGAGCGGGAGTCACGAGGAGTGAGTGTGAGCCGAATTTTCTTTTTCTTTCTTTCTCTCCCCCCTCTCCCCGAATGACGAATGCTTATCCTCCTCACCAACTCCATCTCTGTCTCTTCTTCTCTTCGTGTCGGGCGAATTTTGGGAAAATTTCCCCCAGCCTATATATCTATCTACCTATCTTTCTAGCTACCACTTTCCTCTCCCTTATCCCCTCTTCCCCTCTCTCTCATCCAGGGCAAGAGGGGCGAGGAGGCATCTCCCCTCGCCCTCCGCCTCCCTCGCCCTCCGCCCTCCCTCGCCCTCCGCCCTCCCCTCGCCTCCGCCCCTCTCTCGCCTCCGCCCCTCTCTCGCCCTTCCTCCGCGGCGCCGGGCGAGGAACGTGCGTGGCCCTCCTCGCCCGGTCACGAGGGCTTAGATCCTGCAGGCGAGAGATGTTTAAACGTTAAAGTGCGCAGTTCGGCGATAATGTTTACCGTCGCACGTCTTCGGGCCGGGAGCTTAAGGGGTTGACGTACAGGTTGACGTTTTTTTTTCCTTTTTTTAACGTAATGTGGTCGACTCGACCGCTGGTTAGTCAAGGGGAGAGAAAGACGTAGTAGAGGGACTGAGAGAGAGAGAGAGAGAGAGAGAGAGAAGAGGAGAGAGAGAGAGAGAGAGAGAGATGAGAGAAGAGAGAGAGAGAAGAGCGAGCATGACGTGTGCGAACAGCTGTTTACCTTCACGGCGATTGTTGCCGAGCTGCTGTCATACCTAAAGCTGATCCGGGATGATTGAATAGGTATTGGCGATTTGCATTTTTGGTATTCATGCGGAGCCACGGCACGATGACGGGGACCAGAGAGCGGGAGAGGGTGGTGATGTGATAGGGATCATGGTGGTGATGAAGAGAAAGGATATGATAAGTAGTGATGATGATAATGAGAGGAGCATGATAATGGTAATGAGAGGAATGGTTATGATGATGAGAAAGGGTGGAGGATTGTGACGACGACGAGTCTCCGAGCAGCAGTCGTCTCGCGGGTCACACTTCCGAAGGCGATAACAGTTGGTCGCCTCACTATCAGCGCCTTGTCCGCCCTGGGCCTCCGCGCCGTTACACACTCGCTCCTTCGGCCGTCGCGATCTCCGTCCTCCTCCTCCTCTCCTCCTCCTCCTCTCTCCTCCTCCTCTCTCCTCTCCTCCTCCTCCTCCTTCCTCCTCCTCTTGACACTCTCAAGAGGAAAAGGAGGAGCGGTGAAAGGGAAGGTGGCGATGGCTCCTTCACACCCTCCTCCTCCTCCTCCTTTCTCTATAACACTTAGGGAAAGGAAAGGAGAGAAGGGAAGAGCAGAAGACGAGGCAGGTCAGGTGATGAGGACATGAGACCAGGCCCCCCCCCCTTCTTCCCCATCTCTCTCCTCGGCCGTCGCAGCCATGAGAGCATAATGAACGGGCCTCATCAAAATTGAGACAGTCATGAGGCCACTTGAAAGCCGAGGGAGGGGGCAGGGGAGGAGGTAGGCGGAGGGGCGGGAGGGCACGCAGCAGGGGCAGCGGCAGCAGCGAGAGGAGGGTGGTGGGGGTGCGTCCAAACATGGGCATGGAGCGTGCGTGCCCACCCTGCCACTACCCGGGCATTGGGGCGATCAACACGACCCACCTCAGCCGGGCGGGCTCCTCCTGCACCTCCCCGTCCACGGCGCGCGCACGCCGCGCTGCTGCTGCTCTTGCCGGCCGTCTGCCTGCCCCGAGGCCGAGCTATGCCCGTCTCTCTCTCTCTCTCTCTCTCTCCTCTCTCCTCTCTCTCTCTCTCTCTCTCTCTCTTCTCTCTCTCTCTCTCTCTCTCTATATATATATATATATATATATTATATATATATATATATATCTTCCCCCCCTTCCCTCCTTTCTCATATCTTTCTTTCTCTTCCTCCTCCCCTCCCACTAAATGCTGACACTTAACCTCGATTCTCGCTCCATTTTAAGGTTCCAAGTGTCGACCGCGAGGGTTCATGACTTCCCCGGCCCCCCTCTCTTCCCCTTCCTCCTTCCTCCTTCCCTAACCCCCTTCCCCGATGCAGCCTGGGGTTCCCTCCTCTCCAATGATCACCTCTTGCGAACGCAGTCGGAGATTGGCGAATCGAGCCGAATCGGCTTGATGGGGTGGGGGTACGATTTTACTCTAGCCTGTAACATCAGTGGGGTAGTTTTGGTTTGGATTTGTCAGAGTAAATAGGTCGGAGTAAAGCAAGATGGTGAAAAGATATTTGGAGAGTTTGGGAGTGTCTTTGGACGTCCTGATGGAGGGGGTTGGTGTCGTTTGCCGTGGCTGTTGCCCCCCCCCCTCCCTTTCCCCTTTGTTGCTAAAGGAGAGCGTGCGATGCATTGCCTCCTATGCGCATGCAACATCTTAAGTGTATACAGTTAATTGGCTTTCCGAATGTATTTACGAGTTATCTGTCGTCGAGAATAACGAAGATGTATGGATAATCTGAATGCCGTTACAGCCTTACGATTTAATAGCAACATGTGGTAATTTTTGGTGTATATCGAGTGTCCATCCTTCATTATGAATTTTCTGTCAAGGAGGTAACGGGGCAGCCGGGTTCGGTCGCCCCGCTCCCCGCGCCAGAGAATGGGATGCAGAAGTCATGCCAGCACGCAAGTTCCAACTGGGCGTGGAGCTCCATCAGCTGTTGGGGGCCAAGGCTTCGGTGAGGGTGAGATTGAAGGAGGAGAGGAGAGGGAGAGGGGAGTGGGGATGGTGAATATCCCGTAGCCCTCCCTCCCTCTGTTCTCTGTAGCGGGAGCGTGGCCGCCCGCTGTATACGGGCGCGAGGGAGGCCACTGTTGTTGCCCGTATTCACTCCGGCGAGGTCACGCTCCCTTCACCCCCATCCTCCCTCCCTCTTCATCTCCCCAGCTCCCTCCCCCCGTCTTCCCTCACAAGGCGGCGGCGAGGAATCAATGAGAAGACGGCCTCCTTATAAGGGCAGCCAAGGGAGTCCCTGTATGAGTCACAGGCCCCAAGGGCGCCTCCAGATCCCTTCTCCCCCCTCCAGCCGACGGCCGACCGCCGCCGCCGCCGCCGCCGCGCCCCTGACCGAAAAATGCAGAAATTGTGAGCGAGCCATGTAGGACGGGTCGGCCGTGTGCGCTGCGGCATGTGCACGAATGCGTGTACGTCCGTATCGCGCCGCCGCCGTCGACGTCGAGCGAGAAGAGGAGGCCCCGAATTTGGGACGTTTCCTGGTGATTAGCGACGGGGTCATGGGACTCCACTCGACGCGGCTCGACGGCTCGGCTTCGGCGCGGCGCTCACCTGGACTCGAGCTCGCAGGTGTTCGCCCGCCCGCCAGCCCGCCCGCCAGCCCAGCGAGTCTGCGTGGCCGTGTGTCTGTATGGCCATGTGACCGCCTGTCTGTGTCTATATGGCCATGTGACCGCGTGACCACGCACCGGACGCGTCGAATGCCCAGAGAAACTCCTAAAGAGGGTTGGCGAACGATTTCTGCATTTTCCATTGGTTCGAGGGTGCTGTGAGTGGGAGGGGGAGGAGGGAGAGGGATAGGGATCGGGAAGGGGAGGAGGAGGTGGGGATACCCACTCTTCTCCGAGTACCCCCCTTCCTTCCCCGCAGATAGGCCTACATCCAGCTCTAGGAAAGGAATCTGGTGACATAAATAATAATAAAGAACACGAGGCCAGATTTATTCATTTATATATTTTTGTCATGCTGAACACCTTAGCCTACTCCTGATGTTGCCAAGACGTGTTTGTTATGGATGAAGGATTGATTAATAATGTGATTTCTCTTTTTATTTTATTTTCCAGTGGTTCTTGTTTTAATTTACGTGCTGTCTCTCTCTATTTAATCTTTTTTTTTTTTCTTCTCTGCATTATTTTGTTCTGTTACCATACAAATTTACCTTCTATCATGTTTTGTCCCAATAAAAAAAAATGTTTCTGGTTGTTAATAAAATTCACCAGTTGTGTTCTCTCAACCTGGGGAGGAAGTGGCTTCATTACGATTCGCCAGGCACTTGAGGGCTGGAAGAACTATTTACTGTTTTTGACTCTCTCTCTCTATCTTTCTTTCTCATTCTCTGTATCTTTCTTTCTCTTTCTCTGTATCTTTTTCTTTCTCATTCTTTCCTCTTCTCTCTCCTTTCATTCTTTATCCTTCCTTCCTTTTGCATTGTATTCGTACCAGTAAACACAGTTGCTGCATTTCCTTCCTGGCGAATCTAACGGCGGTGCTTCCTCCCCTTTTTTCCTTTGTTTTATGAATATTTGAATATATATTTTGATAATTTCCAATAATGCTTTTTGTCATATTACTTTACGGTTCTTTGTTTCACTGTATAATTTGTTCTCCTTTATTTGCATATAAGTATCAGTAGATTGATTGCTCTATGATAAGTTATTTTTCACTTTTTGTTTCTTTGGCATTTGCTCTCAGTAGAATTGCCTTCTTTTGCTAATCATGGTTCTATTTTATTATTTGCTTCAGTAAAACGTTTGCCACACGAAATCATCCCATTCAGTCCACGTGAATGAGTCGGTGCGAGCGAGGCTGTCCATGAGGCCGTGTGCGTGCCCGTGTGTGTGTGGGAGTGCGTGCGTGCGTGCGTGCGTGTGTGTGTGTGTGTATGTGAGCTGTATGTGTGCGTGTGACGGCTGTACGGCTGTGTGCACCCACTTGGGTTCTCCGAAGGCGGTACTCTGATTGCGCCCTCCTTTTTCTCCTTGCAGGCTGAGGGCGAGGTGGCCGCTCTGAACCGCCGCATCCAGCTGCTCGAGGAGGACCTGGAGCGCTCTGAGGAGCGCCTCAACACCGCCACCACCAAGCTGGCTGAGGCCTCCCAGGCCGCCGACGAGTCCGAGCGGTCAGTATCCGTGCTGGACGACCAGGACGCCCGCGCCCACACACCTCCTCTCCCGCATCGCCGACATCGGGGCGGAGGTCGAGCGCCTCTTCGCCGCGCTGCAGGCCGAGCAGGCGGCGCAGGAGGCGCTCTGACCCGTCCGCACCCCCTCGCGGGCGCGCACGCCTGCCTCGCCGCCGCGCCGGCCCGCCAGCGCCCGCACGCCCACCGCCGCGCACCGCCGGCCTCCCGGGAGGATTCGGCGGCGTCGGGGGCTTTGGGCGGCGACGGGCGGCTGTGGGCGGGGACCGGCAGCGGCGGGGGCGAGCGCCGCGGCGACGGCTGCGGCGTGTGGGGAGAGGGGCGGGGGCGGCGGGGGCGCCCGCTGGGGTCGCCCTCAGCCCTGTTCGCACACCTTACACACGGCCACCCACAGCCGAGCCTTAGTACTGCTTGTTTAAACACGCGGAAATAAATCGCAAAAAACGAAAAAATGAAAAATCACAAAAGAAATGCAAAAAAATAAAGGGGAGAGAATAGAGTCTCGAAAAAGAGAATATGATACGCATATATATAGGAATTCTTTGAAAATAGTAGTTTAACATGACGTTGCCCGAGTTGTGGCAGCCCTTTACTGGCGGTGCCTCGTGGCCGCTCGTCCCCGTTGCTCAGGGTTGACGAGGCCACGACAGGTAAGTGCAAACTCTCGGCCTTTCGTCGCTAGTCTCGCGAAGCAGCCACCCGCCGCACGGACGTGGCGCTGTAGTGTTTAGGTTCTGTGATGATGATTTTAGCTTAGCTTTTTTTATGGGGATGTAAGAAGGGTTTATTTCATATTAGCCATCTTGTTGGTTAGATCTCTATTGTAATTTCCAAGGAATAATTGATCTTTACCCATCCAATGCTAGGGAAGCTAAAGTTAAGAGAAGTCAGCTAGCTAGTCAGTAATCACTATCATAATTATAACTTGTGTTGTCACTTCCTCTCTTGAAATTTGGACGCTGCCTTTCCTGGGACCATCTTCACCACCACCACCAAACCTCCGTCCGTCCGTCCGTCGACCCCACCACTCCCCCTCCATCTTCCCCTCCCCCTCAGAGCCCGCAAATGCCTGGAGAACCGAGCCAACATGGAGGACGACCGAGTGGGCATCCTTGAGGCCCAGCTCGCACAGGCAAAGCACATTGCCGAGGAGGCTGACAAGAAGTACGAAGAGGTACGAGCGTTGCGAAGCCTTTTGGGTTGACAATCGGCCACGGGCCCTCGTAGGGGTTGGGGCCCGGCCAGTGGGCCCACCCCGGTGCGCACCGCGGCAGGGGAAGGTGGACGACCCAGGGAGGCAGCAGCAGGGGAAGTCACGCTTTCAGAAGGGGATATTTCCCCACCGAGTAGAAGGAAGCAAGTCCCTGCAAAATGTTCCCTGGGTCGTCCATACGCAGGCGCGTCCCTCTGCCGCGGGGATTTAATCTTGTTTCCCAAGAGCAGAGGCGAAGGGGCGAGCAGCAGGAGAGCAGCGCGAGCAGGCACCATAAGTCATGTGAGATTCTGCGTCTCTCTGCCCCCGCTAACCCCTGGGCTTACTCCTCCCCCCCACAGCATGCGCAAGGTGCTGCTCGAGAACCGCTCCCTGTCCGACGAGGAGCGCATGGACGCCCTGGAGAACCAGCTCAAGGAGGCTCGATTCCTGGCTGAGGAAGCCGACAGGAAATACGACGAGGTGATTGCCGCATGGAGGCAGTGTCCCTTAGGGAAAACAGCAACAATAATAATAATCATGATTAATCGTGTGTCTCGTTCTTTCCTCTCTTCATTTTCCTCCTCTCCTCTCTCACATTTGCTAACCGCGTGTGTTGACGTCCAGCCAGCGAGCGGAGTGTGTGCCGGCCGCGTCTTGTAGATACAGCTAACGTCCTCTTGTGTGTTTCTTCTATGGCGTCTAAGGGACTTGGGTTGTCCAAGACGGCCATACTACTACAGCCTTCTTCTCCCTTCTTCCTCATCTAATCTTGACTTTCTTGTATCCAGTAGAATAACTCTTGACTACTTAATTTTTAGTTTCGACTCTAGGTCCTTGTCTAATGATCTCTTGGCGTTGACTAACAATAGATTTCCACTGAAATATAGATGCGAAATAGTCAAGTTCACCCCCTTCCAAAAAGAAATGATAATGAATACCATAGGTTTAGCATGAATCTAGATCTGTATTAGATTTCTCGTTAACACGTGTGTTTATAAGAATTTGTGTAACTAACATTACCTCGAACTTGCTAAAAAATAATAATAATAAAAAAATCGATAGAATCAGATATAATTCTCGAAGATGCTTCATTTTTTCTTCAACTTTCCCTCCAAGGTGATCAGTATTCAAATTAAATTAATTACCCTTTTTATCAACACTGCAGCATCAAACCACCAACCTTCAACCTTCACAGTGATTTCGTGTAAGATCAAGTGAAGACTCCTTCACTTTCTTTCAAACGGGCGCTTTTGCTCTTTGTCTGTCTGTCTTGTCTCTCGTGTCTTTCTCTGTCCGTGTCTGTCTGGCTGTCTCTCACTGTCCCTCTCAACCCACACCCGCAGGTTGCCCGTAAGCTGGCCATGGTTGAGGCCGACCTTGAGCGTGCTGAGGAGCGTGCCGAGACTGGTGAATCGTGAGTGTCGGCTGTTCACGTCCCCGATGTTGTGGTCGGGAGCCTTGCCTGCTTTTTCCCTCTCCTCCCTCCTCTTTTTTTATTATGAACATTCCCCCTCTTCCCCCTCCTCCTTTTTATTCTTTCCTCTGGAGAGGGAAAGGGGGAGAGGGTGTTCCGTAGACACCAGTGTGTTTGTGTGTTTGTGCATGCAGCAGCAGCAACAGCAACAGTTTTTTTCTTGTCTGGCGGATCTTCCTCGCAATATTTACGTTGGAAATAACCTCAAAAGTAAATGCCTCTCATGAAGAATATATATATCATTGCATTCAAGAAAGTCACTCTTTGGAATCCATCTCGAAGGAAAGAAGAGACGTAAAGCGGCGAGGACAATCCGCTCCGTCGACCTCCACCCCGAGAAAGTGGCAGACTGAGTCGAACGAAATGCAACCGCTGACTCCTCCCCCTCCTGTTCATCTGTACTTAAATCATGGACGGTAGTTTGTTCGTTTTCAAGGAGGGGGAAGTGTCACCGTGTTCATTGAGGGTCCATAGTTCAGCCTAGAGGTGTGTTTGTTAGGTGTGCATGGCCTTGGGATCTGTGCCTAATACGGTTTGCCTCAGCTCTAGTGTCTGCCTCGTGGGAGTGGAGTTCTGCTTTCTCCGTCTCTCTTATTTCTCTTATTCTTGTTATTTTTTCGTTTGTGTATTTATCATATTGTACATTGAGTGAGTTCATTGTTTTTTATTTTTTTAAGACTGCATGTTTTCATTTTATTTGAAATCGTAGACTCTTAGAGGCTTTACCTTTTTTTTTTGTTCCATCATTGCACGGCCTCCTCTGTGTGTGTTTAGCAGGCAGAGGCTTCCTTAGAGCTTCCCATAGTCTGGGAAACATAGCGAAGACGCTCTCGACACACACGGGTCATTCGTGTTGTTCAAAAGTATATCCTATTTTCTCCAGCTTTAGTCCTCAGTTTGCTGTGATTTTTATATATAATATATACGGCAAGCAAGCACCTACCTACTACATTTATATATATAATCCACCATTTATAGTACTTGTTACCACTGCATGATCTTGAGACGAAACACTTGGAGTAACTGTAGTGCCTTTGTTTGATTGCTGTGTTTGGTGATGCTGTGTTGTTGGCTCGGGACCCTCCAGCTGGCCCGTAAGTCCGTCATGCTGGAGAACGACTTGGAGAGGGCCGAGGAGAGGGCAGAAGCGGCCGAAGGGTGAGTATTTATGGAGGGGGAGACTAAGAGGGGGGGAGAGAGAGAGAGAGAGATTAGGGGGAGGAAGGGAATGGAGAGAGGATAAGGAGAGTGGGCTTCGCTCTCTTTCTCTCCATCCTTCTCTCTCTCTCTCTCTCTCTCTCGCTCTCTCTCTCTCTCGTTCGCTCTCGTTGACTTACCGGGCCATCTTTTTTTGTTTGTTTTTGTTTTTCTTCTTATAGGTGTCTCAGCATGTTTAACCTTTTGCCAATCTCCTGTCAGCATTGTATAGTTTAGAGCCATTTCGCTGTTGAATATAGAGAAAACAGCTTAAGTATAGTACAGTGTTACTAGAACAAAGATTGAACTTTTATCCACAGTTTCAAGCATAATAATCATCTTTGATACTCAACTTCATGCATAATAATTATAATCTACTATTTTCAACCAAATTATCAAGGAAGTCCCCATACCTGCTATACAAGACAACACGAAAACACTTTCTCACGGGCGCCTTCCTTCCTTTGCAACTTGCAGAAAGATCGTCGAGCTTGAGGAAGAGCTGCGTGTCGTTGGCAACAACCTGAAGTCCTTGAGGTGTCTGAGGAGAAGGTAAATATCGCCCTTCGAGTTATAACTTGGGATGACGTTACGGGGTTCAACTTTTCGTGTATTGAGCTTAAACCACTTTTTGATTTTGTTCAAAGTTCAAAAGGTTTAGTAATGGTTAATCAGTAACTTCACTTCGAATGGTTTTTGTTCATTTATTCTCAGAATTGGTTCTTCTCAAATTTATTTTTTGTAATGGGTAGAGTAATGCCCACGTCTCGCCAAGGTTCTCTTTCTCTCTCTTACTTGATATATAAGAGATTAACCCTTCCTAACAGGCCAACCAGCGAGGAAGCCTACAAGGAGCAGATTAAGACACTTACCAACGAAGCTGAAGGGTAATAATGATGATGATGATATTGCAACCCGGATGATGTAGATTTTGATGTTTTTTCCTATTGTTTTTAGATGTTGTGTTTGGAGAGAGAGAGAGAGAAAGATGGAATTCAGAGATGGAAGGAGAGAGAGAGAGACCTACAATTGTGGTTTTTCTCTCGCTCTTTCTTCTCTTTTCTTTCTTCCTCCCTCCTATCCCCCCCCTACCATTTTTTTTTACTGGTATCTCAACAGATACCATAATCCAGATGTAGGCCAGCCAGATCCTGCGGCGCCGTGTTGCTACCAAAATAACATCTCTTTAGAATTATTAACCGAGTATTTTGACGTCTTTTTATTTCTTTTCGAATTGTCGGTTATTTCAAGTGCTGGCGATAAAACAGATGTTTTATCGTCGGCATTTCTAAGCTATTATAGAAAGTTTGTCTTTTTACACGGTTTAGATGGAAGCACAATACGTGCGGCGTTCTTTTTTAATTTTAGATTTGTTTTACGTCACATTACATAATGATGAAACTTCTACAATTGCTTTGGCCGACTCTTAACTCCGTGTGTTTGTGTGCGTGTGTGTAGCGACTGACCGCATTCTAGTAATTTTTTTTTTCTTTTACCTAATTTCATTTCCATTGGTATTAGTTTTTGTGTGATTTTCTTTTGAATACTAACTCTAGACCATTTTTCTCTAAAACGCTGACAGTCTGCGCAAAGAGAAGACAAGATGGACACACAGCTGAGAAGTATCACACAAAGTTTGAGAGAGGTAATGGCCCAAGGACGTAAAAGACCTCGAGCTTCATTTCCTTTTCCTCCTCTCTTTGTCTGCTAGGACTGATTTTTTGCCTTCGTCTCCAGGGCGTAGATTGTCATTTTTTCCTGGATTAGTAGCCTTTTAGTAAATTAGTCGGGCCTTCCTTTGTTTTTAGGGGTGCTTTTTCCTGTCTGTGTTTTTTCGACGGCGTTGGCATGTTCGCGGTGTGGGAATCGACGCGTTGGGAAGAGGTAAAGGTTTTCTGACGTGGTGGTCGAGGGGGACGGGCAGCGAAAGGCTGTGTCGAGAACCTGTTATACCCGTTTTCTCTGCGCTGCGTTGCCTAATCGTGAATGCGTTAATGTAGATGACCCGGTGGTACACTTCTCTGGAAATGCAGCTCTTCTTCAGAATGCGCGTTTCCCCTCGTGGTTGATCCTGTTGCCAGTCTTGTCTCTCGACTTAGGGGAATGTGTGCTTGTGTGGGTGTGTATTTTCGAGCGACTCTTCTTCAAAGTAGAGCACTGCTTTTCTCTTCCCTGCCTCGGTTTAACCCTCGAGTAAAACCTCCTGGAAAAAAAGCATTTGAAACAGCACAGCCAACCTCGACGGATGTTTGAAGCAGTCACCGCCTTCGTTAACCCCAATGTGTTTTTTTTTTTTTAATTGCCTTCCCTGTGGCTGAGTGTTGTGTATAAAAGCTCCTGATGACCCTAACCGTGCGTCCTGTTGCCCCTTGTTTTAGGCTGCACAGAGGGAAGACTCGTTGAGGAGCAGATCAAGGAGTTAACCCAGCGCATGAGAGAGGTACTTCCAACGCCCCCCCTTTCTTTTTTTTTACCACGATGCCGCCTCCTCCTTTCTTCTCTCTGGAATTTGCTCGTTTATCTTCTCTGTGCATTTGGGTGACCAGCTCTCTCGCTCTCTTCATTAACTGGGACGCAATGCCATGGAAATTTTTTTTTGCCTTTACCTCTTACAAGATAAGAAATCAATGAACTCTGCTTTTACTAATCCACGGTCTGGTCTAGCACGCTCATGCTTCACATTTCCTATGTAAGAGGTATGTGCACGCGTCCACCAATGCTCCCCCATACTATTTACAGTATATTCAGGAAGCTCCTATTTTAACAATCTACAGATGCACTTTCAGAAATCAGATACGCTTGAACTATACTCTTTGGGTGGTTCTAAGGCCTGGGATTGCCTCTTTAACATCTGTCGCCCCTCCCTTCTCTTCTTGTCCCGCTTTCTCTTTAATTCTCATGAATTGTAATCGTGGGACTTCAGCGTTTGCAAGCTGAAGCACCCAGCAGAAGCCTCTCCTCTTTATTTCATAGCAGTCAGAAAACTAGATACTTTTCTTGGAAGACTACTGTGCGTGAAATTTTCGAGCAGTTGGTAATCATGCCTACCACGAATTTTTATTTTTATTTCTTCTATGACCTACTCCTTTGCTTCTTGGGCACTTCTTCCGTTCGTTCTCATTTCGGTGGAGGAACATTGCCTTCTCTTCGTGACTGAGCCTTTACCAGCTTTTATTCTACGGGGTCATACTTCTCAGCTTTTTGTCATGCCAAGGGTGTGTGCAGCCTGTGGCGGGTCTTGGGTGCCGCCCGGCCTGCGCTCTCGGCCCCAAGACCCTCTCGCACTGCCGCTGGGTCTTGCTTGTAAGTTAAGTCTGGAGGTGATGGTGTTTGTGGTGCCGATTGGCCGAGCAGGTGCGTATGTGCTAGTTGCTTCGTTTGGTCATGTTTTATATATCCGTTCTCTTTCCATACTTTCCCTGTGAGCGTATGTGGTTTGTAACTTCGCTGCATATGCTCGGGGAGGAACATCTTGCAAAGCTTCCCCCCTAGAAATCTTGAAATGGATATACGTGATATTTTTCTCTTCCCCGCTGTCCCTTTCCCGACGCTGACCCCGTGCCCTGTCTTTCCCCACCAGGCTGAGGCCCGTGCTGAGTTCGCCGAGAGGTCTGTGCAGAAGCTCCAGAAGGAGGTCGACAGGCTTGAAGGTGCGTATAGACACTCCCAGACACCACACTCACTACACAGGCACAGCCACGCACACTACACCTCACCCTCACACCGCAAAGTCACACACACACACACAACAACACTACTTGTATACTCCCAGAACTTATCGTGCCCTCGTCTGTCACTGCTACGTTATGTTACGTTATGTAACGTCGTCACCGTGTTGTAACGATCATATAAAAATAATAGGCTCGGTGTCCTTGGTCTCCTCCCGTATCCCCCAAATTGTCCTTTGTGAATTGTTTTTATTTTGTATTTAATACTTTGGCTCAAGTTCCAACCGTGGCTCTGAATTGGCCATGGAAATATGGCACACGAGATTAAGGATTCTAACGTAGCAGACTTGTTGTTTTCGTTTTTTCTTGCTTGATGAGAACGTGGTAATAGTTCATATTCATTTTAAAGCAGAATATATTTTGAGAAGAAAAAACTTGTTCCCACTATTTAGCCTTTGAGGAAGCCACCTTTTGAATTCAAATTGACCAGAGAATTGATTAGATTTCACTCATTTTCTTTCCAATAAAAAATATCGACGAAAAATAAAGACTGTACTTGATTGTTGAGCGTCACACCCCCTCGCCCAGCTGTCACGTGACCCACCCACCCCTTTTGATCGACTACGGCACTGCTATCGCCATGTTTACACTCACATAAGTACTTTCACTTTGGCCGTCGGCGCCCCAGAGGATGTATATATTAGAGTCGTCTCTATACATATCCCTGTATGTATAGAGATGCGAAACCAGTGGCAACTTTACTGCGGAGATCGACTCTGTTTCACCTTTCATTCATCGGCTTCTTATTCTAGAATCGGCATCATTCCTATTGGCTGTTACTCTTTTTTTTTCTCTTCGCATCACCGCCACTGCTGCCAGTGCCTAACATCTGCACAAGTGTTTTTTTTTCTCTCCCCGCGCCAGAGGAACAAGCTTTCGTTGTACATTTATTAATTTTTTTAAGTTAATCTTAATTTTTTCGCTTCTATTTCCTGCCATGAAGAATGACAATTGAGAAAACTGCAGACTGTTGCCGTCAGTATAGCAGTGTCTGGCCGAGCCACTCGCCTTGCTAACACATGTTCCAGTTCACCCCCTCCCCTTCTCGTGACAGAACAACCCCTGTTAGACTAATACAATTAAACACTCCTTCTATTAGTGTCTGTTTTACTTTTTTGTTTTACTCTCTCTCAGAGATTGAACTGTAATTTTTGTTTAATCTTTGCAGTTACTGTATATACAACAGCAATTTTTTTTCTCTACCTTTCAATCTTTAATTGTTTGTAACCGTTTTGTTTATTTTGTAATCTTTAATGAACAAGTTTCTTAACTTATCTTTCAAAAGCAGTAAGTTCTTAGCATTTCTCTAAGTTTTATTTTTTTCTTTACAAGACATTCAAACTGTTGTGAGAATATTTGTGTTGAGGAGTAGGTAGCCGTGCTGCAGTTAGCTTAGACAGATAAAGAGAAAGACTACTCTAGGATATAGTCCTGTACAGTAGCCCCATTTTCTCGCTGACCGTTTGTAGCCCTAGGCCTAGCAGTAGCCGGAGAGCCCCTTTCTCGGCTCTTCTGTTGTGGTTGTAGCCCCGACTAAGAGTCCGACGACTCTTAACAAGCAGGAGTATATAGTTTTCTGTCAATAAAAAGCATAAACCGGAAAACCTCGAGCTTGCCTTAGTGAGGGATCAGTGACCGTAGGGGCCGCGCCTTCCCTCGGCCTCATCCGACGCCGAGGGGAACAGGCTATGGCGGCGCACTGCTAAACGTGTCCGTCAGCTGAGACTCGGAAGACCAGCAATAGTAACACGACTTGCAAAAAAAATGATGATAATGACCTTAAACTTGACCAGCTGCCCTCCTCTCTTCACCCTGAGCTCTGAACATACCCAATAGTTCCCTCCCCCTCTTGTCTTTTTATATTTTTTTAAGAATTAGAAACCTCAGACCGATTGTAGAAGAGTTCACGAGAGAGCGAGGGAGGACAGTCCTTGCACGCTCCTCTCCTTCTCTTCTGCTAAGCCTTTATGCTCGTTCCTACCCTCTCATAAGTTATAATCTTGATAAGCTTAGGCTTTTGGGTTTACCTTTTGAATTAATGGACAAAACTTCCCCTTTTTTGTTGTCTCTGACCCCACAGTGCCTTCACACTTTCGATTGGTTCCTTTCATGCTACTACTAGACTGCATTCTAGTGTGAGAACCATAGAAACCTGCTGTCACTTTCTCCACCAATGAAGAAAGTGATATGTTAGGTACAGTCACCCCCCCCTTCTCCTCCTCCCCCAGACTCAGCTACCTTGCTCAGAGGGACTCTTGTTAAAGCAACGATAGTTATGCTTTTTGTGACCGATTAGCAAGATACTTTAGTTACTTGGGTTTTGTCCCGAGTTTTTTAGATTTCATAGAGATATTTGGTTTTGGTTTTGCTTTGATTTTCTTGGAGCCTCTGAGCCTAGGCAATAGATTGACGTCCTCCTACTTCTACAAAGATATGTTTTTTAGCTTCCACCCGAGACGCACCGTGCAGCTCCTCACTGCACCCATTTCCTCTCCACACTGCATGAACGTTGCCCAGTTCAATTCTAGGTTCGCCAGATGACAGGTACTCTCCAGTTCTCTCTCTCACATGGACACGCAACGGATGAAACCCGTTGAGAAGTTCGAACCACAGGACCACCTCCGTTATGGTTGCTTGTCTCTCGCGGTACAAGTTCACTACAACTGAGGACTACTACTATCCTTCTGAATACAGTTTACACTCCGTTCATTACCAAGGGTTCTCTTTGAAAAAAAAAACTGTAGTCAACACAGAATTTATTTTTAACTTGTCTTTTTTGTTAACTCGCCCAATGGGAAATATCAGTTACTACACTTTCTAAGTAACTAAAGATGTGTTGACTAGCAGTTGAGACCTAGGTTGAATGGATGGTGAAATCGTCAGGGAAAAACCCTCACATCCTCCTGACAGGTTAAACCGATTTCAACACCCTTTCTCCCCTTCGCCATCTGTCTCCCTGCTCTTTATTGACCCGACTTGACCTTGTTTTTATCATAACTAGTGACCAAACGCCCGACGTGTTGCTTTACTCACAAGTCTCGGAATGGATTCGAGTACAGCCAGTACAGTGCCCTCTCATTTTGCACAGGACCGGGAAAAACATGCAAAAATCAGTGAGGTGAAAAAGAAAAATTACACATACATCTAAATATACATGCGTGTATCTTGGGTGTGTGTATTTTATGAGAGATCCATATTAAATAGCTTTCAAGTTGAGTAAGTACTGTACTGGCTGACCGGACTTGATACGAGTAACCCTGTACTTACTTGTTAAGACAGTTGATCCAGAAAGCACAGGGTTGACAGGACGAGTGTGTAGTAATTAGCTTGCATTTTTTTTTTTTTTTTTACTTTTGGTAGCATGGTGTTGTTTTTTATTTACTTTGTGTGAATTATATATACATATACACCTAATCATTGTTGTTTAGTTATAAGTGTGTGTTTTTTACCGTAACTTGTTTGTTGTCTTAACACCCTTTTATGTTGATATTGTTTTTTTGTGTGTACTTTATATCTTAGTTTGACCAGTAGGTATTATTTTAATATAGATAATTCATACACGGTTTAATTTTATTAATTTTTGTTTGTTCATTTAACCTTGCATGTGTGTGTGTTTTGTTTTGTTTGCAGACGATCTAGTAGCTGAGAAAGATAAGAATAGGCTGCTCCAGGCAGACATGGAAGCCACCCTACAGGACATCCAGAATATGTAGACATAATAAGCCCAGGACACATTGGAAGAAGCAGAGAAAGTCACAGGTTGGCATCATAAACCACAAAGTTCCGATACTTAACAGCCCCCTCTTCCTTTTGGAGGGGCGTACGCTTCGTAACACTCTTCAAAGGAACACTTCTACACTTATGTTTTTCTCTTTTGCTGGGTGACGGGGCACTCTTTCCACGGCCAGTGCTTACATAGTAATTGTATGTTGACTGTATCATTTAATTTGGGTACAAGGGATTTTCTTGCTATATTTCCAGAATCTCATGCACAGTTGGTACAATTGTGTCAGAATACACGGATATCGGTTTCCACCTATACAGTAAAGATGAAAAAGGGACAGTGATATCAAAATCGTAATCACCTTAAAACAAATTGATGCCATTATATCACTTCAAGCGTGACATTGATAATATCTTGGTGAAAGGGAATCATTCACACTGACGGGTTCCAGTTTTTTTATTATTCACTGGGAAAGACTTTCTGGCACTAGATGATTTGTTCAGCATGTTAGCAACGCGCTCTCGTCAGGATATCCGTGAGTGCAGTAGCCGATTCTAGCCGGGTATCCTGCGAGAGTGCATACTTGTGTGAGTACATAGCGAACTAATAATCCAGAATGGTGCTAACAATAATGTGTTGCGATTCTCAACTCCGATCGCGGGCTTGGGCAGTAAACAAGTCAGGCCATCGGGTTGAGGATCGTAAGTGTATTTGATATCCTCTTCCGTACTAACCAGTCTCTCTCCCGCTCTCTTCCTTGCAGACGAACTTGTCATTCAGAAGGAGAAGTACAAGTCCATTACCGACGAACTGGACCAGACCTTCACCGAAATGTCTGGCTATTGAGCTCTCCACCCCTGACGACTACTAAACTACTACCACTACTACTACTACCACCACCACCACTTCTACTACTACTACTAGTTCATAACTTTCCCGATCTTCTCCATGACCACCACTACTACTACTACTACTACCACCACACCACCACCACCATCATAATAGCTGCTCTACTCCCTTTTCTGTTTTGTACTTCCCTTCCGCCCGACATCCCGCCGTTAGTCGGGTAGTCGGCAAGAGGGAGGAGGAGGAGGATCGCCTTCGTCAGCGTCGGGGCCGACACGTGCACTTCCCCTTCTTTCCTTCCCCATCCCCATCCCCCACCCCTACTCGACTGCCGTCCCCCTTCTACCCCTCCACGACCCCCGACGGCCGGCAGACTTGAGAGGAGACCCCACAACGCGTCATGGTGCAGCCACGGGACCCCATCAGGAACGCAGGCTCGCACGGCATTGCAGGAGGAGCAAACGGTAGTAGGAGCTTACATTGCACCTCCTCTGTGCCGATGCAGTGGCGCTCCTGATGTGGCTTCTGGCGTTTCGGATATATTTATAGTATACTCTCTCTCTCTCCCTCCGGCCTCCAGGTGCGCCCTCCGTCAAAAGCAGGGTCTTGGGAGGGTTAGAAGGCGGGCATAGTCTCGGTGCAGGGGCCCAGCCGCACCTTTACCCTTTCTCCCTCCCCTTCCACCAGTCCGCTGTGTCGGAGGCCTGGCTGCCTCTTGCTATGATACTGCCATCTACCGGTCTTTTATGGAACTTGTTTGCTTATTGTTGTAACGGCTTGGGGAAAAAAGTAACTTTGTACAGCTGTTCAACAAGTAGGCTCTCACTTTGTGGATAACATGTACAATTAGTATAAATTTTTTTATTTGATTCGATGCTAATGTAAATATTGAGAAAGTGGGTAGGTGTGTTAACTTTGTGTCCGGAGAGAGTGAACCTGTGGGTAGAATCGTCCCTTTCTCTCCCAGTTAGACCACAAGTAGCGAGCTCTTGGCTACTACTAGGACGTCGTCGTTCTTGGTCATGGATTGCTAGTAGATTGTGTTAACACGCGGCGGCGGCGGCTTCGGCGCCCAACTCTCCTCAACAACTTCTCTTCTCACCTCAGTCGCCTTCAGCTTCTGGGAACTAACTCTTTTTTTTTTGGCCGTGTTAATTGACCTGTGTTTGTTAATCTCTACTTTGCAGACGAACTGGTTAACGAAAAGGAGAAGTACAAGTCCATTACCGACGAGCTGGACCAGACTTTCAGCGAACTGTCTGGCTACTAAACACTCTCTGCTCCAAACTGTTCTGCCATCTCTCTTCCTATGCCCTCAGCTGGCCTGTAACCTATTTTTTCATAAGCTTATGTCATTCAGTTTATAAGAATCTTTTTACTTTTCCTTCTTTTTTTTATGTGTTGCATTTGACCTTCGATTGAGTCAATATCATCACTAAATCATTCGATAACGTTGGTGAAGTCTGCCATATAGGTAATTTTAATGTTATTAAAAGGTAATCTTTATTCAGGAACCTAGATTTTGAAGTTCATTTCAAAAGGACAGGTTTCATGTATTCTATGGCTTAATAACATAAAGAAATAAATATTTATTATCAAATGAATTTGTTTTGTTGTTTACGCTGTTATCCCGACACGACATGACCAACGATGAAGCGAGTGGCAGTAAGATGAGCCTAGGACCACTGCTGCTGCCACCGTCAGCCGGTGGACTGCCTGTAAAATATCTCACCCATCTGTTACAGATGAACTTGTTAATGAAAAGAAAAATATAAGAACATTGCGGATGAGATGGACCAGGCGTTCTCAGAATTATCAGGATTCTAAATGTGGCACACTGGTGGGCGCTAACACGGTGCTTGGACGGGGCGTCCGTGTCCGCGGATGTGTGGGCGGAGGCCATTACTCTGTCCACACCGCAACACGATCACGCCCCTGCGGACTGACTTGACTGACGGCCGAGACGCGCCCTACACCAACACCATCACCACCACCACCACCTCCAATCATCACCGCCTGGCCCGCCACGCTAACGTCCGCCGTGTAATGGCCGAGTCCCGGGGCTCCGGAGCTCCAGGGCGGCCCTCGACGGCAGCTCCGTGGGGCTGCTCTCGCGCGCCGCGCTTGAACTCCGTGATCCAAGGGGCGCTGAGCCTCACCAAGGCTCCCCCGTTCTCTCGCGGAGCGGGGCGCCTGCTGAGGTTCCTCGCCCTGGGAGTCGGCCCACGTCTCTCTTGCTCTGTTGCCGTATGTAAGGGTGTGCATAGGTTCACCTTCTTCAACTCGAGTTGCAATCAGTCCTTTTATGCGTCATGCATTTACAATATATGAATTATCAATAATATATAAGTTAATAATATTATTCAACTTTTAAATCTGGATCTTATACTTACAGAATGATTGTACACTGTTTGTTTAACGTGTAATAAATTTTGTAAACAAAAGGTATTTTTATGATTCCTCCTTTGTGTGAATACATTCTATGCCTGAGTGTTGTATATATGCATACAAGAAAGTAATCTCTCATGAGTTATAACAGTTTAAAGGAAACCATTGCTATGCCTAATGTAAATCAAAGATTGCTTCAGAGATGAAAACGTAATTTCTTTTTTGATTTCTGTATAATCAATACTGTTTTAAAGTCTGGAGAGATGCAAATAGGGGAAATTTTCTATATAAATAATTCATTATTACTTTACAAGACTTCCATATGAAATTCATTCAATTGTGTAAATTTGGTTAAATACAGTTTTTATCATTACTCCAAAGTTTAAATCCCGCCCTCAAAACAAAATTAGAACCCAATCTAAGTTTAATTACTTATAATATCAGTTTGGTCTCTTGAGCATACCTATAAAAAACACATTTACAAAGATGAAATGAAGCAACACTGGTCATAAGAGACCCAAAGTCAACAGTCATGCAAATCTATCAAGCTGGGACTGTCCGGTATATAAAGATGTTAAAATTTGCCATGTCACCAAAGCCTGAGCAGAGGGTGAGCAAAGGCTGCAAAATTAACATGCCAAGCTACCCCAGCATAAGACTCTGGGACCGTCATACAGGAGGGATAATTCTTGTAATTGCATTCTCACAGCCTTTTATGTTTTTTTCTAAGAATGTTTTGTTAAAATGTCCTAGTCCCTTTTCGGCATAACTCGATGTCAAATCGTATAACAAGTAAAAGCAATATCAAATAAAAACGAAAAAATAATTTCATAATAGATATTGAAAGTAATGGCATCATATATATGAGGATTAACTTTAAAAGGTTCCTAAATTCATGTTTGATATACTTTTAACTTCATGAAAACTAAGAATCTCATACAGAGGCTATTGTATACTGGACTTTCATTACATGTGGCCAATTTAGTCAAACTAAATTGGTTTGATGTTTTTGTTCATAACACCAAAATATTATTGAAAAAAAAAGAAAGAAAAAAAAAAAAAAAAAATATATATATATATATATATATATACACATATATATATATATATTACACATATTATTATAATATATGTATATATATACATACATACAT
>NW_020870692.1:15000-20000 GCF_003789085.1 Penaeus vannamei
ATATTATTATCATTATTATTATTATTTATTATTATTATTATTATTATTATTATTATTATTATTATTATTATTATTATTTTTGTTGTTTATTATTATATTATTGTTGTTGTTGTTTTTGTTGTTGTTGTTATTATTGTTATTCTATTCATTGTCATTATTATTATATTATTATTATTAATCATCATTATACTATTATTGTTATTATTATTATTTATTATTATTATATTATTATTATCATTATTATTATTATTATTATTATTATTATTATTATCATTATTATCAATATTATCATTATCATTACTAATCATATTATCAATACTATCATTACTATTACCATTTTCACTATTATTATTATCGTTATTATCACTTTTTTCACAGAATTCTATTATTATCATTATCATTATTGCTATCAAGAAACGGAAATAAAGAGAAAGAGATAGACAGATAGACAGACAGAAGACAGACATATAGACAGATAGAGATAGATAGAATGAGAGAGAGAGAATATATAGATTAGATATAGATAGACAGATAGATAGATAGATAGAGAGAGAGAGAGAGAGAGAGAGAGAGAGAGAGAGAGAGAGAGAGAGAGAGAGAGAGAGAGAGAGAGAGAGAGAGAGAGAGAGAGAGAGAGAGAGAGAGAGAGAGAGAGAGAGAGAGAGAGAGAGAGAGAGAGAAAGAAGAAAGAGAGAAAAAGAAAGAAAGAGAGAAAGGAGAGATCGAGACCTAATCGGAGGTACGTCCTTATAGGAATGTAGTAAGTAGCTTGGTTCACTAACTCACAGTAGGATAAAGGAGGAATCCCTTGCTATGCATGTCTTTCAATACATTTCCATGTCATTTCCAGTAAGACTTAAAAATAGATCTTTGAATTTCAGTATAAGCATCGAAATGAAACTGTCGGGTGGATTTCAAAGTGGATTTAAGAGTGGAATTCAAAATGGATTTGAGAGTGGATTTCGAGATGGACTTCAGTGTGGATTTCAAAGGGGATTTAAGGGTGGATTTAAGAGTGGATTTCAAAGTCGAATTTAAGAGTGATTTCGAGATGAACTTCAGAGGGGATTTCAAAGTGGATTTAAGAGTGGATTTCAGAGTGGATTCTAAAGTGGATTTCAGCAAACTGCGTTTCAAAGTCGAATTTAAGAGTGATTTCGGGATGAATTTCAGAGGGGATTTTCAAAGCGGATTTAAGGGTGGATTTAAGAGTGGATTCGAAGTCGAATTTAAGAGTGATTTCGGGATGGACTTCGGAGGGGATTTCAAAGGGGATTTAAGAGTGGATTTCAGAGTGGATTCTAAAGTGGATTTCAGCAAACTGCGCTTCGGGATGGAGGGATTTCAAATGGATATCCCCTCGTCTATCCAATAACCCGGATGAGGATAAAGTGGATATCCATATGTCAGTCGTAGAAAGAGTAAATATCATAAACTCGAAACTACTGATTGACAACGTAAAAATAAAGTAAATAAAATAATAATAATAATAATAATAAAATAATAATAATATAATAATATAATAATAATAATAATAATAATAAAAGGGTGGTGGGAGTGGGGGTGGATGGGAGTGGATAGGAGTGGATGGGGGGGGGAGTGGAGAAGGAGTGGGGGGGGGGGGTAAAGTCAGTAAAGATGGACATATGTCTTAATTTGAAGGAAATTATGAATTCTGCCAAAGATGCAGTCAGGACACGTGGAATGGTAGCCTGAACGTATAATATAAGTATATATGTTTGTGACAAATAGTTGCTGAATAATGTTTGGATATAAGAGAGCAATAAACCGAATCAATGGTTGCATAATGTAAAGTATAAGAATGTGTAGATAGAATATGCATGAGAATATATATGTGAATAATATTGATTGCATATGATAATGACAGCAAAACAGGAAGTCATATAAGTCGACAGCAAACAGGAACAGTAATGGAAGAAAGGGCGGTTATTCTCCCTCTCTCCTGCTTCCCTTCTTTATCTATATACTCTTTTGTTTTTTCGTTTTCTTGTCTTATTGTTTGTCTCTGCGCATGGTGTGTTTGTATTGCTCTTTCGGTGCTCATATTTATAACCCTTACCTCTATTTCTTTCTTTTTATCTCTATCTCTTTCTCTTTTCCTCTTTCTTTCTCTCTCGCTCTCCTCTCTCTCTCTCTCTCTCTCTCTCTCTCTCTCTTCTCTCTTCTCTCTCTCTTCTCTCTCTTCTCTATCTCTCTCTCTCTCTCCTCTCCCCCTCCTTCTCTCTCTCAACCTTCTCACCTTTTCTTTCTCTCTATCTTCTTCTCTCTCTCTCTCCTCCTCCTCTCTCCCTCTTCTCTCTCTCTCTCTCTCTCTCTCTCTCTCTCTCTCGCTCTCTCTCTCTCTCCTCTCTCTCTCTCTCTCTCTCTCTCTCTCTCTCTCTCTCTCTCTCTCTCTCTCTCTCTCTCTCTCTCCCCTATCTCTCTCCTTCTTTCACTCTCTCCACGCCTCCTTTCACCTTCTCTTTCTCCATCCTCACTCCCTCTTCCTTTTCTCCCCCCACCCCACCCCCGCCACCTTTCCCGCCCTCTCTCTCTCTCTCTTCCTCACTTTATCTTCCCCCCTTTTACATTTTCATTTTCTCAATTGCCTGTGTCTATTTGCCGTCAGTCAAGCGTGCACTTTTCGCCATATTCAGAAACATGCACTTAAGCAGCTACTGAGCCTTCTCTACTTGGCTCCTTCGCCGTGTGTTTTTCTGGATGTTTTTTTACTCGTGTTTTATGCTTTGTTTTCTCTCCAATTTTTCTTTCTGTTTTTCCTCCAGCTCTTTTATGTGTGTGTGTGTGTGTGTGTGTGTGTGTGTATATATATATATATATATATATATTATATATATATATATATATATATATATATATATATATATATATATATATGTGTGTGTGTGTGTGTGTGTGTGTGTGTGTGTGTGTGTGTGTGTGTGTGTGTGTGTGTGTGTGCATATGTATGTATGTGTGTGTATGTGTGATCATCCTCATTATAATGATTATCTTTATCCTCCTCATTCTTATTCTCATCTTCACAACATGGCGAAGATGGTTATCATTGTTATTATTATCATTACCATTACTGTAGATATTATAATTATCAATATTTTCCTATTGTCAACAGTATCATTATCATTATTATCATCATCGTTATCATTATGATTATATAAATAATGATAATGATGATCATGAAAATAACAATAATAATGATTATCATGATAATTATCATTATTGTTGGTATTATTATCATTATCATTATGATAATTAATATCATTATTGCCATTATTATGATTATCTTTATAATTACTATTTTTATTATTTTTCTTAGTATCATCGTTATTACAATTGTTACTATCATCATCCTTTTCATCATTATGATTATCATTGATATCACTTTTATTGATATTTTTATTGTTACTATCATCATTATCTTCATTATTAACATTACTATCATTATCATTATTATTATCACCATTACCATTGTTTTTATTATCCTTACTATTATATATTGTCATTTCCATCAAAAGCTTTGTCCTTATTATCGTTATCATTATCCTTATTATCATCTTTATCACCATTTCTCTTATTATTACTGTTGTTTGTACTGACAGTATCAATGATATCTTTAATGCTTCTGTTCCCCTTTTAATATTGTCATTCACATCATTATCGTTATCACTTTTATCATCACTATTTGTGAAACTGCCATCTTTGTATTTTCAATAGAATTATATTTTTTTTTCCTGGTTAACTCTCTTTACGTATACATTCTTTAATTTGATTTATATTATTGTTTTGCAAAGATCTTTATTTCATTCCAATTTCCTTTTTGTCATAAATTTTCGTCGACATTATATTATCACAAGTTTTTGATTTTATATATACTTTTTTTATTTCTCCTTCTATCCCCTCTTATCTCGTTATTATTCATCTCATTCTTCTTCCTCGTCTTATCATCCGCCTTATCTCCTTCACCCTCTTTCGCCTTATCTGATTCATTATTTCTTCTCATTTTCTCTATATCAGATTTATGCAAAATCTGATTAGCAGGAAACACGTTTAATCCGAAAGATTTCCATAAAAGGCAAGTTTATAAACACCAGGATATTATTTGGTTCAAAGTGCAAGCATAATGAGAAAATAGAAAGTTGGTTTGTCTGTCTGTTTTTTTTTTCTCTCTCTTTTATCTCTTTTCTATTTGCATATCTGTGTATGTGTTTTTCTTTCTGTTTATCTCTGTGTCGGTCTTTTGTTCTATGTAGATATGTATATTTTTTTTCGTTTTCTGTCTATCTCTCTGTCTGTGCATCTATCTAGGTATCTAATTATTGTCCTGTCTATCTGCTATTTTTCTACTAACCTACCTGTGTGTGTACCCTCATTTTCATCTCTCTCTCTCTCTCTCTCTCTCTCTCTTCTCTCTCTCTCTCTCTCTCTCTCTCTCTCTCTCTCTCTCTCTCTCTCTCTCTCTCTCTCTCTCTCTTCTCTCTCTCTCCTCCTTCTCTTCTCTCTCTCTCTCTCTCTCTCTCTCTCTCTCTCTCTCTCTCTCTCTCTCTCTCTCTCTCTCTCTCTCTCTCTCTCTCTCTCTCTCTCTCTCTCTCCTCTCTCTCTCTCTCTCTCTCTCTCTGTTTAATAATCGTCATCCATCCACTATCTGTTTTAATTTATCTATCTTCTTCTCCGTCCATCATTTGTTGAGTTAAATGTTTAATCATTTTTGATATTTCATATTTCAGTATTTCTATGTTTAATATTCTGTATGTTAATGTTTTATATTCTAATGTTTTTTTTCTTTTATATTTCATTGTTTTATATTTCAATATTTTTGGATTTCGTATTTCATGAATTATATGTTGATATTTTTTTATCTTTCTTTTTTATGTTATCTATCATGTCCGAATATCAGAATGTATCTATGTGCAAGGATTAATTTACCATCAACTTTTTAGTTTTCTCCGAGACTTCAGCTATTATTAAGATTCTATTTCTTG
>NW_020870692.1:34916-37416 GCF_003789085.1 Penaeus vannamei
GAGAGAAACAAAAACAAAGAGAAGAAGGAGATAATAAAAAGAGAAAACAAGAGGAAGTAGAGAAGGAGGAGGAGAAGGATAAGAAGAAGATTTAGAAGAAGAACAACAAAAAGACGGAGAAGGAGGAAAAGGATAAGAAGAAGAATGAGAAGAAGAAGAAGACGGAGAAGAGGAGAATAATAAGAAGAATGAGAAATGAAGAAACAAGATAAGAAAATGGAGAATGAGGAGGAGGATAAGAAGAATGAGAAAAATGATAATAATAAGAAGACGGAGGAGGATAAGAAGAATGAGAAGAATAAGAAGACGGAAGAGGAGGAGGAGGATAATAAGAAGAATGAGAAGTAGAAGAACAAGAACAAGTAAATGGAGAAGTAGGAGGAGGATAAGAGAATGAGAAGAATGATAATAAGAAGACGATGAAAGAAGGATAATAAGAAGAATGAGAAGAAGAAGAAAAAGACGGAGGAGAAGGAGGAGGATAATAAGAAGAATGAGAAGTAGAAGAGCAACAATAAGAAGAAGGAGAAGGAGGAGGTGGATAACAATAAGGAGAAGAATAAGAAAAAGACGGAGAAGGAGGATGATAAGAAGAATTAGAAGAAGAAGAAGGCGGAGGAGGAGGAGGAGGAGGATAAGAAGAAGAATGAGAATAAGAAGAGCAACGAGAAGAAGAAGGAAAAGAAGAAGAGGAGGACGGGGAAGGAGGAGGGGGATGCTAAGAAGAATGAGAAGAAGAAGAAGAAGACGGAGGAGAAGGAGGATAATAAGAAGTAGAAGAGCAACAATAAGAAGGAGAAGGAGGATGCGGATGATAATAAGAAGGAGAAGAAGAAGAAAAAGGAGAAGGAGGAGATAATAAGAAGAAGGAGAAGTAGAAGAGCAACAATAAGAAGAAGGAAAAGGAGGAGGTGGATACTAAGAAGAATGAGAAGAAGAAGACCGAGAAGGAGGATAAGAAGAAGAATGAGAAGAAGAAGAAGAGGATTAGGATAATAATAAGAATGAGAAATAGAAGAGGAACAATAAGGAGAAGGAGGAGGGGGATACTAAGAAGAGTGAGGAGAAGAAGAAGAAGAAGACGGAGGAGGAGGAGGAGTAAATAAGAAGAATGAGAAGAAGAGCAACAATAAGAAGGAGAAGGAGGATACTAAGAAGAAAGAGGAGAAGAGGAGAGAAGGCTCGTCCAAAGATGAATTATTGTCCCACAACACCCAAAGCCCGGCGCTGTCCGATGACGTCATAACTCGTAAGGCAAACCCCGCCCCTTCCTTGTCAGCTGTTGTCGACCGTCCGACTCGAAACAGCTGACGAGAATAAGCCAAAGTCGGTCGAATTTACGATGCATTCCTGGCGGATCCCGTATTGAAAAGGTGGAGGGGGGGCGGGGGGAGAGGGGGGAGGGGGGGAGGGGAGGGAGAGGGTGAGAAGGTGGAGGAGAGGCAGGGGTATGGGGAAGGGTTGGGAGGGGGTATGGGGTATGGGGAAGTGGAGGGGAGATGGGGGGGAGAGAAAGGCAGGGTATGGGGAGAGGGAGGGGGTGGGAGGGAGAGAGGGCAGGGTTATGGGGAGGGAGAGAGGCAGGGCTATGGGGAGGAGAGGGCAGGGTATGAAGAGGGGAGGGAGAGAGGGCAGGGGTATAGGGAGGTGAAGGGAGAGGGGGGCAGGGTATGGGAGGGGTATGGAGATGAGGAGGGAGAGGAGAAGGAGAGGGGCTATGGGAGGGTTTGGGAAGGGGAGAGGAAGAGGAGGGAGGGGGGGGAAGAAGGCGGGTGTCGAAAGTAGGGAGGAATAAACGTTGATAAAAGGTGGGGAAAGAAGGAAGAAGCGGGGAGAGAGAGAGTGGGGAGAGGGTACGGAGAGAGAGGGAGAGAGAAGGAGGAAGAAGAGATGAGGGATAGGTTGAGGAGGAGTAGTGGGCGGGGACATGGGGAGGGGAAGCAGAAGGGTGGAGGTTGGCGGAGGGAGAGTGAGAAATGGATAAAGGAAAGGGGAGAGAGATATGAAGAGATGGGACGGGAGACTGGAAGGGAGAGGAAGGAGGGGAGGGAGGAACAGTGGGCGGGGATAAGGGGAATGGGGAGTGAGGGAGAGGCGGGGGCGAGATGGGCAGGGAGAGGGAGAGTGGGTGTGGAAAATGGGAGAGAGGGGGAGAGAGCTGACGTAGAAAGGGAGAGAGGGGGAGTTGCGGGCGTGGGAAAGGAGAGGGGAAGGGTGAAGGGGTTGGTAGACGGGGGATAAGGAAGAGGAGAAAGGAAGGAAGAAAGGAGGGGTAGGGGAAGAAAAAAACAGCAGGTAAGGGAATGGAGAAAGACAGTTGGGGAGGGAGAAAGGAGGAAAAGGGGAATAAGGAAGAGTAGAGGAAGAGGTGGAATGTATATGCAAAACAAGAAATTTGATTCCATTTGGAATGCCGTCGACAAGGGAAAATAATAAGACACATTCTTACATCTTCACGCACACACAAACACACACACACCTACACACACACACACAATAT
>NW_020870692.1:39916-52416 GCF_003789085.1 Penaeus vannamei
GTATATATATATATATATATATATATATATATATATATATATATATATATATATAATATATATATATATTATATGTGTGTAATATGTGTGTGTGTGTGTGTGTGGTGTGTGTGTGTGTGTGTGTGTGTGTGTGTGTTGTGTGTGATGTTGTGTTCGTGTTGTGTGTGTGTGTGTGTGGATGACTGCCAAAGAGAAATCCGCACTCCACCAATATATAGTATAAAGCGAGGTACACCTGTGAGACAGGTGTCTAGTGAGAGAGTGCCATGCGATGGTGTGTGTGGATGATGTCCCCGTCCCAGTGTGGAGTGGCTCTGCAGAGAGTGGTGTGTGCGTGTATAGTCATCTGTATATAGAGGATTATAATAGTAATCTCATAACCAACTAATCATTAGTAATAATTTATTAGTAGGGTAATCTATATAGATGTGATACTAGTAGTGAATTGTATAATATAAATATAAGATACCTACATTAGTGAAATGATTTCCTATAAGCTCACAATCCCTTATCTCACGCTTCTTCCCATCATCATGGGCGCCTGAGTGTGAGTGTTTCGACAGTGTGAGCTGGACATAACCCCCCAATCATACTGAACCATCATCAACCAGCAAATAATTTGGTTTGCGAAGTCCGACAAACAACACGACTCAAAAGAGTCGACACAAGCAAATAAATGATAAGAAGCAGAGTAAACGGGAAAGATACTGGAACATTGGCAGAATGATTATCATTAGACTATTTCATGTTGCATAGAACCGCTAATAGGGTACCAGTCCTCTCCCAAATTTTTAAATTGTTGTTCTTATACCAGGAAATGATTAATAGCGCGAAATGCAAGACGAAGTATTATGTGTTCCCCAAAGGAATTTTTCCTTTATCAGGATAAGATTCTCCCGCAAAACTTGTCCATATATGTTAAAATTTATTGTTAAATGGATAATCCCTTCTAAGAGGTGCGATATCTTATTATATTTATCGAATAGTGTTTCCCAACCCCTATTTTTGTGTGCATCCCAAGGTCCCGTGCAGACTATCCATTCTCAGCGATTACCCAGCATTAATTATTATTATGAGTTTTCATCCTCCTTACTATTACAAGCCCGAGACGGTTTCTTCTTTTCCATTAAATTAATAATGGATGATTGATGCATAGATGAATTGATGACTGACTGCGGAGGAGGAGATGAGGAGGAGAGTGAGGTGATGATGAGATACCATTGCATGATAATGATGATAATGATGATGATGATGATAATGTGATGATAGGAATGATTAGAGTGGATATAATCGAAGAAGATTGGGGATGATGAATATTGGAATGGATGACGGACACATGATGATGATCTGAAGAATGATAATGAGTGGTGATTGATGATCAGAATGATAATGTGAAGTGGAAGATAGGAATCCATGGGATAGAGTTACTAGATTCGGAGCAAGTCCAGAATGATAATGATGGAATGAATGATATTAATATGATTGATGATGAGATGAGATGACAGAGAGTGAGAAGAAATGATGGTTGATGATGATGATGTATGCATAAATGATGGATATGATGCTTCGATGTATGAGTGAAGATTACGGATTCTGCTCGCAGGTATGGTAGGATGATCTCGATGATAAAGAGGGATGGATGATGAAGGATTAGATAATGATGATGATCCATGACCGATGATTAATGATGATGATGGATTGGTGATGATAAATGGTAGAAGTGCAGACTCTTGTTGATGATGATACTCATGATTGCTCTTATGAATGTAATGGGAATCGATGGAAGTGAGAATTGATAGCATGGTGGATGATGACGGATGATTGATGGATGAGAATTCTGACACGAAATGAGAAGATAATCTGCCTCGTGAATGATGATGTAATAATTAGGATTGTGATGATGAATATGGAGTGAAAATGATGGCAGATGATGGAAGATGAGGATAAATGAAATGATGATTAGACATCATGCCCAATGATTATGATTGAATTATTGATGATAATGAGATGATGTCGCTCTCGACTAATTAACATGATGTGTTATATAATGATGATGATGATGATTATGATATGCTGAAGATATAATGATGTGATGATTGATGATAATGATGATGATGATGATAATGATGTGATGATTATTGATTGATGATGATGATAATTGATAATGATGCATGATGATGATGATTCGAGAGAGGTGGATGATGATGATGATAAATGATGATGATATGATCGATTATGACTGATGAGTGAGAAAGACTGGATAAATGATGGAATTGGATAAAGTGGATAGACCACTTGATGATTGTATGATAGATGAGTGAATGATGAATGGAATGAGTGATATTTGCTGATCATATAGATAGCGAATGGACTCGATGATGAGGATATGATGATGAAATAAGTGATGGGATGAGACTGATGATGAGTGAATGATGGTGCCTGCCGCATAGATAATGCATGGTATTCGCATTGATAGAATAGTGAGGTTAGATATGGACCCAATGATGATTATAATAATAATGGATGATGAGTGTCTCCCATAATGAAGTATTGATGAAGTTGGTTGGATTAGGGCTGATCGATTTCGAGATGATTAATGATGATTGAGTAATTGTGATGATGAATAAATAGATTAGTGAAAGTGAGATTGAGCTGCCACTAACATGATGATAATGATAGTGAATGATAGTTCCTGCCTGATGAAATAGATGGAAGATGATCGATAGATGATAGAGATAATATGAAGACTAATGATGAATGATTGATGAAGATGATGAGATGATGATCGCAGAGTGTAATAGCGATTGATTAGATGATAAATGATAGGAACCGCATGATGACTATTATGAAAGTTGTACACTTAAGATGACACATAATGAAAGGATAATGCCAAAGAAGTACCTGAGTATGAAAAGTAACGGAGACCCAGAATACCTAACTGTTAATACCCTACTACCTCCCCAACTGCAGGGGTGCGCGCTCTCTAGTACTCTGATACCCACCAAACGAATAATATCGTGGACCGAGACCACCGAGACATTAAGTGTAAAAGTGTGAAATATGACCCTCAAAGTAACACTGGATAATGATAGGGAAAGTAATGAAGTCCTCCCAAATTAAAAGTGGAATGGAAGTCGGTGATGGATAATGATAGGAAAGATACCAGAGACCCAGTGATAACCAAAGAGCAAAAACAACATAGTTCCACCACAACAGCCGAAATAATGAAATCAACTCAATAAACATTAAAATTTATAAACAGATAATACTACTTATTAATATTAAACATTTTTAGTTGCCGAGTAGTTTTTTGTATAGGTATATGACCCAGGAACTAAGAATTAATAAGTGGATCCACCCCAACTACTACACAGAAGCACCTTACTCTGAAGCCAATAAAGGTACAATGCCCACCCAGGAATTATATTCCCCCTAAATGAATGTTAATAATAGATGGAAACAAATAGAAGAGAGAACCCATATAGATGGATATAGTCGCCCAATAGGATGAGTCCCGAGGAGTAAGAACCACGCCATAGATAAGGATGAAGTATTAATAGTTTAAAACTTTCGATAATAGCCTGGACTCTTATCAATAATTTACAGACATTACAATGAGTGCAACTCTCATAATGTCAAAAATCCCAAAATAATAAAGGGACTATCTCTCCATTCACCATAATATTCAATCCCCATCTCAATTTGACATGTATAGCCACGATGAAATATATATTTAGGCAACTAAATGCAGCGACTTATTGGTCCATCTCATATTTCATCCAAATATAACCAGGTGATATGTAATCGCGCCTACTGATTCTTCCAGCCTGGTGACGACGCGGACTTTAATACCCACCTACCTGGCTAGCCACGACGCGGACGTTGGCACTTCGGACTCGCACGCATTCCTGGCCCAGGAGGAGGCCGAGGAGGAGACCCGCCGTCCGTATTGTATGAAAAATTGTCTTTCCATGATCTATAGTAATTATATCATGGGATAAATGATAATAACTTGATAAGTGCGGATGTATTAATGACTGAGGGTAAAAATATTGATAGATAGATATATAGAATTTGGAGTAAATTATAATCGAAAAGTATCGACAATGGTATATAGATGATTAATGCTAATATTTATATACATTAGAACAATAATAGTTGATAGAACCGAATTAATAAATACAAATGTACTTTATAATAATAATGATAATAACAAATAAAAGATAATAGATAATATATTAGATTCAGTACATTAAGCCAATAATGAGCGGTAAATTAATTCAATAATCGAAATGTCAGAAATTAAAATCTCGACATAAATAAAAAAAAAAAAAAAATAAAATTAGATATATAATATGAACTACACACAAATTTAGATTAATGGCTATATATGGTTGTTAGATTGTAGCCTTGAGCTTCAATAAACGCACCTAATAAATAACTAAACGATATTATCATAAAATGGTTAATATATATATATATATATATATATATAGTATATATATTAGATAATACACAATAATTTAATGAATATATAGATATAGTAATAAAAAAGATAAAATATAGATATAATTACATATATTAATCTACACACAATAGATATCAATATACAACAACAGCAATAACCCAGGATTGAACGGCATATAAGATAATAGTTGGCGATGATGACTAGTAACAATAAGTTATGCTGAACAAATATCATACATGGAATTAATGATAAAAAAAGACGCAAATACATGAGATAAAAAACTAGATTAACAAAGAGACAAGAATAATACATGGACTCCCGATACAGTTGAAGATAAACCTTGAGTTTTGATCAATTATAACGGATGAATAAAAAAGACAAGAGATAAGAAAAGTCGGAAAAAGGTCTACGGAAATATTCCCCCATCTTCCCCCCTCCCCCGCCATAACAAAAGAGAAATTCTAGAAAAAATGAATATAAAGCTGTTAGAAGAACAATAAAACTAAAGCACACATGTGTCTCGACGCTGAGTCGCCTCGTAAGGAGACTAGTGACCGAGATCATTGGGAGACATAATCTATGACTCCGTTGTATTCGTGGGGGGGGGAGGGGGGAGGGGTTGAATTCTGGTGGAGTTAACTAGAAAAGAGGATTTTCGGTACAGCAAGCTTTCGGTTCTCTCCTTTTAAATAAATATTCCCTAGACGGCATGTCTCTATTCCGTTTTCTCCGCACGCGACTCCTTGTCGGGCAAACTTGGGCTTTAAGGGGGGTGGCTAACACTCTCTATTCTAGACCAAAAAAAGATTGCGTCCATTCATTAAAGAAATCCCAAATTAATGCAAGTTTCATTGATTATAGGCAAGTTGCTCACGAAGGAATCATCGTTTTTGTACTTTTTTAATTGGACAAATTATTCTTTCCAGCGGAGTGGCCCGTTTCTTCAGAGTCTGTCCGTTAAGGTGGTCATTGTCGCTCGCCCTGTTGTTCTTGTCTCGTTGTAGGTATAGACAGTCCTGTCAATCTCAGCGCTGTAGAGCTACTGCTTTTGAATTTTCTGAATCTCGGTATATTAGCTTCCAAATCGAATTTAACTTTTCATAAAAATCGATGACTCTCTGGGCTAATGGGGAAACGGAAATGATGAGCAAGTCACTGGTTCGCATATTAATAAGTGAATTAGATGTTAGGGATTCGACTTATAAAAACAAACTGAGTCAGCCGGTTTATGCCGTCATAATTACGGTATGTCTGAGTCATGCTGATGATATGTTATTTATCTAAGATAAGGCCGAGGTCCGGCGCTCTCTTACGCTATTACACAATCCGAGAGCCCGGTTCCCGAGAAGTGCATCGCTCGAAGCGTCGTCGTTCGTCGGCTTCGTTACGCTTCCAGGTCGTTCTTCGTCGTCAGGTGGGATTTTATTCGTATCCGGGGAAGTGTTTATACAAATTCTCGAGTCCGTGATTATACTACTTACTCGGCATCGCGAGACAACAAGTAACCACCGTCCTTATTCCTCTATCCAGAAACGAAAATTGCCGGTGACACAATTTGCCAAAGAGACCAATCATCGCCAAAAAATAAAAACACGATTCGAAAAACGTTTTTATTCAGAAACGCGCTCAACAAATCAAATTGGCCGAAGCGCACACACCTGAAAACGGAGTGTTATTTTATCGCCACAGATTTGTACGACTGTCCTGACACCGAACCGCAGAAAGATAACAATGCCGTCTCAGTCGCAGCTGACATGCAGGGCCTAACCATAAGCGAGGTCCGTACTGAGGGGTATGCAGAGAAAACGCATAACAAATATGTGAATAATAGAGGGGGAATAAGGGAAGGAGAACGGTGGAGTGATGGAAGTGAACGTCCTGTCCTTGTCCCTACAGACACAGATCAGACAACGCAGGAGGCGGCAGAAGAGCACGTAGAGGGAGACATGGCGCGAGGGTGAGTGCGACACGAAGGAGAATATTTTCGCACAGCGAGAGACGAGAACACGCGTGATTCCCCGTTTCTGACGTCTCTATTTATCTTTGCAAAAAGTAGATAATATACGAGGTAGTAGGGGAGAAGGAGAGAGGGCAAATGACATAGACACAGAGCAGAGCAGGACAAGAGATAGACAAAGAGACAAATTAGACAGGCACGGAAAAGAAAGAGGAGACGAGAACATAAAGAGAGAGCGACGAGTATAGACAGAAAGAAGTAAAAGTAGAGAGCATTAAATCTGCTGTTCGAGAATCACATAGGAATGGAAAAAAAAAAAAAACAAGAGATGACCATTCAAATTGTCTGACTAATCAAATCAATTGAGTACAATGTAACATCTCCCGAGAGATCTATTGCTACGAAATTTTAATGCAAATTTGCAAAATCAGGATGAGGTAACGGAATACGGTTGCCGCTGACAATCGAAGAAACAATGTTTTTCCTTCTTGATTTCTTTCATTCTTTTTTTTTGACCGACGCTGCCGACAAACAGAAAGTGGCAGAACGTAAGGTTGAGTATGATAATTGTGGTGTTTAAGAGACGTAATATCGAAAATAATAATAGCTTGAGAGATGCAGGTGAGAATGCCGACGCGTGCTGGCATGATGTAGTAAATAATAATGCTCTAATGCTGTGTTGTGGGTGTGTAGTGTGTGTGTGTGTGTGTTAGGTATGTATTGTATGTAAGAATGTGTATGTTGTAATGTATGTATGTGTAAGATGTATGTATGTTGTATGTATCGTATGGACGTATGTGAGTGATGTGTCTGTAGGTAATGCAGTGTATGATGAAAAAATTCGTGTATGTATATATGTATGAATGTGTGTGTTATTGTAGTTGTATATATGCATGAATGTGTGTGTAGTATATTTATATGCAATGAATGGCGAGAAACACCTCAGGCAGAGAGATCTTTGTGTAGTGATGGGATATGTATGTATGTAGTGTGGCGTATGCTTACTCACATATAGTCGCGTCCACCAGCATCTACTAACCTCTCGTCGATCACGTGACCTCAGTGCACGATTTCAGGGTCATCGCATACACCTGATGACGTTATCATGGCCAAACTAGGCGCCACCTGCACCGGTTTCCCTGTAAGCTGATAAGGATATTGTTTAAGATGAGTGCTAAAGCAGATCCGGGCCGCCCATGTTTTGTGCTCTGCAGGAGATTGATCGGAGGAGAGCCCGGAAGGGGGTCTGCTGAAGATTCTGGTGGTGAGGAAGATTAGGGTGACGGGTGCGGTGGATGAGGCAATCAGATTCAAGAAATCCTAAAAAGAACCAGAGGTAGGGAGCTGTCGTTGTGCCATAGTGGAAGGGGGTGGGGAGTGTTGTGCCTTGATGTGTCAGTGTAAGTGGGGGAGGGGGTGGGCGGGGGCAGTGTCCTCTGCCCATGTGGAAGGGGGGCCGATAAATATATAAGGGCAAGTGGGATCAATCGACGGTAGAAGGATAAGGGGAAAACGTCGTGGTGCGGGTGTTTCTCAAGGACGCTTGTTTTGTTTTGGTTCATTTGTTTCTGTATTCTTCTTTTTTGTGATTGTGGGGCAGGGACGCATTGTTACAAACATCTAGAGGGAAGAGGTTATTGGCTTAGTGTGCCTTATGAGGTAGGATAAGTGGCTGGTTGGTGGCTCTGAGGAGGAGTAGGGAGATGAGTCTGTGGGTTGAGTCCTGGGGTCTTGGGGTGGATCTCTAGGAGTATGTCTAGTGTAGGTGGCTCTTGTAGGTGTCCTGTGAGTGTGGCTCTGTACTGGTGCTGTGGAGGGTATTTTGGGCTACTGTAATACGGTGTTAGCTGGGTGGCTCTGTATAGGTGGTATTGGGTGGCTCTGGTGAATGTCTGTGGGTGCTGTCCTGGTTGAGTGTTTCCTTCCATCCAATTCTCTGTGTCTAATTGAGAATATCTCCTATGAATTATTTGTACCTATTATTTTGTACTGTATGAGTTATTACTCTGTCTGATCTGTCTCCTCTTCTTCTCCTCTTTTTTCTCTTCAGACTCTCTCTCTCGACTAGCTCCTCTCTCTCGCTCACTCTCAGGCAAGTCTCATCTGCATCTCTTTCTTCTGTCAGCACCTCTCTCTCTCTCTCTCTCACTCACTCACTCTCTCTTCTCTTTTCTTCTCTCCACACACACACACTCACAATATATATAAAGAGAGAGATAGACAGATAAATAGATAGATAGATATGCTTGCCTACACATATATTTGTAGTTCTTTGTCTACAATAAATGCCTCTCTATATTTCTTATCTTCTTCTCTCACATTATCAGGTCAGTGGTGTATGTGCATTAACTTGTATATGCACATATGTACGTCTTTACGTGCGTGTGCGCATGGTCAGCTGGCTGTATTTCACCATAAGTTTGCATGTACGTGTCCTTCGTCGCATTTTTTTTTTTTTATTATTATTAATTATATTTATTTATTCTTTTTTTTATCTTTTTTTTTTTTTTTTTTTTTTTTTTTTTGCACACTCGTTTGCTGCTGTTGTTAGAGGTGGGGGTGGGGAGGGGGGTTGGTGGTTGGGGTTGGGGTATTCCGATAGCATTGTTTTCGTCCGGGTGCTTCAAATGCCGTATGGGCGCTGTTTATTTTTTATTCATTGTCTCTGTCTCTGCTTGTATCTCTCTCTCTCTCTTTCTTCTCTGTCTGTCTGTCTGCCTCTCTCTCTCTCTGCCCCTCTCTCTCCTTTCTCTCCCCCCTCTTTCTTTGACTTTGACTCTCTCTCTCTCTCTCTCCGCTCTTCTCTCTTCTCTCTCTCCTCTCTCTCTCTTCTCTCTCTCTCTCAATCTATTCGATCTCTCTCTCTCTCTCTCCTCTCTCTCTCTCTCTCTCTAGAATATATATAATGTATATATATACTAATATAATATATATATTATATATATTATATATATATATATTATTTAATATATTATATATAATACATATATATATACTATTATAGTGATGTAATATAATATAGTATAAATGCATTATATATATATACTATATATATAGTATATATAGTATATTATATTATATATACTAGTACATATATATATGTATATATATATAGTATATAGAGATATATGAGATTATACTACTAATATAGATAGTATATTATACATAGTATATAGTAATGTAGATATAAGTATATATATATAGTAAGTAATTATATATTAGTTATATATATAACCATATGTATATATATGCTAATAGTAAATATATTTAAGTAATTAAATGAGACATATAAATGGTATATACAATTACATAAGAGTAATATATAGTATATATATATATATATATATATATAGATATATGAGATATAGAGTAATAGAAAAGTGATAAAAGATATATATATTGATATATTAAGTCTAGAAGATAGTAAGTATATATATAATGATGTGTATAGAGAGAGTAATATATATATAATATTTATTATAGTTTTAAAATATGTAGTATAATATACATAGTAAAGTAAGTAACTATATATAAGATATAAAATTAATAAGAGATAATAATACTACAGATAGTGAAGATGAGATATTAGAGATATAGGTAAAGATAATTACTAGATTATATATGTATATGATCCATAGTGATAAGTGAGGGATGAATATACAATATTGATTAATGATAATGTAAGATTATATAAATTATAGAAAGTATAGTGAGATATAAAGTATATATAGACGATAGATATGAGTGAAGATTATATATATTGTATAATATATGCTAGAAGTATAGTATAATAAGATGGAGAGAAGAGAGCGTAATACTAATACATATCATACTATATTAAATATTACTATCGATAGTCAAGAGATATATCTATATGGTGAGAGATAAATGAGAGTAATGGAGAATGTTATAAAGTATGAAACCTAAATAGGTACATATATTAGATAATATTTGTGTAAGTCTATACATCATTTACTATTACACGATTATGATATGTAATAAAGAAAAAATAAAAAGAAATCATACCAATATAAGATATCCAGTATTCATAATAGTAAATCACTTAATCGTCGAATTATAACAACTGTATAATATTACGTATCAAGTTTATGATTTGATATGGTGAGGGGTAGGTAAAAATAAAAACGAAATTGGTAATGTCTCCTTAGGTCAATAAAATATTTGAGGCTATACTGGTGAAGACATCCAAAACGTTTTTTATTCATGTTTATATTTTTTATTTTTTTATTTTTTTTTTTATGGGGGGGGGGACGTGAGAATATTTACATATATATTACTAGCTACACAAAAACTTAGACCTACATTAGCACGCGTTCTCCATATCCATCCCATCATGATAATATATGTAACGTGCATTCTCGTGATAGCTACCTCTCCTTTCCCCGGTATTATATTCGTCAGGTCAGCGCGATGAACCTAATTTGGCGTGCGCTAAAGTTATAATAATATATATTTTAATATATATGTATATATTATATGTGTGAGTGGGTACTAGGGTGCAAGTGATATCGAGTTTGGTTGTAGTATACGTAATATATAATACTATATATATATATTACTATTACATATATGTGTGTTGTGTGTGTTGTTGATTATATGATGTCAACTAATGACTAATAGGGAGAGAGACGAGATATATATATATGAAGACGAGATATATATTAGTATAGAGATAGAGAGATGAGTATAGTGATAATAGTAAAGTAATAAATGATGAGTGATGAGAGTGAGATAGAGTAATAGAGAGTGAGATAGATTGAAAAAATATAGAGAATAATGAGATAGAGATAGAGTAGATAAGATATATAGAGTAAATAATTATATCGTCTTATGTATACTATATACTAATGTAATATATATACTTAGTATATTAGTAGCATATATCTGATATATACTTATAGAGAGAGAGTAAGAGATAGTAGAGTAAGAGAGAGAGAGAAGGAGATGAAGTAGAGAGAGAGAGTATGAATATATATATATAGAGAGCATCCCCCAATGACTGCTAATAGTCGCTATGGTGATGACCGGAAGATAAAGGAACATTTGTAAATGTTTGCATTTCCAGTGAGTGCATTACCCGGCTTCTCCTCCCCTTTCTCTCTCCCTCTTTCTAATACCCCTCCTCACCCTATACCATCTATCCTTCTCTGACAGCCATATATAAGGACCACTCTCTCTCTCTTTCTCCATCTACTCTCTACTCTTACTATCTTCTACTTACTGTTCCTCTTATACTACATGTATATCTCTCTCTCTCTCTCTCTCTACTATTCATCTCATCTTTCTCTCTCTCTCTCTCTCTCTCTTATATATTATATATATATGTATATATGTTATATATATGTATATAAGCTAAATATATATATATATTTTATAATATATATATATATATATATATATATATATACATATATATAATATTATATATATATATATATATATATATATATATATATATATATATATATATATATATATATATATATATATATATTATATATATATATATATATATATATATATATATATATATATTATATATATATATATATATATATATATATATATATATATATATATATATGATGTATAAAGATATTTATACAGAGAAGAGATATGAAGAGAAAGAGAGATAGAGATAGAAATACACACACACACACACACACACACACACACACACACACACACACACACACACACACACACACACACACACACACACACACACACACACACACACACACACACACACACACTCTCTCTCTCTCTCTCTCTCTCTCTCTCTCTCTCTCTCTCTCTCTCTCTCTCTCTCTCTCTCTCTCTCTATATATATATATATATATATATATATATATATATATATATATATATATATATATATATATATATATATATATATATACGTTGTCCCATTTCATCTGGTCTTTTCTCATTCAACACACACTTAAACTTACGTCACTAACTCGCACGCAAAACGCACAAATTTCCTGGACAAATCACGCATTTTTTCTTCCCCCCCCCCAACCTCCTCTACCAACCCCACCCACCTACCCC
>NW_020870692.1:59916-64916 GCF_003789085.1 Penaeus vannamei
CCCATCTGGCCTTTCGAGACGCCACTCCTATCTGTGGCCTTTTCGAGACGCCCACTCCTATCTGTGGCCTTTTCGAGACGCCACTCCATCTGTGCCTTTTCGAGACGCCCACTCCACTTTTCGAGACGCCCACTCCTATCTGTGCCTTTTCGAGACGCCCACTCCTATCTGTGGCCTTTTCGAGACGCCCACTCCCATCTGTGGCCTTTTCGAGACGCCCACTCCTATCTGTGGCCTTTTTCGAGACGCCCACTCCTATCTGTGGCCTTTTCGAGACGCCCACTCCTATCGCCTTTTCAGACGCCCACCCTATCTGTGGCCTTTTCGAGACGCCCACTCCCATCTGTGGCCTTTTCGAGACGCCCACTCCCATCTGTGGCCTTTTCGAGACGCCCACTCCTATCTGTGGCCTTTTCGAGACGCCCACTCCTATCTGTGGCCTTTCGAGACGCCCACTCCTATCTGTGGCCTTTTCGAGACGCCCACTCCTATCTGTGGCCTTTTCGAGACGCCCACTCCTATCTGTGGCCTTTTCGAGACGCCCACTCCTATCTGTGGCCTTTTCGAGACGCCCACTCCTATCTGTGGCCTTTTCGAGACGCCCACTCCCCATCTGTGGCCTTTCGAGACGCCCACTCCCATCTGTGGCTTTTCGAGACGCCCACCTATCTGTGGCCTTTTCGAGACGCCCACTCCTATCTTCGAGACGCCCACTCCATCTGTGGCCTTTTCGAGACGCCCACTCCCATCTGTGGCCTTTTCGAGACGCCCATCCTATCTGGGCCTTTTCGAGACGCCCACTCCTATCTGGCCTTTCGAGACGCCCACTCCTATCTGTGGCCTTTCGGACGCCCACTCCTATCTGTGGCCTTTTCGAGACGCCCATTCCTATCTGTGGCCTTTTCGAGACGCCCACTCCTATCTGTGCCTTTTCGAGACGCCCACTCCTATCTGTGGCCTTTTCGAGACGCCACTCCTATCTGTGGCCTTTTCGAGACGCCCACTCCTATCTGTGGCCTTTTCGAGACGCCACTCCTATCTGTGGTCGAGACGCCCACTCCCATCTGTGGCCTTTTCGAGACGCCCATCCGCCTACTCCTATCTGTGGCCTTTCGAGACGCCCACTCCTATCTGTGGCCTTTTCGAGACGCCCACTCCTATCTGTGGCCTTTTCGAGACGCCCCATCCTATCTGTGGCCTTTTCGAGACGCCCACTCCTATCTGTGGCCTTTTCGAGACGCCCACTCCTATCTGTGGCCTTTTCGAGACGCCCACTCCTATCTGTGGCCTTTTCGAGACGCCCACTCCTATCTGTGGCTTTTCGAGACGCCCACTTATCTGTGGCCTTTTCGAGACGCCCACTCCTATCTGTGGCCTTTTCGAGACGCCCACTCCTATCTGTGGCCTTTTCGAGACGCCCCACTCCTATCTGTGGCCTTTTCGACGCCTTTTGCCCACTCCTATCTGTGGCCTTTCGAGACGCCCCACGCCTTTCGAGACGCCCACTATCTGTGGCCTTTTCGAGACGCCCACTCCTATCTGTGGCCTTTTCGAGACGCCCACTCCTATCTGTGGCCTTTTCGAGACGCCCACTCCTATCTGTGGCTTTCGAGACGCCCATCCTATCTGTGGCCTTTTCGAGCCTATCTGTGGCCTTTTCGAGACGCCCACTCCTATCTGTGGCATTTTCGAGACGCCCACTCCTATCTGTGGCCTTTTCGAGACGCCTATCTGTGGCAGACGCCCACCTATCTGTGGCTTTTCGAGACGCCCACTCCTATCTGTGGCCTTTTCGAGACGCCCACTCCTATCTGTGGCCTTTTCGAGACGCCCACTCCTATCTGTGGCCTTTTCGAGACGCCCATCCTATCCATTTCGAGACGCCCACTCCCTATCTGTGGCCTTTTCGAGACGCCCACATCTGTGGCCTTTTCGAGACGCCCACTCCTATCTGTGGCTTTTCGAGACGCCACTCCCATCTGTCTTTTCGAGACGCCCACTCCTATCTGTGGCCTTTTCGAGACGCCCACTCCTATCTGTGGGCCTTTTCGAGACGCCCACTCCTATCTGTGGCCTTTTCGAGACGCCCACTCCATCTGTGGCCTTTTTCGAGACGCCACTCCCATCTGGCCTTTTCGAGACGCCCACTCCTATCTGTTTCGAGACGCCCACTCCTATCTGTGGCCTTTTCGAGACGCCCACTCCTATCTGTGGCCTTTTCGAGACGCCCACCTATCTGTGGCCTTTTCGACGCCCACTCCTATCTGTGGCCTTTTCGAGACGCCCACTCCTATCTGTGGCCTTTTCGAGACGCCCACTCCTATCTGTGCCTTTTCACTCCATCTGTGGCCTTTTCGAGACGCCCACTCCTATCTGTGGCCTTTTCGAGACGCCCACTCCTATCTGTGGCCTTTTCGAGACGCCCACTCCCTCTGTGGCCTTTTCGAGACGCCCACTCCATCTGTGGCCTTTTCGAGACGCCCACTCTATCTGTGCCTTTCGAGACGCCCACTCCCTGTGGCCTTTTCGAGACGCCCACTCCTATCTGTGGCCTTTTCGAGACGCCCACTCCCATCTGTGGCCTTTTCGAGACGCCCACTCCTATCTGTGGCCTTTTCGAGACGCCCACTCCTATCTGTGGCCTTTTCGAGACGCCCACTCCTATCTGTGGCCTTTTCGAGACGCCCACTCCTATCTGTGGCGTCGAGAACGCCCACTCCTATCTGTGGCCTTTTCGAGACGCCACTCCTATCTGTGGCTTTTCGAGACGCCCACTCCTATCTGTGGCCTTTCGAGACGCCCACTCCTATCTGTGGCCTTTTCGAGACGCCCACTCCTATCTGTGGCCTTTTTCGAGACGCCCACTCCTATCTGTGGCCTTTTCGAGACGCCCCACTCCTATCGCCTTTTCGAGACGCCCACTCCTATCTGTGGCCTTTTCGAGACGCCCACTATCTGTGGCCTTTTCGAGACGCCCACTCCTATCTGTGGCTTTCGAGACGCCCACTCCTATCTGTGGCCTTTTCGAGACGCCACTCCTATCTGTGGGAGACGCCCACTCCTATCTGTGGCCTTTTCGAGACGCCCACTCCTACGAGACGCCCACTCCTATCTGTGGCCTTTTCGAGACGCCCACTCCTATCTGTGGCTTTTCGAGACGCCCCACTCCTATCTGTGGCCTTTTCGAGACGCCCACTCCTATCTGTGGCTTTTCGAGACGCCCACTCCTATCTGTGGCTTTTCGAGACGCCCACTCCTATCTGTTTTCGAGACGCCACTCCTATCTGTGGCCTTTCGAGACGCCCACTCCATCCTATCTGTGGCCTTTTCGAGACGCCCACTCCTATCTGTGGCCTTTTCGAGACGCCCACTCCTATCTGTGGCCTTTTCGAGACGCCCACTCCTATCTGTGGCCTTTTCGAGACGCCCACTCCTATCTGTGGCCTTTCCGTATCTGTGGCCTTTTCGAGACGCCCACTCCTATCTGTGGCCCTTTCGAGACGCCCTCCTATCTGTGGCCTTTTCGAGACGCCCACTCCTATCTGTGGCCTTTTCGAGACGCCCACTCCTATCTGTGGCTTTTCGAGACGCATCTGTGGCCTTTTCGAGACGCCCACTCTATCTGTGGCCTTTTCGAGACGCCCACTCCTATCTGTGGCCTTTCGAGACGCCCACTCCTATCTGTGGCCTTTTCGAGACGCCCACTCCATCTGTGGCCTTTTCGAGACGCCCACTCCCATCTGTGGCCTTTTCGAGACGCCCACTCCTATCTGTGGCCTTTTCGAGACGCCACTCCCATCTGTGGCCTTTTCACGCCCACTCCTATCTGTGGCCTTTCGAGACGCCCACTCCTATCTGTGGCCTTTTCGAGACGCCCACTCCTATCTGTGGCCTTTTCGAGACGCCCACTCCTATCTGTGGCCTTTTCGAGACGCCCACTCCTATCTGTGGCTTTTCGAGACGCCCACTCCTATCTGTGGCCTTTTCCGCCACTCCTATCCTTTTCGAGACGCCCACTCCTATCTGTGGCCTTTTCGAGACGCCCACTCCATCCATTTCGAGACGCCCACTCCCTGTGGCCTTTTCGAGACGATCTGTGGCCTTTTTCGAGACGCCCACTCCTATCGCTGTGGCCTTTTCGAGACGCCCACTCCTATCTGTGGCCTTTTCGAGACGCCCACTCCTATCTGTTTTCGAGACGCCCACTCCTATCTGTGGCCTTTTCGAGACGCCCACTCCATCTGTGGCCTTTTCGAGACGCCCACTCCTATCTGTGGCCTTTTCGAGACGCCCACTCCCATCTGTGGCCTTTTCGAGACGCCCATATCCTGTGCCGCGGGCGGTGGGGAAGCTCTCGGGTCTCGTCTATTTGCTGGAGTCTGTGGGCGTGGTGTTGAGGGCGTGGGTGCGTGTGTGGGTGGGGTGTGGGTGGGGTGGGTGGGCGTGTGGGTGTGTGTGTGTGTGTGTGTGTGTGTGTGTGTGTGTGTGTGTGTGTGTGTGTGTGTGTGTGTGTGTGTGTGTGTGTGTGTGGTGTGTGTGTGTGTGTATGTGTGTGTGTGTGTGTGTGGTGTGTGTGTGTGTGTGTGTGTGCGTGTGCGTTTATGTGTGTGTTTGTGTAAGTATATATACCGCCGCATGTGCGTGTGTATGGACGTGTAGCCGTATGTACGTGGCCACATAACTATGTGTGTCAGTCAGGACGCACATGCGTGTGTATCATTTCGTGTGTGCGTGCGCGTGTGTACCTGCATTCATATCCGAGGAATCCTTTAGCTTTTGCTCGTGTACGAAAACGTTAAAAAAAAAAGTTTGTATTCGTCAGTGTCCTGTTCCTCAGCAACGTGGTCTGTTCGTGTAAACCATTCGTGTAAACCTTTCGTGTGTCGGTATTTTTGTCGAGAGACGCCCTCTCGCTTTTTTTACGTGTGCGTCGGCGAGCGTGTGTGTGTAAACATGCGTGCGGGCGCGTGTGCGAGTCGGCGCAAGTTAATTCATATTTC
>NW_020870692.1:74916-76655 GCF_003789085.1 Penaeus vannamei
AACCACTTGCTTTGTTTATTGAACTTATTCTAGGACCTCGATTAGGAGGCAAACAAACCACTTTCTAACACTTTGCCTAACACACTCAAAAAAAAAAAAAAAAAAAAAAAAAAAAAAAAAAAAAAAAAAAAAAACAGATTGCTTATCTTACTGGGAAACTTCTAGTAAGATACAAACAAGCAAGATAAAGCATCTAGGAAGAAGGAGAGAAGGGCCATGATGAAAACAGCCATCTTTGAAGTATTTAGTTTGTGATGACGTAATCTTTTTAAGCATTTCTTATTTATTTTTTATTGCGAATTTAAGTAACGAGAGAACGAAGGTAATGATGATAATAATGATAGCAATGATAATAGTCATAGTAATGATATTGATAGTATCAATTATAATGATAATAACAACAAGGATAATAATAATGATGATGATAATGACAATAATAAAGATGATAATAGAAATACTACTACTACTACTAATGATAATAATGATAATGATGATAAAAATAATAATGATGATGATGATGATAATGTAATAATGATTATAACAACAATAATGATCATGATGGTAACAACAATAAGATGATGATACGTTCTGATAATAACAATGATAATAATATAAATATGAATATCAATAATCATGATGATATGGACGAGATCAATAAACATAATGATAATATCAAGAGTAATGATGATAATGATTGTTATCATGATAACTGTTACAGAGTAGTAACAGAAATAACAATGCTTAATTAACAACGATAATAATAACAATAAATGTCACCAGTGATTATAATGATAACAGTAATAACGGTAAATGACATTACAATAAAAACATAATGATAAACATTATAATAAATAATATGAAAACGATACTAGCAATGACATCCGTGATTATAACAAAGTTGACAGTTATGATATCTATAATGAAAACTGCAATAAGAATAAGATAAGCATAATCAATAATATTGCCTTGTACCATTACTGTGAGAGACATAGTGAAATAAATAGATGGAGAGAGAGAGGTATGAGGGTAAATAGATGGAGAGAGATAAATAGAGAGAGAGAGAGAGAGAGAGAGAGAGAGAGAGAGAGAGAGAGAGAGAGAGAGAGAGAGAGAGAGAGAAGAGAGATGAGAGAGAGAGAGAGGAGAGAGAGAGAGAGAGGAGGGAGAGAGGAAGGAGAAGAACGAGAGAGAGGCAGAGAGGTAGAGAGAGAGAGAGAGAGAAGAGAGAGAAAGAGAGAGAGAGAGACGAGGAGAGAGAGAGAGAGAGAGTGAGGAGTGTAGAGAAGAGAGAGAGAGAGAGGAGAGAGAGAAAATTTAGTGACCCAGGTGTTCTCCTGCCCGTGGCACTGGCACCCACAATCACTCTCGTTCGAGGATCTGACACTGACCTGACAGAGCTACGAAACAGAGCGTGTCGAAGAGAGAGAAAAAGAGGAGAAAGAGGAAGAAGAAGAAGACTTGATTGGCGATGTAAATAAATCATAGTTACACAGACATCCAGGTTAGGAAAGGGTTACAATGCAGAATTTTGAATTTCTCTCTAAATGTCTGTCTGTTTGTCTGCTGTCTGTTTTCTCCTTCCTTCTCTTCTCTTTGTCTAATGTCTCTGTTCGAAACACCCTTCTCTCTCTCTCTGCTATGTATCTTTCTGTCTGTCTGTCTGAATTCCTTCCCTCTCTCTCTCTCTTCTCTCTCCTCTCTTCTCTCTCTCTCTCTCTCTCTCTCTCTCTCTCCCTCTC
>NW_020870692.1:88161-90661 GCF_003789085.1 Penaeus vannamei
GGAGAGAGAGAGAGAGAACGGAGACGAGAGAGGGAGAGAGGGAGAGGAGGAGGAAGGAAAGAGAGGGGAACAGGGAGAGAAATGAAAGAGGAGGGAAAAGAGAGAGAGGGAAAGAGATCCAGACAGACAGAAACAGGGACAGACAGAGAGAGAGAGAGAGAGAAGAAAAGAGAAGAGAGGGAAGAGAGGGAGAAGAAGAAGGAAGTAGGAGAAATATAATATAGATATATATAAGTATACTAATATACAGTAATATATATCAAGTATAGTGATATATAAGTTATATATATGGACAGACAGTGCAGGCAGACAGAGAGATGTGTTGTAGCGTGGTGTGAGGGGGTGTGTGGTGTGTGTGGGAGATGGTGATGTGATAGATAGAGGAATATATATATATATATATATATATAGTAATAGTAATAGTTAGTATGTAGATATATATGAGTAATAGAGTAGAGATAATAAAGATAATAAAGATAGTAAGTATATATAGAGAAATATAGATATAGAGATGAAAAGTAAAGTAATACTATATGTGAGTGGATGGCTGTTGACAGTGTGGTGTGTGTTATAGGTAATAGTGGTGCATGGGTGATGTTAGAGAGTAGATATAATATATAACAGAGAGGATAAAGAAAGATATAGATGAGTAGTAGTAATATAGATATCACATAGGAATATAATATATGTATGTAAAGAATAGGAAGAAAGAAGATATATAGAATGAGTATAGAGAGAGAAAGAGACAGAAGACAGATCAGTAATATAGTAACAATATGAACAGATACAGACAGAGAGTAATAGAGAGATATGAAGGGTATATAAATGAAATGATAGAGGGATAGAGTAAGGAAGAAATGATAGGATAGATAGAGAAGAGAGTAAATAAGAGACAGAGAGACAGTATACAGTGAGTGATATGTGGACAGGATGAGAGAGAGAGTAGTTGTAAGTGAGGAAGATAGGTGGTGTGGGAGAGGAGGTGATGTTAGGTAATAATGAACAGAGAGCAAAACTCCTCTTGAATAACAGAGTAAAAGGATTTAGATGAGAGGAGATGAGAGGAGAGAGATTAGAGACCATAAAATCCAGAGATAAAAAAAAAAAAAAAAAAAAAAAATAACACGAAAGCTTATAAAGAAGGCCCTCCGGATTCGGCCGACCCAAGGGCACCCTCTTACCCGAAAACGATAACGACCCCCACCATACGTTTACGACCCTTCTTCAGGAGCGCGAAAGACACTACCTATAGGAACAGCGAAGGAGAGCCATTGTTTATTGGCGCAGTTGATTGAGGATGGAGGAATTATGAGCTTTTGAGATAGATACGATGGTTTTATATCTATTTGATAGAAACGGGGGGGATGGGGGTTGATGGGGTGGGGGTGGGGGTGGGTGGCTTGGGGTTCAGGATAGGTGAAAGAGGTTGGAAATTTTTTTTTTCCCTTTACTTCTTTTTTTCTACTTTTTTTTTTGGGAAGTGGAGCTAGAGAGAGTGTGAGATAATGATAATACTAGATAATAGAATAAAGGGAGAATTAGAGAGAAACGCAAGAAACGCGGGTGAAGAGCTAAAGTTATTAAATAGGCAGATGACTAGGCAGATAAAGATGTGTTACGAGAACCGAAAGAGAAGAAACGAGGAGAGAGAGAGAGAAAAAAAAGAAAGCCAAATGAGGGAAGAACTAAACAACGGGAAAAAATTACGACTCACCAAACAAACATACAAACAAACAGCCATAAACGAATGGAGGAAGAAGAAGAGGAAGAGAATAAAACCAGTAAAAATAGAAGACGAGGTAATCCAAAACGGACCGATAAACAGGTTACACACTCGGAAGGGGGGGTCGGGTAGGGGTCCAGTGGGAGGGGGTGGGGGGGGTGTTCAGAGCTAAGAGGGAAAGGATGACTAGCGGTTGGGGTCAAGGGGGAGGGAGGGAGGGAGGGAGGAAGGGGGGGAAGGGGGGAGGGGAGAGCGAGGTTGAGGAATTAGAACAGGAACAGAGAGAGAGAAGGAGAGCCTAAGAGAAGGCTTTCCCACGAGTGTTCAGAGCAAATGGCAAGGGACTTTCGCTTTAAGACAGACAGATGCAGCCTCCTTTCGGTCTCAGGCCTCCGGGGGGGTTTATGTCTGTCTGTCTGTCTGTCCGATATCTATCTATTTCTATCTATATCTATCTATATCTATCTATCTCTATCTATCTATTTCTATCTATCTATCTCTATCTATCTATCTATCTATCTATCTATCTCTATCTATCTATCTCTATCTATCTATCTATCTCTATCTATATCTACCTAGCTAGCTAGCTATCTATATCTATCTATATCTACCTATCTATCTGTTTATCTATATCCATCTGTTTATCTATATATATCTATTTATCTATCTTATCTATCTATCTATATCTATTTATTTATCTATCTATATCTAATCTTTATCTGTCTATATCTATCTATATTATCTATCTATATCTATCTATTATTATCTATTTATCTA
>NW_020870692.1:126933-129433 GCF_003789085.1 Penaeus vannamei
AATGTTAATGATAATAGTGATAACAATGACAATAACAATAAGGGTGATTATATTGATAATATGATAAAAAAAAACACATAAATGTCATGAAGCTAAAATGATAACGTAAATATTCATAATAACAACAATGATGATAGGGACAATGATAATAACAACAATAATGATAATAACATTAATGATGATGATGATGCCGATGATGGTAATAATAGTAATAATAATAATAATAATGATAAAAATATCAATATTATCATCTATTATTAGTAATGATAATGATAATAATAAATGATATAATAATGATAATACTAATGATAATGATAATAATAATGATGATGATACTAATGATAATGACAATAATAATTATAACTACAACAGAAACAACAATAGTAATGATAATGATAACGATGATGATAATAATAGAAAAAGCATCAACAATGCCAACTACAAGCACTCAGAGACCGCATACCTCCGCCAAGGCAAAAGGGTCATTGCTGATGAATCCTTTAAAAAATTATTGGATCCGGATCAACACTAAAATTTAATTGGCAAGTCGGGCCAAGACACCTGGCAAAAAGATCATAAAAGATAAACCTGTTCATTTATTTTTAGCAGGATAATGATACCCAACGAACAAACAAACGAAAAAGCGCTACTGAGCAGAGGCAATAATAATGATAATAATGATGGTAATGACGATGAGGATGATAATAGTATTAATGATTATTATTATTATCATTATTAGTATTATGATGATGAGACGATAATAATAATAATAATGATAATGATAATAACAATAATGACAATGATAATGATAATGATGATAGCACTAACAGTAATGATGATAATAATGATAATAATAATAATAATAAAAATAATGATAGTAATAATAATACAAATGATAATAATGATAATAATAATAGTAAAAAAAATAATAATGATACTAATGATAACAATAATGATAATGATAATGATACAAATGATAATGATAATAATAATAATAATAATAATGATAATAATATATATAATAATATATAATGATAATTAATAATGAATGATAATAATGATAATAATAATGATAAATATTAATATAATAATAATTGATAATAATAGTAAATGATAATACAATAATAATAATAGTAATAAAAGGCCACTGCCACGGCGGGGATCGAACCCGGGACCACGTAGGTCGGAGTCCAGTGACCTATGCACTGGACCACCGCTGTAGTTGCAATGGTATGACGGTATGACGTGTATTTTTTTTTATTTGAATACATCATTGCAATGTAGAGGCATGTAAGTGCACTTGTGTGTGGCAATGATGATAATACTAATAATAATAACAATGATGACTAGAAGCATTCAGAGAGGGCATACCTCGCATAATATTAACAATAGTAATAATGATAATAATGATGGTAATAATAATGATAATAATGATAATAATAGTAATAACGATAATAATGATTATAATTATGGTAATCATGATAACGACAATAGTGATGATAACAATGATAATGATCAAAATGATGATGATTATAATAATTATTTTTATTCATAGTGATAATAATAACAAGAATAGTGATACTGCTACTACTACTAATAATAATGATAATGATAATAATAATAATAATAATGATAATAATAATAATAATAATAATAATAATAATAATAATGATAATAATAATAACAATAATGACAATCATCATAATGATGATAAAATTAATAATTATGTTCATAAAAATAATAACGACAATAATAATAATAAAAGTAATAATGATGGCAACAATAGTAATACTGATAACGATACATATGATAGTAATAATGATAATGAAGACAAACATATTGCACTGATGCAATAAAGATATTCGCACATGAAGAATTAAAATCAACAAAAAAATATATATTTAGATTTAAAAAAAAAAAAAAAAAGATAATAATAGCATCTAAGTTAGGCTAAGACACTCCTCTGGTAAAACTATATATAAAATCTGTTCATGATATTTTGAGTTATCCTGCTAACCAATTAACAAACAAACAGATAAAAAAAACAAGAACAGCATTAATGATGGTCATGATGATAGTATAAAAATTATAATAATGATATCAATGATAATTGTTACTGTCATTGATAAAGATAACAAAAGCAACAATACCGATGATGATGATGATGATGATAATGATATTGATAATAATAGTAATAATAATGATAGTAATAATAATGATAATGATAATGAAAATGGTAATGATCATGAAAATGATCATGATAATGATGACAGCGATGATAGTAGTAATAGTAATAATGATGATATAATAATGATGGATAAACAGTAATGATAATGATAAGAGAGTCGCAACAGAAATCGTGAAGATAACAGTAATAATAATGATAAGAGTCGCAACAGAAATGATAGTGATAAGAGTCGCAACAGAAATAATGATAATCAAGATGATAATGGTAACAGTAACCACAATGACGATGAATAATAACAGTAAAATACCATCA
>NW_020870692.1:136933-139433 GCF_003789085.1 Penaeus vannamei
TGGATGAAAAGCCAAGTGGCTGTGGGTTTCGCAGGTTAAAAGTGGGCGGTTGGTGTAGAAGGCTCGACCGCCGGACTGCAGCGAATGGAGGCGGCCGACGGTGGCCAGCGTGCATACGAAACCTCAAATCCCTAAAGTGACAGACAGGGAAAACAAATAAGACACTTAGATCCTGGAAAGTCATCGGGGTAATAAAACAAAAGGGTAATTGGGCAACCGAAGAGAAGAGAAGACAGGCGGAGACGGCCAGAGGCCCGGGAGAGGGAGGTCGCGCACCTGTGTCCTCGGCGCCTCAACACCGCCTGTCTGTCCGGGTCGTAACGCTCGCCATGTCCGCCACTTGCCAGAACCCGTCGCCCTATAAACCCCTTCCTGATGCTCTGCCATTTAGGGGCGGATAAGCAACTTTATTATTGATCATATTCAATTAGTTCTCTTCAGGCATCGTCACTCCGTCAGATAAGCCCGATAAGGGTGGAAAGAATGAGCCAGAGAGATAAAAACAAACGTGCATGTACTGGCGAGAGGAAAATGTTTTTATCTACTAATGTCTCCCTCCCCGCGTGGCAACACTGTGAAAAATCGGCATCTCGGTTGCGCGATCCCAGCGGGCGACATTCAGGAGGTAACTCCCGGTGATTTATCGAGAAGTCAGCGGCGTTTATTTCTGCGGCAATTGTGGGGCCTCCACTTGATGACTAAACACACATTGAGCCACGACAAAGCGGCTCCGCAGGATGGAGCCATTTTGCGCGGTTGCCAAGCGTCGGCGGGAGAAGCGTGTGCAGAAGGGTGAGAGCAAGAGAGAGAGAGACAGACGGAGAGAGAGAGAGAGAGAGAGCATGGCGAGACACTCTGCTATATAGTTGCAGGTGCGGTCTCGACGCCTTCTCGTTGTTGTTAATGGTGACGGCTCCTGATCTCATCTACTGCTACTGTTGCCGGCGCTGCCCTTGTTGCAGAGCCTGAATCATGGCTGCATTAGTCACCTGTAGCGTCCGCACAAAGGCGCTGCGCTGGATGCCCCGCCGCTGGGAGATGCGTTTGTCATAGCTGCAAGACGGCTGTGCGGGGCCGTGCGTGCCATCGAATTAGCCGAACGCCGCCGCAGCATTCGGCCGCCTGACGGATGGCCCGGACCGACGCCGCGCCGAGATCCGTCCAATTATAATTACCGTAACATTAACGTTAACATTAACTCTGGTTTAGCACGGGGTCTGGTTCCAGCCGGGGTCGCCGCCTCTCCTTGTTTGTTTGTTGCTGTTCTTTGCAATGACGAAAATAAAAGGATATCCGAGATGAGAAAAGATGCTTTCTTTTTTTTACCGTTAATAGTAACAAGGATTTTGAGCGTATACAGATATTTAAGATATGCTCTGGAGATTTTTGAGACAAAAGTAACTAATAAAGAAAATTCTTGTCATAAAAATATATTAATGACTTAATGACAATACATCTGTTATTGTTACAATATCACCAATAGATAGTCTTAACAAAATCTTCATATAAAAATTATGTTGATAGCTAATATCAGCAACAAGTAATAGCGATTACAAAAGCAATGTTGATGAGTGATAATGACAATAACAATATAATTACAAATCATAATCATTTCACTATTAAACAAAAATGATAAGAAGAATGAAAATTATGAGAGATGATAGTAAGAGGAAGATTACGATGGCGATGATAATGATAATAGAAAATAATATAATAAATAGCCATGATAAAAGCAATGATAACGATGAATGCATTGTCTTAGCAGTTGTCATGTTCACAATAATGGTAATGATTGCAACACAAACGATAATCTAAGAAAATCATAATGACAGTAACGATAATAACAACAGTTATGAAAGTACTAACACGAACAAAACTAATGATAATGATAACAGTAGTAATGTTGGTAATAATAGTAACAATAATGACAAGTGGGCGATCATGATAAAATTGATAATGTTAGTAATAATACTGGTAACAATAATAAAAACAATAATGATAATGCCAATAATAATAATGATAAATAAGGATGATGATAATAATAATAATAATAATAATAATAACAATGATTATGTTAATGATAATTATAATAATGATAGTGGAAATGATTATAATAATAACAATGATAATAATAATAATGAAAGGGATGATGACATTACTACTGCTAATAATAATAATAGCAACAATGATAATGCTAATGATAATAATAATGATAATGATATAATGATAATGATAATGATAGTAATAAAAACAACAAGAACAATAATGGTTAAAACGATAATAATGATAACAATTATTGCTATTATTGATAATATTATTATCATTATCATTATTTTCATTACAGTGATGATAATAATGATGATGATGATGTTAATGATAATACTAATTAGAATGATAAAGATAGTAATAATAAGAGAGATAATAAGAGAAAAATAAGGGTGATAATAATTGTTATAATTATAATAATGATAACAATAAATGTAATTTTGAAAATAATGAT
>NW_020870692.1:154433-157762 GCF_003789085.1 Penaeus vannamei
AGCCGTCTACTTACCAGCTCAACCCTCCCCCCCCCTCCCCCCCCCCAAAAAAAAAAAAAAAAAAGAAAAAAGAAATTCAGAATTCCACCAATGCATGGTATTCACCCAGCTTCTTTGACGGTCAGCATACCAAGGCTCATGAAAATTTAAATAAGTCAAAGAAAAAGATGGTTATCAGAAGGTTCCAGGCACGTGCGCTGCCAAAGGAATACGTATGAAAATCGGGATGGTTGTTTCTAAAAAGATAATAATAATAAATAAATGCTTGTTAAGGATTGAATAACAGTTTCCATGCCTTTTGCCGTGATTTTTTTTTTGGGGGGGCGGGGTTCTAAATTTATAATTTTTTTGTTATTTATTTCATTAATGGTATCTATTACGTGTTATCTATTTCTAGCTACCTGTTACTTATAGCTTGTTTACTTACCGTTTGTTACAACCGTCACTTATTACTTACTACGTTACTTTTGACTTACTGATTACGTACTAATTACGATGTTACTTATTGTCTTATAAGTGATACTTACTTATTACTTACTACTTGTTACTCACCTATTTAGCTACGTGTTACTTATTGCATGATATTTACTAATCACTTGTTACTTACTACTTACTATTACTTACCGCTTGTTTTGACCCATTGATTATTCATTACTTGCCAGTTATTGCTTGTTACTTGTTACTTGTTGCTTAGCATTACAAATTGATACTGCACTTTGCTCATGACTAAATACACACTACTTGTTCCTTACTACTGCTACTTTTAATACCATTCTTTCGAAGATGTACAGTCTAAGGGAGAATTCTGCACATTGCATAGTACATATTAGTACACATCACAGCAATGCTAGGGGCTATCAGCGTATGGAATCTAATTAGAAAACATCAATGCTGCACGTGTTCATCTGCGATTACTTTATTCCGCGTGATTATTAAGAAAACATGCCCGCAATCCTCTATTCAAAACATGCATCTACTTCTAAGATAATCACTTTTCGCAAATAATCTACACGGAGTATATAGAAGGTCTTATTTTTTTCTAGAGCTTCATCATTCACACGTGGAATAAGCAGTACATTTGTTTACATATAATTTCTGTGGACTCTACTTGCTACTCCGAGGCTTCCACGTTCTTAAGGTATCGTGCGAGTGTCGCCCTTGTAGACCACCGCTGTAGAGCCGAGATTAGCACAGCGCTCTCTTTTCGAAACGTCCAATGAGATGGTTAATTCACTGCACTACAGAATGCGCGGCGATGAATATTCAAGAGAGAGTCAGACGAGTCTTAAAGATGCTCGGCTTTTCTTTGGCCGAGGTCTTGGTCTGGTCTTAGGCTCTCACTCGCAGGGAAGCGCCCGGGGACCAGACACGAACGGCTGCTAGAGAACTTTACAGATCCTGGCAAAGCGAGGAACACAAGGAGGAGAAAGCAGAAGGAGAGAGAGAGAGAGAGAGAGAGAGAGAGAGAGAGAGAGAGAGAGAGAGAGAGAGAGAAGAGAGAGAGAGAGAGAGAGAGAGAGAGAGAGAGAGAGAGCATTACAGATAGACGAAGACAGATGTAGAGACAGATTGTGCGTATTAGAGCCAGGGAGACGGGTAGAAAGCGAGAGAGAGAAGGGGGGGGGCGTAATAAAAGGAATGACAATTATGTTATATTCAAAAAGTTACGTGACAGTGGAAAACGATGGCGACTCTTATCAATGACAGCTGCCATTTAGTACACTAAGTAGACTATTAAAAACCATTGATTTTTACCAAATCCATCTAACCAGAACGCTTAAACACAGTGTACATCGTATATCACCATTATAAACTACGGTAGCTGATAAGATCACGGTTGTGAAATACAGCATATGTAGATTCTTAAAGCGGTATGCAGACACTACATTAATTGCCGATTATGGCAAAACCTTCGGATTAAGCAAGATGTTTGCTCACTTGCGATGACTTTGCAAAATACAAGAAATTCCTTGAGTGGATGGAAACTATTTTAGTTGCCGTCTGGAGGAAGAGGCGGGTCAATGGCAAGGCGCGTGGAAGAGCATTTGTTGGATATTGATATTAAATTGCGAGAGTGGATAAGTGATGGATCCTAGAATCAGAGCCGTGGCACGGAGGTACATAGAATAATTCGTACATTAATGCGCTATCCAAAAGCTGGTCGATGGTAGTGAAGTGGTCTGGTAGTGCGGGCAGGTGAGTAAATATGTTGTGGCGTTGGTTTGTTGTGGTGTTAGTGTGTGTGGTCGAGAAGGATGAAGTGAGTACGAGGATAGAGAGAGAAAGTAGAGGAGTGTGTGTATGAGAGAGGAGCACGAAGTAGAGAGGAGAGATGAAGTGGTGATGCGTGGCAGAAGAGGATGGGGTAAGTAGTGTGGCAGTGTGTTGGTGTGATGGTTGGTTGTGTTGTGTGCCGGGTTATGCGTATGTAAATTGTGCTGTTGCGATGCTCGTCTAGATCGTGATACACAACACACGAATGGAGACCCGAGCCCAACTCAGACACTATTGTACCCACACACACAATCTACGAATCGCACACCACTACACACATACATACCGAAATTGAAAATATTCAGCCACGGGCACTACTATCGATCACACAGTGACATAGACCACCATCAGTGCCTGAGCTTATGACACCAATCGTTATCAAATGTGTCCGCTGCTTGTGCCTGTCTTCGTCGTAGTGTCAAACAACAACGAAATGCAAACGAAACCACGGCACAGAAGAAACAACGTGAGCGGCAGACACAACATAAACAATCACAGAGGCATCAGATTGCACACCCATGCACCCAGCTCCCACCAGAAACCAGCACAAATATCACACGTAAGTTGAGAAGACTACGAGGCAGTTAGATGAGCACTCAATCGACCCAAGAAAACAAGATGATAACACGAGCGAGGACCAAGTCGAGTACGTGTAAAATGAATAGTACATGACTGTTATGCACTATATATTCCGATGATATGTATAGTATAATAGGTCACACCAAATTAAACTAGGATACAATTAAGATTGAGTGTGAGGAGTAAGACATACACGAGCATTTAAGAGAGATTAAAATCAGTAAGATGCAAGTGATAGTAGTTATCTACAAGCCGTAGATCTTTATATCAGCTACCGAATAGAGAGTATGATTTAATAAATGGGGATAGTATATAATACACGATGTAACAAAAGATATACTGTAAATGGATATAAAGAGACGTTCATTGTATGTAGTTAAGATGGGATTGGATTAACAAATATTATACCACAAACATTGACTATTACTACAATACACTAACTACAATAGCTACACACACACATACACCTATCACGA
>NW_020870692.1:157869-160369 GCF_003789085.1 Penaeus vannamei
CATGATGTAGTTCTTAAAGCGGTATGCAGACAACTACATAATCTTAATTGGCCCGCGGAATATGGCAAAAAAACCTTTTCGGATTTTAAGAAGAATCGTTTCATGCTCTAAAAAAGATTAGCGAATGACTTTTGCCAGCAAATTATCATAGAAAATTAACTTGAGATGAGATGGTCTATTTTAGGATTGGCCGTCTGGGGAGAAGAGAGGCGGGGTCAGTGGGCAGCCGCGAGTTTGGAAAAAGCATTTTTGATTTGTGAAAAGGGTGAATTAAGGAATTCGAAAAGCAGGATTGGAATAGCGAATCTTATAAGCATACGCATACTCCACCACACACATACAAACAGACAACAGGTAACATCTGGAAGTAGAAAGACAATATAGAGTGATTTAGGAATAACAGATGAGAAAAATAAGAGAACAGGAACAACTCCACAAAGGCCAATACACACACATCACGAAAGATCCAGCAACACAACATAATGAAAACACAATAACACAAAACCAAAAAATAAATACAAATACAAAAATAAAAAAAACAGAAAAAAATAAACACGGAAATTAACCAAGAACACGTATGACTCACAACAACAAAACAATAAAAATCCAAACACAATTAACCCACCCAAAAACACAATAAAAGGAAGAACTCAAAAAAATACAAATAAAAGAACAAAAAAAAACAACACACCAATATGCTGTAATAAATGAATGATATGTATATATGTATATATATATATATTAATAAATATATAATATGTATTATATATACATGTATGTATACAAAAAATATAACATAAACACAAATAAATACATACAGCATATTAACACACACACAGACACCAGACACACAACATAAACACCACACAACACAACATCACTATACGCACAAAATGAACAAACAACACAATTACAAGATAAAGCTAAAAACATCAATAAAGAAAAAAAAACAAAAAAAAAAAAATAAAAAATAAAAGAAAAACAAAAAATTAAATACAAAAATAAAAATACAAAAAAAAAAACACAACACAAACACAGAAACAACACACAAAGAACCACATCATACGACACACCACAATCAAAAATGCAATAAAAATACCACAACACACAACACCACATATGAAAAGATAAAATATAAATAAAAAAAAATAAAAAAGACAAAAATAAAAATAGAAAAAAAAAGAATAAAACAAGAAAGCACAATTCACACAACAACACAACTAGACCAACACACAACACAACACACACGCACCACACATATATATATAATATAAAGTTTAAAAAAATACCTAAAATAAAAGATCAATGTATTATCCTAAAATTGTATAATGTGTATAATAATGTTATGATAGGTATATTAATTATATATATATATATAAATATATATTATACAAACTAGTATGATCTATAATAATTATGAAAATACAGGTACATGCATACATACACATATACACACATACCAACATAGTCATAGATACAAACACACACACACAAAAACAACACACAACAAAAACACACACACACACACAAACACACACACACACACACAGAACACACATAAACAAAACAAAACATCACACAACAATTATATATATAGTATACATATTATAATATATATATATCTATATATATATATTACAACAATCTACTACTATACATATATTTATTATATATATATATATTATAAACATATATGTATATATAATGTTTTAATATTGTATATATACTCTATATATATATATACATCTACACAACACATACACACACACACACACCACACACACAACATTCCACACCACACAATCACACACACACACCACACACACTCAGTACACATTTAAATATATATATACTAAAAATATATATATTCATACTATAAGACAACAATAAATATCTAATATATAAGTATATATATCCATATATAGTACTTTAATCTATATATCTATATATCTATATATATATATATAATAGTAATATATATATATATATATAATAATATATATATATAATACTATGGTTTCGTATAGACTGTGTGTTGGTGGGTGTGTGTGTCTCGGTGCTAGTGTATGTGTGTATGAATGGTATATATATATATATATATATATCCATACTATAGTAATATATATTCATACCATTACTATATAGTACCATATACTTATTATATAAGTATATATATATAACTATAGTGTATCGTATAGTTGTGTGTGGTGTGTGCGTCTGTAAACGCTGTGTAATGATTGTGCTACTTATAATGGTATACTAATATATTACAACCAATTCTATAATATCCTATCTGTTAACACTAATATATAAATAATAATATATAACATATATTACTGTATATATATATCTACTATTATTCTATTGACATCTATTATTATAATATTGATGGTAATATTTTATACTTAACATACTTTTATATATATCGTATACTCTAAAATATGAATATATTATACCTTATATCTATAACTATTATATCCATATTACTACTATACTTTAT
>NW_020870692.1:172869-176463 GCF_003789085.1 Penaeus vannamei
TAGAGAGAGAAGTGAGAAGACGGAGATTCACCAGGAGGAAGGAGAGGAAGAGGAGGAGCGAAAGAGAACATGGATAAAGAGGGAGGAGAGGAGAAGAGGGTGACCAGGAGAGGGAGGAGGAGAGGAGGTGACGAGGAGAACCAGGAGGAAAGGGAAGAGAAGGAGGGAAAGAGAACATGGATGAATAGTGGGGAGAGAGGGTGAAGAGGGTGAAGGGAAAGGAGGAAGGGTCGGGGAAAGAGAACATAGAAGAAAGAGGCCCACTAGGAGGAAAGGGAGGAAAGGAGGAAAAGGAGAAAATAGGGCATTGATGAAGAGAGGAAGGGGGAGAGGAGAAGAGTGGAGAGGAAGAACCACCAGAAAGAAAAGAAGGAGGAAAAGAAACATGGATGAAAAGAGGAAGGAGGGAGAGGAGGAAAATATGATCCAGGATTCTTCAAAGAAGGAGGAAAGGGAGGGGGTGAAGGAAAAGAAGGAAGGATAAAAAAGAGGAGGAGGAAGAAAAAGGAAGAGGAAGAGGTGGAAAATAGGAGAAGGAATTCCTCAAACACCACACCGAGGCTAGCGGAAAGTACCGAGAGGAGGAGGAAGAGGAGGCAAACGAATAGAAGAAATAGGAGAGAAGAAAATAGGCATATGAGGAAATGGGCGAGGAGGAATTAGAAGAAAGGAGAGAGAAAGAAAGGTGGAAGAAGAAGAGAAAGGGCAATAAAGTTGACGAAAATAGAGAGGGGGATCGTGAGAGCTGCAGGACAATGGATGAAAAATAAAATGGAGAATAACAAGAAAGATTATTAAAGGAAGAAAAGGAGAAAGAGTTCAAATAAAATTAAGCAAAAAGATGAAACATCGAAGGAAAGGGGGGATGAAGGTGGAAGAGAGAGGAGTAAGAACACGAAAAGAGAGTGAAAGAGGAGAAGGTGGATGATTAAGACGAGGAGAAAAATGAAGGGAGGGAAGAGAATTAATAAAAAAAAGGAACAAGAGGGAAAGAAGGAGAAGAAGAAGAAAATGAGAGAGAGGAAGAGATGACACGAAAGAAGAGGCACAAAATATGGACAAAAAAAAAAGAAGAAATCCAGAGGAACATAGAGAAAAGGGGAAAAGGAACAATAAGTAGAAAAAGGAGAAGATAGAGGGAGAGAAAAGCGAAATAAAATGAAATAAGATCGCGAGGAAAAGAGCGAAGAGAAGGACGGAAAAGAGGAGGAAAAGGAAATAGCAGAAAGGTGATGAAACAAGAAAGACGAACTAATATTCAAATAGACTATCTGTTTCACCTCTATCTCTACAGATAGATCATTCATTCATGGTCTTACATTTTCTAGTTCATTTCCTCTCCTCCAAAATCTTACGTCTAGATCATTCATTAATTATCTTTCATTTTTATCTAGTTCTTTTCCTCTCCTCCAAAATCTTACGAGTCTCATTAAGAGCATTGATTCATGATCTTTCACTTATTTCTAGTTCTTTTCCTCTCCTCCAAAATCTTACGAGTCTCCTCATTAAGAAAAAGCACATGACTCATCTCCAAGCGTGAGTCACAGTGATGAGTCGGCCGTCACCGTAACACCCGTAGCAAAGTGCAAGTCACGGTGAGTTATGACCACTCACCACCAAGTAGCCGAGAGACTTAGGGAAAAAATTGTGCGGAAATGTTAGTCGTTTTTAGTCGCATTTTGTGGACAATTTCGTTTTTGATTCCACGTTCTTGATTATTCTTGTTTCATCTTGTTTTATGTATCTAGCATGTAGATTTATCATGTTTGTGTTCAGTACGGTGTTTATTTATTTATTTATTGCTTATGCTATCACCAGGGTATTATCGATTTACATCAGTCGGATATTTCATTAATTATAGTTGTCATAATTAATTTATCTATTGTTTATTCTATCACCAGGCTATTATCAGTTTACATCAGTCAGACGGTAGATAGTTCATTAATTATAGTTCAAATCACCAGTTGTCATAATGTCTACGTAAGTCAAAACACATTGTAGATGCACCTGTACCTGGCGCCCATTACACGTGCCTAATATCTAATCTGCATCCATGGCCATCATCGCTGTCACCACACCTGTTTCGCTTCTTTGCGAAATAGCGATTTCAATTTACACCTGTGCGTTTCGCTCTCTCTCTCTCTCTCTCTCTCTCTCTCTCTCTCTCTCTCTCTCTCTCTCTCTCTCTCTCTCTCTCTCTCTCTCTCTCTCTCTCTCTCTCAATTCGCCAACATCAGCGTCTACAAATCCTTATCAAACGACTCTACACGTGCCTAACCTTTGACCCGGACCCGATAACGAATTTACGAAAAAAAAAATAAATAAAAAGAAGAAGAAGAAGGAAAAGAAGAAGAAGAAGAAAGCGATAAGAGAGACCACGAACGCCTAAACGCCCACGGGTCTGCACCTGCGCGCCCTCGCCCCGCCACATCCGCGTCCAGCACTCCGGCATCGAGACCGTAAACAGAGAAGAACGGGGTTATGACACCTACGGCCGTGATGACTGGGGGGATTAGCCGAGGTGGGGAGGCGGGTGGGGGAGATAGAGGGGGAGGGCGGGCAGGAAAGAGGGGTAGGAGGCGGGTGGGGGAGATAAGGGGGAGGGCGGGCAGGGAGAGGAGAAAGGGGGAGAGAAGGTGACAGTGGAGGTGGGAAAAAGGGAGAATATGTGGGCAAGAAGGAGAGAGAGAGAGTGCATGTGAGGAGAGGGTGTAGGGAGAGCCGGTGGAGAGGAGGGAAGGGGGGAAGGGCGAGCAGGTAGGGGAGAAGGAGGGGAGGGCGGGCAGCGATGAGTTGGTTGTTCTGGTGGCTCCGGTCGCCTCCCCCCCCCCCCTCATGGGTTCTCATTGTGTCCCCATGACGCGCCTGACAGGGCCCTGGCTACTGTATTCAGCTTCCATTGTGGCCCTTGTTTACTGCTCATAAAGAGGCCAAGAACGCGGCTCGGCGGATGTTGCTCAAGAACGCCTGGCGCGAATCCACATGAATCCGGGACAGCAGAGACAGTTTATAAGAACCTGCAGCCTCGGTGTTTATATCACTTTTATTATTATTATCATTATTATTATTATTATTATTCCTTTGGATTCCATCACCCTTTTGAAAATCAACTATCGATATATCTATCCTCCGTTCTTGCATCTCCCTCGCAATTCCCTTGTTCGAGCCCGCGCAGGTAACGCAGCATCAGATCAGAGAATCGAGCTCGTTGTAAGAAGAATCCAGATCCTTATCTCCACTCATGAATCCTCTTTTGATGGCCATTTGAGCCTTGATCCCCCTCAGCTTCCTTCGTCTATTGCAACAGGAGTCGACACCTATAAATTAGAGAGGCGCGAGAAATGGACATCGTCATTTCCTCCGCATTTATACGAGTGTATGGGCGTGACGGGATGAATACGATGATTCATTAGCATCGTGCATTTTTGTAACTCTTTTTATCTTCTATTCTATTTTTTCCCAGCCTCATGTTTTTATTGGGCATTTCCTATTCTATTCTTTATCCTTCCCAACAGCTGGTACTGATCCGTATCGTCATTAGCATCGTTATTGTGATAATTGTCATAAAATCACCATTGTCATCACAACTTGTGA
>NW_020870692.1:184303-189303 GCF_003789085.1 Penaeus vannamei
TCCAGCGGCCCTGCTAGCTGTGTGGTCTCGGCAGTCAAGATGATGTGAACAAAGAAATGCACAATCAAGGATGTGAACGAGCCGGTAATCTCACTCGATGTAAACAAAAGGTAGAAGCAGATGCTGGTTAGCAGGTGGGTCTGCAGTCGCCCTGTCACTCAAAATTTTCAAATGGCAGAGTGACGGAGAGAGAGAGAGAGACGAGGGGAAGGTGGGACGAGAGGAAATAAGTAGAAGAAAAGTGGAGACTTCTGAATAATGAAGAGAGAGCAGAAGAAGGAGAATTGTATGGGACTGAGCGTGTGTACGATTGTTTGTGCTTAAATGCCATTATGCAAGGGCGCGTGCGAATGTGCGAGGGAAGGCGACCATGGGAGATCAGACATATGCAGCGAAACCAACCAAAAGTGGCTGACAATTTTGGGAACAAAGTGCTATTATTACGTGATATATTATAATAACACACTATCTCTATGGACATCTGTTATGCGTTTGTATTTCTTGGTATTCTGTATGATGTTCTACTATTAAGGTATCGTTTTTATTGTCATTTAATGTTATATGTACATACTAAATATTAGCATTATGTGTCTACAGCAATATTAAGCACTATATGTATTGGCTTATCCATCTTACATATATATGCATATCTGTATGTATCCACGTGTGTAATAATCTATGCATGACTTCGCTCATCACTCTGCAGTATGTATACCTCTCTGTTTCTCAATACAAACAGCCCGCCCGTCTTCAGGCGCCCCAGACACCATCTCGAGGCGCTGCATCTGCCGCCCACGCCGCCCGCCCGCCCGCCGCACCGCAGCGCCTAAGTGGGTCCTCTGAGGTCTCCTACAAGAACAGCGCCGCGGGGCAACAATGGTCCAAATTGCCGCCATTGCACTCGGCCGGCCCTTAATGGGTTTCTTTTCCGCAGACATTTCCCCGGAATCCTATTGACTTCTCGGCTTTTGGGCGGCGCGAGCGGCGAGGGCTCTCCACGCCGCCCGCCAGTTGGCCCTTTGTTTGTCTCGCGGGTTTTAGGCAAAATGGGCTCCTCGCTGGTTTACTTTTTTTTTTTCGTTTCTCGGAGGTCGCGCTTCAGTGCTTGTGCGGTCGTCAGTGGATTAGTAAGCAGCCATGTGTTTTCAGAACGCACACGTACGCAAATATGATTAGTGGAGATGGGTAGTGTGCGTAAAAGCGAAAGAAAAAACAAATCAGAAGGGAAGGGGAAGGTATAAGTTGCACTTGTCCGAGTCACTGGTCCCAGGGTGCCGGTCCGGGATGTCGTTGCGTATGAAGGTCATGTACGTTGTTCAAGAAAACGAAATGATAATATGAATTGAAATGAGAAAATGTAGCAAAAACGTCAATAATGATATTGATGACAAATCAAATGTTATATTCAAAGCAGTTACCATCAGGATAGTTATTAGTTATCAGTAGTTGTAAAATGGTCATTACCAACACCGTTTTTATTATCATTTTCTTTTTCATTATCCGTATTATTATATCACCATCATCATTACCAATACTTTTACTATCAACATTATTACTATCATTATTATTATTATGTTTAATCAGTAGTAATTAGGCGTTCCGGGGGAGAAAGCGCACATATTATTCTACATTTGTATGTATTAAAAAGATTTCACGACTTTTTTTTCATTACAATTCCTTCAAAAGGGATTCTTCTATACATAGGCAGCATGGAATGCATTTCGTAGAATCCCGTAGAAGGTCCCATCACACCAGGGATGACCTCTCAGCCATGCAGATAGTTTGCCTTAGAACTAGTGATAATGATGAAGGTAATAATGGTAATAATAACGAGTAGGAGGAGACGGAGCATGAGGAGGAGGAGAAAAAGAAGGAGAGGAAGTAGAAGTAGTAGAGAAGGAGGAGGAAGAGGAGGAGGGGAAAAATAAGAAAAGGAAGGAAATGAACAAAAAGAATACGAAGAACAAAAAGAAGAAAAGAGGGGTTTCGAAATGATATTTCACACATGATACCAACACAAATCGTAAGATTGCTAGACACATGAAATTCCTAAAAAAAAAAGGAGCAAACGATACGACTTTCGTTCTATCGCGTGCCCTTTTAACCCCCCCCACCCCTCCCCCCCTTTCCCCTTCCCTCCCCTTCTTTCCCGTCCCTTCGCTTCTCTTCCCCTCCCTTCCCCTCCCCCTCCCCCCTGCCCTCGAGAACCGTGAAGAGCCCTCAGCCCCGCCATGTGGCCGCGCAGTTGGAGGTAGCAGTTGGTAGATGTCGTGAATGATCGATTTTCCTTCGTTTTGTTGGTTTCACTGCAAATATTGGCCCGTGGGTTCTTGAGTAGGCTATTGGGGATTACGCTGCTTTGACTGCTCGTTCGCTCTTTTTTATCTTTCTTTATTTCTTTTGTTTTTTATTCTCTTTTTTTCTCGTTCTTTCTTTCTCTCTTTCTCTTTCTCTTTCTCTTTCTCTTTCTCTCTTTCTCTTTCTCTTTCTCTTTCTCTTTCTCTTTCTTTCTCTTTCTCTTTCTCTTTCTTTCTCTTTTCTCCTCTCTTTTCTCTTTCTCTTTCTCTTTCTCTTTCTCTTTCTCTTTCTCTTTCTCTTTCTCTTTCTCTTTCTCTTCTCACTTCTCTCTCCTCTCTCTCTCTCTCTCTCTCTCTCTCTCTCTCTCTCTCTCTCTCTCTCTCTCTCTCTCTCTCATTCATTCATTCATTCACTCTCTCGTTTAACAATAATTCAAATTTGCAAAAAATAAAAAAAATGTCAGTCTTCTTCATTGGATACATATAATAGGCATCAGCCTCAATATACGTTGCAATTGATTATAAAACAACGAGAACCATAAATTTTATAAGCAGATATAACAAGAAAATTTATGAAAATAATAATGATGATTGTTATATCCAAAACAAATATTATTTGTGAGTTACTAATTGTAACTATCATTATTATTGTTATTGGTTTTGTAATTTGGTATTATCTATATCATTAATATTATTAATATCTTTATTATCATCACGATTATTAGTATTATTCTTCTCTTCCTCCTCATTATTCTTACTTGCATTATCATCATATGAACATGCTTGCGTTTTGCCGTTCGTCAGTCCGTATTCACATTATGCGAACGGGTCTTTTTCTGTTATTTTACAACTGTATAAAAATATTCTTTTCTCAAGATTTCACCCCCCCCCCTCTTCAAAATGTACAGAGCAGCGCGATACGAAGGGAATAATTGTTCTGTAATTTAGTATTTGATCTGAATCTTTGTTTTTTGAATGTTTTACAAGCTAATAGATTCATCTGAACATGCATGAGACCTGAGTTTTCAGGTTTAAAATTTATTGGGAAGGATTCAATAATTTATTGGTACTCTATGCCTGGATAAATATCCCATGTGACTGAGGACTTCAAGTTATCATTTTTTGGAGCATGTGAATGTATGAGAAGCCTGTTTTAATTAAAATTATCATTATAATTATTACTATCATTATTATTGTTATTTATCATCATCATCGTTGTTATTGTTTTATCATCATTCTTCTCCGAGGCCATAAGTTCATGCACATTTACACGATTATCCGAGGAAGGGGGTTAAGTAGGAAGGTCGGAGGAGACGGGGAAAAGAAGGAAGAAAGGAGGGGAAGGGCTTTGAGAAAAAAGGGGGATGGGAGAGGGAGGGAAGAGGATGAGTGAGCGAAGGAGATGAGAAGTTTAAGGAGGAAGAGGGAAGCAGGAGGAGGCGGCTGTAGGGTTTAAAGTGGGAGGGGAGGAGTGAGTTTAAGGAAGATCTAGGCGTGAGACGGGGTGGCACACCGGGAAAGGGAAAGGTACAGGGAGAGGGAAGGCGAGAGGTAGAAAGAGGAGGGGGAATGAGGAAGAGAGGAAGACTTCTTAATTATTAATTTATTTTTGCTGTGGAATTTCCATTGAACCGGTTAGTTATGATTAGTGTTATTATTGTCGTCATGGTTATCATGGATTATGATTATTATTATCATTATTACTCTTTTTATTATCATTAGTAGTAATAGTAGTAGTAGTAGTAACAGTAATAGTTATAGTATCAACATCATTGTTATCATCTTCATCACTGTTTTCATTACCATCATTACGTTTTTTTTTTTTTTTTTTTTTTTTTTTTTAAGAAGAAAAACGAAGCGTGTGTTTATATATGTAAAATGATACTAAGTTCCTAGAATGTCATTAATTCAGTATGTGTGTGTATACGCATATAAATATAAACAGAGATATAAGTAGTTATATGATTGAATACATAATTAGATGTAGGTAGATATAGATATAGTAGGTATAGATATATGTATTCATGTAAGACCTAACTACCATCATCACCACTACAACCACCATCATTAACATCTCCCTCCTCTACATCATCATCATCACCACCATTATTTAATAATTCACCTTTCGGCGGGATCGAAGTTCTTCTTTTCTCTTATTTCTCCTCTGATTATCTTCTTACAAAGCTCCGACACCAATAGAAAACTTTTTTTCATATGCGGTGATAATCTATGATAACGAGAATGGTATTCCAAATTGCCTATTTCCATGTCTGCCTAAAAGCCACGCCCCTCTACGCTTATGAGAAGCTGATTGGTGAATTGACATATTTCGTGACGCTATAAGTTTATTCACGGAAGTCATAATCATTCATGTACTCTTCTGTACGATGGAATTAAGAATTGGTAACATATGAAGTAATGTGAAAGAATTGCCTCCTCAGAGAAAAGGTATAAAAATGTGTAATTGAATTATCGAATGTAGCCTATTTATTATTTCTTTGTTTTGTTACAAATATGAAATGAATAACAACAAACGGGACCATAACTAGAACGCAACAGATAGCAAATTATACTTCATATTAAAGTATATTCTACAGTGTTGTCCTTTGTTCACAATAATCGACAAAGTATAATGTCAGCAGTAAAAAAAAAAAATCAGAAATGCCTTGTGATACGCACCCATTAGTAGCTGACCATTCGGAC
>NW_020870692.1:194303-199303 GCF_003789085.1 Penaeus vannamei
CTCAGACCGCAGTTTCAAGTGGAGCGAGGAGGGAAAGTGAGGGGAGAAGGAGGTGAAAAGGGAGGAAGGATGAGGGGAGGAAGGGAACCGAAATGGGTGGCAGGAGGAGGAGTTGCAGGTGAAGAAAAGGGAAGAAAGGGGGAGAGGAGAAAGCGGACGAAGAGAAGGCGGGAGAAGAGCGAGTGAGGGAGACAGCGGGAGGAGGAGAATGAGAAAGGGAAGGAAGAGGCTGAGGGAGAAAGGGAGGAAGGGGCAGGAGGAGAAGGGAGAAAGGGGAAGGAGGAGGAGGTTTTGAGGTGAGAAAGGGAGGAAGGGAGAATGGGGAGGAAAGGAGGAGGAGAAGGGTGGGAGGAGGAAGAGGGCTGAGGAGAAAGGGAGGAAGGGGGAGGTGGAGAAGGTTGAGGGGAGAAAGGGGGATGCGGTAGGTGGGGAAGGAGCAGGGGGGAGGCGAGGAGGAGAGGAGAAGGGGAGGGAGGGAGGAGAGGTTGAAGGGGAAAGGAGAACGGAGGTTGAGCCACAAGAAAGGGAGAAAGGGGGAGGAGGAGGAGAGGTAGAGGGGACGAAAGGGGCGGGGAGGAGAGGAGGTAGAGCGGCGAAAGGGGAGGGAGGAAGAGGTGGTAGAGGGGAGGAAGGGGAGAAAGGGGGAGGAGGGAGGAGGTGGAGGGGAAGGAAGGAGAAAGGAGGAGGAGCGAGGTAGAAGGGGAGGAAGTGAGAAAGGGAGGGAGGAGGAGGAGGTTGAGGGAAGGGAGAAAGGGGAGGCGACGGAGGAGGAGGTAGAGGGGAGAAAGGGGAGGGAGGAGGAGGAGGTAGGGGGAGAAAAGGGGAGGGAGGAGAGGAAGGCTAGAGGGGAGACAGGGGAAGGGAGGAGGAGGAGGTGAGGGGAGAAAAGGGGAGGGAGGAGGAAGGAGGTAGGGGGAGAAAAGGGAGAATGAGGGAGGAGGAGGAGGTAGAGGGGAGAAAGGGAAGAATGAGGGAGGTAGGAAGGAGATTGCGGGGAAAAAAAGGAGGGAGGGGCGAGGGTAAGGGTTGTGGGGGGGGGGGATTTAGAGATTGAATTCATCTGGTTCATCGCTTTTTTTTGTGCTCTTTTGATAACAAATCGATTGAGCGCGAATTTGATTTTGGAATTCTCTCTCTCCTCTCTCTCTCTCTCTCTCTCTCTCTCTCTCTCTCTCTCTCTCTTCTCTTCTTCTCTCCTCTCTCTCTCTCTCTCTTCACACTCTCTCTCTCCTCTCTTCTCTCTCTCTCTCTCCTCCATCTCTCTCTCTCTCTCTCTCTCTCTCTCTTCTCTCCTCTCTCTCTCTCTCTCTCTTCTCTATACTCTCTCTCTCTCTCTCTCTCCTCTCTCTCTCTCTCTCTCTTCTCTCTCTCCTCCTCTTATCTTTTTAATCTCTCTCCCACGCGTACTGACTTTCCTTTCGTGTTCTGATGTACGTCGCGCTTTACTATGGATTTGCATATAAACATATCTGTTTGTGTGTGTGTGTGTGTGTGTGTGTGTGTGTATGTGTGTGTGTGTTGTACGATACATATTTTCATCATCTCTTTAAAATAACACCACCACAAGCCAACACACACACACACACACACACACACACACACACACACACACACACCACACACACATATATTATATATAGATATATATACTATATATATAATATATATATATATATATATATATAATATCTATTATATTCCACATCTGCGGATTTCGTTAGGCCCGTGATTAAATTAACATATAATCCCTTTCGTGCGCTTTACATTCGGTAGCGTGCGAGGCGGTGTGCGTGTGTACATACATGTGTCTGTGTTCATGTGAGCGTATCTGATACATGAAGGATCAGGTTTCCGCACGCAGCCTCCAGCCATATGATGATACATTACATATTCATCATCATCCTAATATCGGTTTGGTTCCCGCACATCCGGGGATTTGCTATTTTATGGCTGGTGCGCGCGAGTTCAAGATTTCTAAGGGATCACAATTCACTTTGATGTCTTTAATCTTGCTTATGCATTCATGTTTTCCGTTTCTAGATTTTTTTGTGAAGGGATGATAAAAAGAAGTTGTGGGATGTATTGCTTGGAGTTTTATGGCGTCTTTTGTTAGGGAAAATAAGAGAGAACATATGCATAAAAAGAACGAGAAAAAAAATGCGGCGCACAAGTGTAGCTTTTTTCTTTTCTTTTTTTTTTTCTTTCTTTTTTTTTTTTTTTTTTTTTTTTTCTCTCTATATCCAAAAGATATTGTTTTTATCATTCCTAATTAGGGAACAGCCACTTATCTCAAGCCTTTTTACAGAAAAATCACTTCCGTAGAATATACAAAAACAGCATAGCTTAAAAAAACATACCCTAACCCAGACAGGGATAACCTAATACATAACCTAATGAACTAAATTACAGAATTTAATTGTAAACACAAGATCATAATGGATACCGGTTCACATAACGATGTTTCCCGCACCCTCGAGTACAGTACACAGAAAATAAAGAGGCTGAGAGCGACCAGTTGATTGGCCACTCGACCACCTGATGCAGCCGAGGTCGCGTGGCGTGCGCTGATTGGCTCATTATGTGGATTCAGCCAGCCGTCTCTTTGCTACATCGCTCGTAGGATGTTTTCGCTTCACCTTCCCCTCCTCCTCCTTCTTTCCGTTTCCCCTTCCCCCTCCTCCTCCTTCTATCCTTTTCCCCTTCCCCCCTCCCGACCTTCCTGCGTGGAGAGAGAGAAGAGAGAGAGCGAGGACAAGCTGATTACGGGAGAGAAAATATGAGGAGGAAGATTTATTTTTTTCCTTTTGGCGGGCGAGGACAACTGGCGGCGGTACTCTAAGGAGGTTGTTATAAATGGGTCGGGAAAGCAACTGCCATTTCAGAAACACACGGAACGCCATTTAGCCCTTAGTGATTCGTCTCTCTCTCCTCTCTCTCTCTCTCTCTCTCTCTCTCTCTCTCTCTCTCTCTCTCTCTCTCTCTCTCTCTCTCTCTCTCTCTCTCTCTCTATCTATCTATCTATCTATCTCGCTTCAAATTTGTAGCTGGATCTGCATTGTTTCTTTTTTCTCACTCTACTTTTCTGCCTCATTTTCTCCATATGTACTTGTACACCTACAGAAGCACACACACATATGTGTATAATATACACATATATATTATGAGCAATATATAATTGTCTGTATATGTAAATGTAAATATGTGTGTGTGTGTGTGTGTGTGTGAGCTCAACAGGGGGGGGGGAGAGGGAGTAAATGCAGAAGATCACCCCCAAATCACAAAGAAGTGGAAAAGGAACCACAGGAGCCTCGGCAAAAGGGGGACCTAAACGCCCTTCGTTCCCGGCCTTATCGGGCGCCGGATCGGGAAGAGACACTCGAGCGTCGGTCCCTCACGATAATTGGGAGCAAAGAGTGAGATCAAGGGTGGCAAATCCAGCGCGTGGAGATATCCCGGATGATAGCGGTAATAAGGGCCAGAGTAGGTTGACTGTAAGGTTGTTAGGAGGGAGGGAGGGAAGGATAGGAAGGGAGGGAGAGGGAAGGAGAGTGAGAGTGAAATAGAGAGAAAAACACACGTACACATAGACACAGACGTGCACACATTCACACACACACACATATATATACGTATATGTATATATATAGAGAGAGAGACAGACAGACAGACAGACAGAAAGACAGTCCGATACAGCGACAGAAAAAGAAAGGTAGTTTTCTAAGTACACTATTATGACGATGCCAATGCACTTGTCCTTTTCAGTTGTTTGATGAAATGCGTCATTGTTGACTGCAATGTTGCACAGCAGGTAGATGATATTCCAAAAGATGTACTGCTGCAATTAACTCATTAAGCATCTTTAAAAGAATGCCAAACATAACATTGCCAGCACCGACGCTATTGTATTAAATGTTGAGTCCACAGTTCCGCGTAGCCAAAGGGGGAAGAGGCCCAGGCAGAGCGAGGGAGGCAAAGGCTCTGTTAAAGGGGCGTCAAGAACTATGTAGACTTTGTAGAGGTTGATCGGGTCAGGTGTGCATGAGATCGGGTCATATTCCTTGCGCACGTCGATGCTCCTTCTTTATACACGTATATACTGTATATGTATTGAATCACTTCCCTTGCATATATGTATATATATATATATACATTGTGTGTGTGTGTGTGCATTGTTTTGTAGATATTGTTATTATTTTTCTCTCTCTCTCTCTCTTGCAACCGTTATGATGATTGCCACTTTTACCAGCATTTTCGCCAAAGCATCGTCGCCTTTCATTTCCTCTTTCATTTTTGCAATGATTTCGCCACAGCCTCTGATCTGGACGCAATTTCGCTGTTTCCTTCCAATCGACTGATCGCGTCTCTCACTTTCATTTCCCACTCCCCTTCCCCTCGCTTCTCTCTGTCTCTCCCCTCTTTCCCTCTCTTCTCCCCTTCTTCGTGAAAGCACTTGGTACTCCTCTTCTTTTCCCCTTTCTCTTTCCCTCTCCTCATTTTTATTGCTGTTCCTCTCTCCTTCCCCCATTTTCTCTGGGCGGAGCCAACTTCATTACAAAGGCCTCGGATGACGTGTTGCACCAGCTCCTCTCTTCTGCAACATGCGATCCGCTCCTTGCAATACTCTGGTGCCTCGACGATGGCACTACTCGGAACAAGGATTTAGAATTTCATTTAGCTATTTATTTGATTACAATGGAAATTCTTTTTTTAGGAGTGATATTCTTGTACAATAACCGATTTTATACTTACATTTCATAAAACTCCACTAGATTTGTTACACATAAACATGTACTTACACTTTTTTTAGCAGAACAATAAACGTCTTTTTTTTTCTTTTCTTTTTTTTAACATGGACTTGATCAGTAGCAGAAATTCGCACATATCAAAATTCAATTCTGGGAATAAAACGGCACCATTAGTATAAAAAGATTGAACCACGCAAATCAGAGATTACTAACGGTAATATTCCAATACCATCATAATTCTGTATTAACACATAC
>NW_020870692.1:201803-204303 GCF_003789085.1 Penaeus vannamei
ACATATATATATATATAATATGTGTGATATATATATATAAATATATATGTATTATAATTACATTATAATGTACTATGTAATAGTATATGTATATATATATATATATTTATATAATATAATTATAATATATATTAAATATATATAATATGATATATATATGTATATATAGATATGTATAATAGAATATACTATATATATACTATAGTAAGATATAATATATTATATACTTAATATGTAAAATATATACATTATATATATAATCATATATAATATATACTATATATATGTATATAATATATAGAATGTATATAATATACATATATATGTTTACATCTATAATATATATATATATATATATATAATATATATATATGTATTATGTATGTACATAGTAGATATATGTAATATGTATGTTGTGTGTATATTATATATACATTGAGAATTATATTATATATATAGTGATTTAGATATATTAGTATATAAATATTAGTAATTTATATAACATATGTGATTATATATATGTGTATAATGTGCTATATTATATACATATTTATATGTATATATGTTGTGTGGTGTGTGTGTGTGTGTGGTGGTGTGTGTGTGTGTGATGGTGTGTGTGTGTGTGGTTGTGTGTGTGTGTGTGTGTGTGTGTGTGTGTATGTGTGTATCAGGGCAAAGGCTCAACAACGAAATGAAGACCTGGAGGCTCTGGGGCATTCAGTCTGCATTCGACTTAATGGAAGGTCTTCGATCCGCTTCCAGACGACGCCTCAGGACTTCCAATGGCCGAGGAAGATGGTCGGAAGCGCTCTGTTGATCATGTAAGAAAGTGATGATAAATTAAAGAAAGATAAAGATAAATGAGATTGGAAGAAAGAAAGTCAATGGATAGATCTGGAAGAGAAAGAGCGATAGATAGAAACAAAATGAAATGGAGATATAACGGATAGACCTCGAAGATAGAAAAAGGGGAAAAGACTATCTCAAAGAAAGAAAGAAAAATAGGGAAAGAGGAGGAGAGAAAGAGGAATTGAGGGGATTGAGGGAAGGAGGGAAGGAGAGAGGGATAGAGGGAGGGAGGGACAGAGGAATAAATGGAGAGAGGAAGGGAGGGAGGGATAGAGGAATAAATGTGAGTGACGAAGGGAATGGATAGAGGAAGAAAGAGAGGAAGGGAGGGAAGGACAGACAAATAAATGGAGAGACTAAGGAAGTGAGGGATAGAGGGAGGGAGGGACAGAGGAATAAATGGAGAGAGGAAGGGAAGGAGAGATAGAGGAATAAATGGAGAAAGGAAGGGAGGGTGGGATAGAGGGAGGGAGGGACATGGGAGAGGGAATAAATGGAGAAGGAAGAGAGGAAGGGAGGGAGGACAGAGGAATAATGGAAAGGAAGGGAGGGAGGATAGAGGGTAATGGAGAGAGGAAGGAGGAGGGACAAGGAAATGAGAGAGGATGGGAAGGAGAGATAGAGATAAATAGAAGGAAGGGAGGGATGGAAGGGAGGAGGGCGCGGTCCTCCACTTAGCGTTCGTACCCTCCAATCCATCATGACGCCCCTGGGCTTTTACGCTCACGGGCCCATTATCATAATCTGGTGAGTGGCCACGCTTACACACACACGGAAAAGCAACCAGGCATTGTTCCTTCCTTTTCTTCTTCTCCTTCGGGGTTTCTTTGGATTCTTTCTTTCTTCTCTCCTTCGCTTTTCCCTTTTTTGTTGTTGTTGTTGTTATCTCTTGATTTCGATTTCGCTTTTCCTCCTTTTTATGATTTTTTGTTCTCTCCTTCGCTTTTCATTTTTTCTTTTAATTTTATTTTCTTTTTTTTGCTATTATCTCTTACTTTCTCCTTCGTTATTCCTTTTTTTGTTATCTCTTACTCTCTCCTTCGCTTTTCTTCTTTTTTTTATGATCTTTTGTTCTCTCCTTCGCTTTTCCTTTTGATTTTTGTTTGTTTGTTTGTTTTTTCTCTAGTTGGTTTATCTCTTTTATGTGTGTTATCTTTGTTTTTTGATATCTTGGTTTAAGCGGATTTTCTCTTATTTTCTATTGCATCATCTATATTTACTCTTCTCCCTTTCTCTCTTTTTCTTCCTTTCTGTTTCTTTTTTCTTTTCTTTTTTATTTCCCACTTTTCTCTCCTTTTTCATCTCCCTCACTCACTCTCTTTCTCTCTCTCTTCTCTCTCTCTCTCTCTCTCTCTCTCTCTCTCTCTCTCTCTTCTCTCTCTCTCTCTCTCTCTCTCTCTCTTTCTCTCTCTCTCTCTCTCTCTCTCTCTCTCTCTCTCTCTCTCTCTCTCTCTCTCTCTCTCTCTCTCTCTCTCTCTCTCTCTCTCTCTCTCTCTCTCTCTCTCTCTCTCTCTCTCTCTCTCTCTCTCTCTCTCTCTCTCTCTCTCTCTCTCTCTCTCTCTCTCTCTCTCTTCTCTCTCTCCTCTCTCTCTCTCTCTCTCTCTCTCTCTCTCTCTCTCTCACATCTCTCCTCCCTCCCCCACATTCTCCC
>NW_020870692.1:211803-219303 GCF_003789085.1 Penaeus vannamei
CTTGCTCTCTCTGTCTCTCTTTCTGCTCTCTCTCTCTCTCTTCTCTCTCTCTCTTCTTCTCTTTTTTCTCTCTCTCCTCTCCCTCTCCTCCCCTTCCTCTTCCTCCTTCCTTCCTTCCTTCCTTTCCTTCCTTTTCCTTCCTTCCTTCTTCCTTCCTTCCTTCCTTCCTTCCCCTCCCTCCCCCCTCCCTCCCTCCTTCAATCTCTCTCTTTCCCTCTCTCTCCCTTTCTCCCTCCCTCCTCCTTCAATCTCTCTTTCCCTCCTCCCTTTCTCCCGCCCCCTACCGACCCAGCAACAAGGAAAGTAAGAGAAAATGCCCCGCGAGTCCAAGAGGTTTCAGTGCACCGTCTTCCCGTTCGTCGCCTTCGTTCTTACGGTCAGATAAGGACACACGGAAGGCGATAAGAGTCAGCTGATCGGAGAGATGATGAATCCATTCTCACATTCGACTCATTGAAGAATTGAGCGGGGTTATCGGAGCTTTTATCGGGGGTTCACGAGGAGGGTTTGGGGGAAGGGGGGGGGGTCAGTGATGGCGGGTATTTGGGAATGGTTTGTTGACTTGTGTGTGTGTGTGTGTAGGCTTGGGGTTGTGTGTGTGTGTGGGTTTGTGTGGGTTTGTTTGTGTGTTTATGTTTTGTTTGTGTTTTTGTTTGTGTGTTTATGTTTGTGTGTGTGTTTGTTTGTTGTGTGTGTTTGTGTTGTGTGTTTATGTTTGTGTGTGTGTTTGTGTGATTATGTTTGTGTGTGTGTTTGTTTATGTTTTGCCTGTGTATGTACGTATGTATGTTTGTATGTATGTATGTATGTTGTTGAATGACGCGCAATATCTATAACTTTTTGCCTGCAGACGGCAAACGCCCCGACCGCCCCGTGTTCCCATCCAGCAACTCCCCAGCAAAGCATTCCTGTCACCGCTCCTTCATCGAGGTCATCCCCCCCCACCCATCCCCCCCCCCCCCCCCCCCGCCCCATCCCGAGATACACATATACATATACGATCGTGATGGCATGCGCGGAGGGTCGGACTTGGAACTCCGACGGCGACGCTAAGTAATCGCAGCCACGTTGGATTGGCACGTAAGGCACGTAATCCCCCCCTTAGTATAACCGTCGCCTCTTAGCGCCGCGGCCTGACACGTGTCGGGCGCCTAGTTAAGGTACGGACGGACGGGGAAGGAGGAGGAGGAGGAGGAGGAGGAGAAGAAGAAACCGAGAGAGAGACACAGATTCGTGAGTGATGTCTTCTCCCGCCTCTTCCCCGCGTGTCCTGGGGCGGTCCGGGTGGGCGGTCGCAAGGGGGGAGGAAGCGATCCGATATGCAGGGCGGTCGGATGGGAAACGTTTGGGGAAAAGGGTGGTTGTGGCAGGTAAAGTCTGGAGAGTTAAGATGATGGATATGGTGAGGATATTAAAAGATGAGACAATACACAATGGTAACAATAATGATGATGATTATTACGATAATGAAGGGAAGAACGGTATTGGAAATAGCAATCTAGACAGTATTATTGCTAGTTAATGATAATTATGATATTAACTATAACGAGCATAAGACCATATTGCAACTCATAACAGTATGATAAAAAATTAGGGTAATAACGATAATATTACTGATGATGATAATGATGATAATAACAGCAATGACACTAATGTCAATAATAATAAAGATAATAATAACTAGAAGCATATCTCCGCTAAGGCAATAGGGTCACTGATGCAATAAAAATATTCCTTGAAGATTTACATTAATAACACCTCTTTCTCAAGTCCCACAATCTCACTGTTCTGAAGAATCTTAAAAATCTGTTATCCAACGCAGGAACCGGATCATGGTACGGATCACCACCAAAATTTGATGGCATCTGAGTTGGGCTAAGACGCGCCTCTGGTTAAAAAATCATAAAAATTTGTTCATAACTTTTTGAGTTATCCTCCTAACCAACCAACAAACAAACTCACCAACGCTGCCAGAAACATAACCTCATTGGCGGAGGTAATGATAATAACAACGATAATGGTAATAATGATAACAAAAACAATGATAATAGTAATAAAAATAGCTATAGTAATAATAATAATAACAAATAATAATAATAAATAATAATAATAATAATAATAATATTATTATTATTATTATTATTAATAATAATGATAATGATAATAATGATGATAACAGTAAAAATAAGTATGATAATAACAATAATGATAATAAGAATAACAATAATAACAAAAATGATAATAATAATAATAATGATAATGATATTACCATTAATAATGATAATGATAATAACAACAATATTAGTATTATTATTAATAATGACAATAATGATAATGATACATAGATTATAGTAATCATAATTATAGAAACAATAATGATAATTATCATAATAACGATAGTAAAAATGTTAATGATATCATCCTCACTGATATCATTCTTATTTTATCATTGGTTTATCGTCTTCATCATCATTATCATCATGATAATATGATGAGATCTCGCCATCGTGGGTGATTGGGTTAAGGCGCCCGATTTGAATCTGCGATCGCGGGTTCGACTCCTCGCGAGGAAGTACTATTATTATTATCATTATCATTATTGATATTATCAGGATCACTATTATTATTGTTATTATTTCTATTATTATTATTATTATTATTATTATTATTATTATTATTATTATTATTATTATTATTATTATTATATTATTATCATTATTATTATTATTAATTATTATTACTATTATTATTATCACGATTACTATTATTATCATTATTATTATTATCATCATCATCATTATCATCATCATCACCACCATCATCATTATTATAATCATCATTATTATTATCATTATTATTATTATTATTTTTATATTATTATTATTATTATTATCATTGTTATTATTATTATCATTATTATTATCATTATTGTTATTGTTGTTGTTCCTGCACGCTGTTCATATTCAAGTCCTTAATAACGTTGATTCAAATTTTCTTTTCCTTTTTCAGTTATTGGAAAATATGTGAGATTCTTTTCTAACACAATAAAAATATATGAAAATATACAGAGCGGAGAGTGACAATGAATATGGAAGGCAATACTACTAAGCTGGTGCCACTGGTGAAGTGCCTGATAATGACAAATAATGATAGACAATAGATAATTATAGATAATAGATAAACCTAAATACTCAATGAAGACAATACAGAGCTCTGGTGAAAAAGAATGAGAAAAAGACAAATGAAAGAATAGTCAGATTTCTTACCAAGAGTTAGAGAGAGAAAAGTTATAATTTTAAAAAATGACAAGGACGAATAGTAGACCAACTAAACAAAGTGAAATAAAAACCAAATAGACAAATAAAGAACAAAGAAAAAAATAAATAAAACAGAGAGATACACGACATAAACCGTCCAAATTATTCACCAAAACAGTTCCTAAGTCACGTTCAACTCCAGTGTCAGAGAAAGCCGGAGAGAGCAACGGAACTTTCCCTTTCCCTTCCCGTAACCATAGGCATTCTTCTCCTCACGGCTGGCTAATTACGTAAAGCGCTGGGACAGGATGTACAGCATCAGCGTTGTAGAATAGATCGAATAAAGAAAAAAAAAAACACATGAACGAAATTAAGGTATTGATAAAGAAATAGCATTGACGAATAGATGATATGATAAAGAGAAAGGGAGTACAAAATGTATATAGCACTTTTCTTACCAAAAAAAAGGAAACAACAAGGAGGTCTAGAAAAAAAATAGTTTGTCTGAGAATGTCAGAATGAATAAATGTACCTCAAAAGAGAGAAATGAAAAAAAAAACAGCAAATGAAAATCTCGGAATTAACTAAACGAAAAGAAGACAATCATTAAAAACAAAACAAAATAATAAATAAATAAAAAGTAAGAAACAAAGGTAAAATGATAAGAGCTCCACCCCTCCCCCTCCCTTCTACACACTACCGCCTCCCCCCCACCCACCCACCCCCCGAAAAAAAAACACATAAAACGAAAAACAAAGAAATGAAAAAAAGAATGAGACGATATTCACCCAAACAGTGAAGAGGGGAGGAGAGAGGACGGGTGAGGAGAAGGAGATCCAATAACTGTGTAATGACAATAAAAACGATAATAACAATAAAAAAAGTTGAATGCTAGCTATTAAAACAACAACAACAACAACGGTAATTAAAAGGATCATGATGAAGACCATAATAACGAGACAGAGGATAATAGTCAACATGATATTCATAGTGATAATGATAATGATAGAAATAACGATAATAATAGAGATACCGATGATAATAACAATCATTTCTATTATACTGATAATATTGAAAGTAATGATAATAATGAAATAATGACTATAGGAATGTTGATGGCAAAAAAGATGATGATAATGATAATAATAATGATAATGATAATAATAATGATAATGATAATATATAAATGATGAATACATTGAAAGATGATGATGAAAAATATAATAATGATAATGATAATAATGACAATAATAACAATGAAATTATAAAAGCAATACTAATAATGATGATAATAATAATCATTATGATAATATTAATGATAATGATAATAATTATGATGATGATAATGAAAGTAATAAAAGTAGTAACAATAATGAGAATTACATCAATAATAATGATAATGATAAGGATGATAATAAAGGTATTCATGATAATGAAAATGACAATAATGATAATAAATATAATGATAATAATTATCGTAATATTGATAATGTTAATAACAACAATGATGATAATATTATCATTATTATCATTAATACGATTTCTTTATTCTTATCATCATTTTCATCATCAATTGTAATAATGATAATGATAAAAATAATAATAATAATGATAATAATAATAGTGATAATAATAATAATAATAGCAATAGTAATATTGATAATAATAGTAGTAATAATGATAATGATGATAATGATAACAATAATAATAATAACAATAATGATAATAATAATAGTAATAATAATAATGATAATGATATAATATAATAATGAAAAAAATAATAATGATGATAATAATAATGATAATAATGATAATAATAATAATAATAATAATAATAATAATAATAATAATAATAATAATAATAATAATAATAATAATAATAATAATAATAAAAATAATAATAATAATAATGATAATAATAATAATAATAATAATAATAATAATAATAATAATGATAACAATAATGATAATAATAATAATAATGATAATATAGAATTAATAGTAATGATGATAATAATATTACTGTAATAGAAATGATAACGATGATGAAAATAGTATGAGATAGTAGTAGTAGCAATGATGATATGATGATAACAATAATAATGATAATGATGAGTGATGATGGTGATGATGAAGATGATGACGATGATAATAATAATGATGATAATGATAATACGGATAGTAACAAGTAACAGTGATATTAATGATGATAAGAATAATGAAAATAATAATGATGATAACAGTTTTAATCATAATGATTGTTGTTATCGCTAATATTGTCATCGTTATTTGTATTATTATTATCATTATTATCATTATTGTTATGATCATTATTGCCATCATTATCATCATAAGCATTATTATTCTCACTATTATCATTATCATTTAATTTTATCCTTTTCATTATATTTTTCCTTACTTTTCTTATTTTTGTCATCATTGTTGTTGCTGTTGTAATTATCATTAGTGTTATTGATATTATTGTTATTATAATTATCATTATCATTATTACCATTATTACTTCCATTATTATTGATATCATCATCATCATTATTATTATTATTATTATTATTATCATTATTATTATTATTATTATTGCCATTATTATTATTACTATTATTATTATTTTTACTGCTACTACTACTACTATTACTATTGTTGTTGCTGTTTTCATTTTCATCATTACAATTATCATTATCATTATTATTATCATTATTATTATTGCTATCATCATTATTGTTATGATTATTATTACTTTTGTTATCTAGTCATCATTATTAGTATCAAGGTTATCATTATTGTCATCATTATCATTACTATTATCATTATCATTACTATCATTACTGTAATTATTAGCATTATTATATCCATCATTATTGCTATCATAATGATAAAAAACAATAACAATAATAGAAACAATGATAATGATAATGGCAATTGTAATGATCATAATGATATTGATAATAATAATAATCATGATGATAATGATTATGTAAAATAATTATGATAATGGCAAAATTATTATCATTATTATCACCATCATTATCAATATTATTGTTGTTATTGTTATTATTATTTTCATTATTATTATTATCATTATTATTATCATTATTATCGTTATTATTGTCATTTTCATTATTATCATCATTATCACTACCATCAGTTTCTTCATTATATATCATCATTATCCTTATCATTACTTTTGCCATTGTTAACATTATCATTATCATAATCATTTTTGTTTTTATTATTATTGATATCATTATTATCATTATTATCATTATTGTTATTATTATCATTATCATTATTTAACTATTGTCGTTGTTGTTGATTTTCCTTTTCTATCATTATTCTCATTTCTATTATCATTATCATTATTATCACTATGATTATTGTTTTCATCATAAAATTGTTATCATGATAATGATAAAACTAAAAATGATAATAATGATAATGACAAGGCATGGAACAATAAAAATGATTATCATTATCATGACAGTAATGATGATAATAATGATGATAATTACAATAATGATCATAATACAACAATGATGATGCTGATGTCCATCGTAATGATAATGATAATTTCAGTATCTGTGATTATGTTAATAAAAAGGATGATAATGATCAAAGTAAAATGAAGGACATTAAAATTTCAATAAGCATGCCAGTGATAAGCACGTATTTGTTTCTTTGCGGGCACTTTCTGCGAAAACATTGACAGCCAATCTGCGTCTTATGTTCTCCTCGTAGTAAGGCAACGTAAGCTGCTTGCAAGAAAGGGGTTAGTGGAGAGTGTCATTTTCATATAACGAAGTCATTTCCTACATCTTTTAGCTTCGTTTGTGATTCGTTCGAGGTAAGCGCAGATGCATATTTTTCAATCAAATGTTTTGTTGTTGTTGTTGATCTATTTATTTATTTATTTATCTATTTATTTATTTATTTATTTATCTTCTCTCTCTCTCTCTCTCTCTCTCTCTCTCTCTCTCTCTCTCTCTCTCTCTCTCTCTCTCTCTCTCTCTCTCTCTCTCTCTCTCTCTTTCTTTCTTTCTTCTTTCTCTCTCTTTCTTTCTTTCTTTCTTTCCTTCTCTTCCTTTCTTCTTTCTTCTTCTTCTTTCTTTCCTTCTTTCTTTCTTTCCTTCCTTCTTTCTTTTTTTCTTTCTTCATTCTTTCTTTCTTTCCTTCTTCCTTCCTTTCTCTCTTTCTTTTATTTTCCTTTCTTGTTTTAATCATCTCTTCT
>NW_020870692.1:230057-235057 GCF_003789085.1 Penaeus vannamei
GATATTCATTCATTTCTCTATATCAAGTTTCTCGGAGACAAGCATAAGGAATATAGGTAAGAATATGTTATTTCACATATACATTCATTCTCAATTCTTTATATCTTTTTTTTCAGAGACAAGCATAAGGTATATAGGAAAGAATATCTGTTATGAGTTCACATATACTTTCTTTCTCAATTCTTTATATCTTTTTTTTCAGACAAAGTTTCTCGGAGACAAGCATAAGGTATATAGGTAAGAATATGTTATTTCACATATACATTCATTCTCAATTCTTTATATAACTTTTCAGAGACAAGCATAAGGTATATAGGTAAGAATATCTATTATGATTTCACACACATTTATTCAATTCTTTATATTGTTTCTCGGAGACAAGCATAAGGTATATAGGTAAGAATAATGTTATGAATTCAGCATATACTTTCTTTCTCAATTCTTTATATAATTTTTTTCAGGGACAAGCATAAGGTATATAGGTAAAGAATGTGTTATGAGTTCACATATACAATTGATTCCCAATTGTTTATATCGTTTTTCAGAGACAAGCATAAGGTAAATAGGTAAGAATATGTACGAAATTCACATATACAATCTTTCTCATTCTTTAATATCGTTTTCGGAGACAAGTAAAGTATATAGGAAAGAATATCTATGTTATGTCTCACAGACATTTATTCAAATTCTTTATATCTTTTTTTCAAGACAAGCATATATATATAGGTAAGAATATGTTATGAGTTCACATATACATTCATTCTCAATTCTTTATATTTTTTTTTTCAGACAAGCATAAGGTATATAGGTAAGTATATATGAAATTCACATAATACATTCATGCTCTCAATTCTTTATATCTTTATTTTTTTGTCAGACAAAGCATAAAGGTATATAGGTAAGTATATATGAATATCACAATAAGCATTCTTAATTCTTTATATAGTTTTTCAGAGACAAGGAAAGGAAAGAATATCTGTTATTATCTCACACACATTTATTCAATTCTTTAAATTAAGTTTCGATGCATTAATTATAACGATTCTTATGCTATTTTAAGGATTTAAAAAAAAACAGGTCTGATTACCATAATAATGATGTGAATTTATGTTTCCTTCAACATATTAGTTTGTTATTAAAGTTCAAAAATGGCTTTTTTTTTAATGCGAAAAAAGAAGTGCAAAAAAGGATCTGAATTTATAATCACTCCTCTACCCCCCCTCCCGTCCCCTCCCTCCTTCCGTCCCCCCCCCCTCCCTCCCTCCTCCCCCCCCCTCCTCCCTTCCCCTGCCCCCTCCCTCACTCGCCTGCTCCCTCCCTCCCTCGCCTGCCTCCCTCCCTCCCTCCGTCCCTCCCTGCCTCCCTCCCCCCTCCCTCCCTCCCTCCTCCCTCCCTCCCTCCCTCCTTACCCTCCTTCATCATCCTCCCTCCCACCCTCTCCCACCGCTCCCTCGCATCGCCTGCCTCCCTCTCCCTCCCTTGCCTCCCTCCCCTCCCATCGCCTCCCTCCTCCCTCCCCTCTCCCTCCCTCGGCACCTCCCTCCCTTCCCCCTCCCTACCTCCTCCCCCCCTCCCTCCCTCCCCTCCCCCCCCCTCCCTCCCTCCCTCCAGCCTCCCTCCTCGGGCCCCTCCCCCCCTCCTCCCATCCCTGCCTTTCCCTCCCTCCCTCCTCACCTGGCCTGCCCTCCCTTCCCATCCCTCCTCCCTCTCCCTCCCCATCCCCCCTCCTCCCTCCCTCCCTGCCGTCCCCTCCCTCCCATGCCTCCCTCCCTCCCTGCCTCCCTCCCTCCCCATCCGCTCCACTGCCTCCCTCCTCGCCTCCCTACCCTGCCTCCCTCCCTCCTCATCCCTCGACCTCCTCGTATCCCTGCCCCCCCTCCCCTCCCTTCCCTCCCTGCCTCCTCCCTCCACGCCCTCCCTCCCTCCCTCCATCCCCCCTCCCCCCAGCCCCCTACCATCCTCCTCCCATCCCCCCCTCCCCCTCCCTCCGCTCTCTCCCCTCTCTCCCCCCTCCCTCCCTCACCTCCCTCCCTGTCCTCCCTCCCTCCCCCCCATCCCCTCCCTCTCTCCCTCTCATCCCTCCCGTCCCTCCCTCCCTCCCTGCCTCCCGTCCCGTCCCCCCCTCCCTCCCTCTCTCCCTCTCTCCCTCCTCCCTCCCTGCCTCCTGCCCTCCCCCTCCATCCTCTCTCCCTCCTCTCTCTCCCCCCTCCCCCCCCTCGTCCTCCCTGCCTCCCCCCATCCCTCCCTCCTGCCTCCCTCCCGTCCCTCACCTCCCATCTCTTCCCATCCTCCCTACACCTCCCGCCCTCCCTCGCAAGACTGTCCCTCCCTTCCCTCACCTCCGCTCCCTACCTCCCTCCCTCCCCCCTCCCTCTCCCCTGCCTCCCTCCCTCCCTCCCTCCCTGCCTTCCCTCCCTCCCTCCCTGGCCTCCCTCCCTTTCCCTCCCTCCCTCCCTGCCTCCTCCCCTGCCCCCCCTCCCTCCCTCCCTCCTCCCTCCCATCCCTCCGTTCCTCCCTCCCTCCCTCCCACCCTCCCCCCCCTCCCTCCCTTCCCTCCCTCCCTCCTCCCTCCTCCCTCCCTACCCCCTCCCTCCCTCCCTCCCTCCCTCCCTCCCCGACTATTTTTCCCCTCGGGTTAAAAACAAGTCCTCGGAAAAACACTTTTTTTTTTTGTCATTTCTTTTTAAGTTAATGATTTCTTACTCTGCTTTTTTTTTCTTCTTTTTTTTTTTTTCTTTTTTTTCTTTTTTTTAGATTATACAGTCTTCTTTTTTTTTTATACTTTGACGTAAAAACACTAGTTCCCGCTAAAGAGAAAACACTAAACTTTTAATTAGTGTTTTATTTTTCGGTAAAATAATCTTTATTTTTATATTTTTAATTTAATTTTTTATTTATTTATTTATTTATTTATTTTTATTTTTATTTATTATTTATTTTTATTTTTTTTTATTTATTCATCTATCTTTATTTTATTTATTTTTTATTTTTATTTTTTATTTATTTATTCATCTATTCATTTTTTTACTTATTCTTTTCTTCCAAAAGATCCATGAAAAAAAATGTTTTAATGAAAAATGAATAATGATTATTGATGAAGCCAGATGCAACAGTTTGTAGCATGAATAAAATAATTAACAGTGATAATGATAAAGATTATTATAAGATGCAGTGACGGTGAGAGAGTGTATCGCTATCATCATTATCATCAAGATTATCATTAAAGTATATAATCACGCAATATTTTTTGTCTTTATAATTACTACTACTATCATCATCATCCTCATCTTCCTTGTCCTTTTCATTTTCATTATCATCATTATTCATTTTTTGTTACTATTATTAATGTTATTGATATTATCATTATCATCATCATCACTACTATTATTAATACCATTGTTGTTTTTATTAATATCATTATTACTATAATAATGATAATAATGATAATAACGATAATAGTAATAATGATAATAATAATGATAATGATAATATACTACTATAATAACGATAATGCTAACAATGGTAGCAACAACATCAATGATAATAATAATAATGAAACAACTATAATAATGATAATAACAATAATAATAATAATAATAATATGATAATTCTATTGATAATAATATAATATAATATAATAATAATAATAATAAATAGTAATGATAATAATAATAATAATAATAATAATAATAATAACAATTATAATAATAATGGTGATAATAATAATAATATCAATAATAATAGTAATGATAAAAGTGATATGATGATAATGAAATAATGATAACGATAATCATGATAACGATTTTCTTCTTGTGAAACGATTTTTTAAAAGATGATGATTTTGTAAAACGATTTTTTAAAACCATGATTTCAGTCTCGTAACATCCCCCCCCCCCTCCGCCAAAAAAAAATAAATAAAAATAAATAGAATATAAAAAATGAAAAATAGAAAAAGAATGAAAAATAAATAAAATAATAATAATAAAGTAAAAAATACCCATAAAACAGCCGTTGTCAGCTTGCACGTCAGCGAATGATCATGAATACGTGACAATGCCCGCGTGCCGCCTGTCAAAACCCCAAACCCCGTGACTGACATTCCCCCAAGCTTCGTTCTGAACCCCTGTCGATCAACCGGTGCAACCCCGAGGTTCAAAAAATGACAGTTAGGACTCGTCTCAATCAGCGTCCATATCTTTTAGCAAGCTGTCACCCGTTAAGCGGTTTCTGCTATTATTAGCGCACCCTCAATCTCGGACCACTGCCGCTCGCTAACCTAACTGCCTCTGTCCTGTAAGTAACTTTGTGTGTTTCTATCTGTTTGGATTTCTAGAGATTAATGGGCTAGTTGTGGTGTTTTTTTTGGAGAGGGGGGGGAGGTTTGGGTGGGGGGGTTTGGGGGGGAGGTTTTGTTTGGTTGTTTTTTGTTTGTATGGGGTTAGTTGTGTGTGTGGATTGTTTGTGGTATTATGTTTATGTGGATTGATTTGTGTGTGTGTGTTCTCTCTTTTTCTGTTTTTCTTTGTCTTTCTTTGTTTGTCTGTCTGTCAGTCTGTTAGTCTCTATCTCTAACTGTATCTCTCTTTCCTCTCTTTCTCTCTCTCTCTCTCTTCTTTCTCTCACTCTACATCTCTCTCTCCCCCTCTCCTCTCTCCCTCTCTCTCTCTCTCTCTCTCTCTTCTCTCTCTCTCTCTCTCTCTCTCTCTCTCTCTCTCTCTCTCTCTCTTCTCTCTCTCTCTCTTCTCTGTTTCTCTCTTTCGCTCTCTCTCTCTATCTATATATCTATATATCTATCTATCTATATATCTATATATCTATCTATCTATCTATCTCTCCATCTCTCTCACCCTTTCCAATCTATATAACAAAGAAGTATATATAAACAAACAAACAAACAACCAAAAAACAAGAGAGAGAGAGAGAGAGAAAGGAAGTGACACAGAGAAAGAGGAAAATTCTCAAAGAAGTCGAGACCACACATCTCTCGTGGCCATGAAGCT
>NW_020870692.1:240057-255057 GCF_003789085.1 Penaeus vannamei
GGGAGGGAGGGAGGGAGGGAGGGTCGAGAGAGACAGGCAGGGAGAGGAGAGGATACAGGCAGGGGGGAGAGGGGGAGGGAGGGAGGGAGGGGGGCGAGTGCAGGAAGGGGGTAGGAGAGAGAGGGGAACGAGTGGAGACAGGCAGGGGGGAGAGGGGTGGGAGGAGGGGCTAGAGGAGACAGGCAGGGGTAGGAGGGAGGGAGAGGAAGGAGGAGGGAGGAGAAGGAGGAGGGTCGAGAGGAGGCAGGGGGAGAAGGGGGGAGGGAGGGAGGGAGACAGGCAGGGGGGGAGGAAGGAGGGAGGGTCGATAGGAGACAGGCAGGGGAGGGAAGGAGGAGAGAGGAGGGAGAGGGAGGGGAGACAGCAGGGGGAGGAGGGAGGGGCGAGAGGAGACAGGCAGGGGGGAGGGAGGAGGAGGGGCGAGAGGAGACAGGCAGGGGAGGGAAGAAGGGAGGAGGGAGGAGGGGCTAGTGGAGACAGCAGGGGGAAGGAGGGAGGAGGGAGGGGGGAGGGGAGACAGGCAGGGGAGAGGGAGGAAGAGAGGGAGGGCTAGAGAGACAGGCAGGGGAGAGAGGCGAGGAGGAGGGCGGGTCGAGGAGACAGGCAAGGGAAGGAGGGAGGGAGGGGCCGAGAGGAGACAGGCAAGGGGTAGGAGGAGGGAGGGAGGGAGGAGGGGAACGAGCATGATACAGGTGGCAGGTGGAGAGCTAGGTCCGCGGATCTCAACGGCGTCCTGCCTCGTTCCACCTGCCAACCTCACTTCCCGGAACCACCTGTTACTCACCTCCGCGCCACCTGTCATACTCGCGCATTCACACCCACGCAAAAAAAAAAAAAAAAAAAAAAAAAAAAAGCTACAATTTTGCACGTGTAGTAACTCCCAAAGGTCACGTGTTGCATGGTTCGTGGGTACGTCTGTTATGTGGATCAGCTGATGCTTAGGGAAGTATATTTACGTATGATGTCATTGTATAGTACATGTCTGACCGTATTCAAGTAATGTGATACACCTCTTTCTCCTCTCCTACCTTCCACCTTTCCTCCACTTTTCCCTCTCGCTTCTCCTCCCTCTTCCTCTCCCTCTCCCACCTTTCCCCTCTCACTTCTCTTCCCTCTCGTTCTTCCACCTTTCCCCCCTTCTCTCATCCCTCTCCCTCTCCCCACCTTCCCCGCTTCCCTTCTCACTCTCCCTCTCCCACCTCCCCACTCCCCTCTCCTCCTCCCTCCTCTCTCTCCCTCTCTCCACCATCCCCTTCTCCCTCCTCTCTCTACCTCTCTCCACCTTCCCCCGCTTCCCTTCTCACTCTCCTCCCCTCCCTTCTCCCTCCTTCCCCCTCCTCCCTCCTCCCTCACCCTCTCCCTCTCCTACCTTCCCCCTTCTCCCTCCCCTCTCTCCCCTCTCACCTTTCCCTTTCCCTCTCCCTCCCATCTTCCACCTTTCCCACTTTCCCCTCTCCCACTTTCCCTCTCCCACCTTCCCCTCTCCCTCTTCCTCTCCCACCTTCCCCTCTCCCTCTCCCCCTTCCCCCCACTTCCTTTCTCGGTACGTGATATCACTTACCAACTATAGTATGTACCACAAATAGCTTTATGCACGTCTGAGAATGAGTGAAGTGTATCGCAAATATGAACGTGTGTACTGTTCTCTTTGCAGTGCCGTTGCATCTGGTACGTCTTCCTTTTTGCAATTATCTAAAATCACATACGTTGTCTCAGGTAAATGTTATTGAATAAATGATTAACAATTTATGGAAGATTTCAGGAACTGAGACATAGACACACACGAACACGAACACGCACATACAACCGGCACACACAACGCGTGCAAACAATTAACTAGAACAACACAAACGAACACAAGAATACGGCTCACACACACACATCAACACACACACACACACGATAAAACACGCTCACACACACACACACAACACACACACACACAACACAAACAAACACACACACACACACACACACACACACAACACACACACACACACACACACATCCCCCCCAACCAAAATGAAACTCCCCTCCTCTTACCTCACCCAAGAACCAAGTACCACGTAAAACATCCTTGTGGAACCGCTTTGTCCCCCTTCCTCTCACTGTCCCTCTTACCCGAAACCTCCGCTATATATAGACAGCAGCGAACGCACATGCATACAGACGGAGGGTGATAAAAAGGGAGAGAGAGAGAGTTGGTGAGAATCGTGTTGGCAGGTCGAGGAGTTCCGCCCGTCTTTGGCGCCTGCCCATCGGAGGAGGAGAGGAGAAGCGGCGAGGAGGTTGGGGCTCTCGCTCTCTCTCTCGCTCTTCTCTCTGTCTCTCTCTTCTCTTTCTCTCTCTGTTTGTCTTTCTGTTTCTCTTTCTGTCTCTGTCTTCTCTGTTTCTTTCTTTCTCTGTCTTCTCTCTCTTTCTCTTGTCTCTCTCTCTCTCTCTCTCTTCTTCTGTCTGTCTCTCCTCTGTCTCTCTTCTTTCCTCTTTCTCTCTGTCTCTGTCTGGCGTCTCTTTCCTTTTCTCTCTGTCTCTGTCTGGCTGTCTCTTTTCTCTCTTCTCTCTGTCTCTGTCTGGTGCTCTTTTTCTTTCTGCTTCTCTCTCTGTCTCTGTCTGCTGTCTCTTTCTCTCTCTCTCTTCTCTGTCTGTCTCCTTCGTCTCTCTCTTTTCTCTTTTCTCTGTCTCTGTCTGGCTGTCTCTTTCTCTTCTCTCTGTTCTCTGTCTGGGCTGTCTCCTTTCTCCTCTCTCTCTTCTCTGTCTCTGTCTGGGCTGTCTCTTTCTCTTCTCTCTGTCTGTCTGACTCTCCTTCTGGTCTGTTTCTTTCTCTCTCTCTTCTTTCTCTCTCTTGTCTCTCTCTTTCTCTTTCCTCTCTGTCTGTCTGTCTGACTTCTCTCTCTCTCTCTCTCTCTCTCTCTCTCTCTCTATCTATCTATCTATCATCTCTTATCTTTCTCTTTCTCTTTCTCTCTCTCTCCGATCTGCCTGTCTCTGTTTCTCTCTCCTCTTCCCTCTCTCTCTCTCTCTCTCTCTCTCTCTCTCTCTCTCTCTCTCTCTCTCTCCTCTCTCTCTCTCTCTTACACAAACACACACACACAGTATACACACACACACAGATGATATATATATGATAATATTAATATATATATATATATATATATAGTATATAGTATGTGTGTGTGTGTGTTGTGGGTCGTGTGGTGTGTGTGTCGTGTGTGTGTGTCGTGTGTGTATGGTGTGTGTATTGTGTGCTGTGTTTTGGTGTGTGTGTGATGCGTGTGTATTGTGTGGTTGTGTGTGTATGATATGTATGTATGTTGTATGTATGCCATGTATTATATGTCATAAATTAAATAAACATGAAGTATATATAATGTTATGTATGTATTTATGTATGTATTGTATAGGAACCTATTTGTTAGTAATTGGTGCCCATCCTATTTATCTAACTACCCATCTCTCTCTCTCTCTTCTCTCTCTCTCTCTCTCTCTCTCTCTCTTCTCTTTCTCTCTACTCCCTCTCTCTCTCTCTCTCTCTCTCTTCTCTCTCCCTCTCTTCTCCTCTCTCTCCCTCTCTCTCTTCTCATCTCTCTCTCTCTCCCTCTCCCCCCCATCTCTCTCTCCCTCTCGTCCATCTATCTATCCATACACCATCTATCGCTCATGCTCGCTTACAAACAACACAGCACCAACGGAGCTCAGTGAATCACAAGGACACACGACCCACCAAGAAATAACAATGTTCCCTCCGCTGCTGTTAACACAGGGGACTGAAGTATGCGAGGAACCCGAGCTAAATGCTTGAGGACAGTGACGCATCTCCTTTCGAAGAACACTGTTACCGAAAGAGCGTATTTCCTTAGCTGGCTAATTATAGATATTTTTTGAGGATAATCTGTATTATTTTTTCTTTCTTTTCTTTTTTATTCTTGTATTGAATATACATATTGTGTGTGGGTGGGGTGTGGGGTTGCAGCTGTGGCCAAGGGGTGTGGGATGTGTGTGGTGTGTGCGTTTGAGTGTGTGCATAAACACTATTATCTCCTCCGTCCTTCTCTTCCTGCGCCATCCCTCTTCCTCTCCTATCCTCCTCTCTCCCTCCCTCCTTCCTCTTCCGTATGCCCTCTCCCTCCCCTCCCCTCCTTCCCTCTTCCTATCCCATCCCCCTTCCCTCCTCTCCTATCCCTATCCCTCCTCCTTCCCTCCATCCCCTCTTTCGCTAATCCCCCTCCCTCCCTCCCTGCCCCCCCGCATTCCTCACTCTATCCTCTCCCTCCCCTCTCCTCCTTCCTCTTCCGTATCCCTCTCCCTCCTTCCTCTTTTCCTATCCCTCTCCTCCCTCCCTCCTTTCCTCTTCCTACTCCCCTCTCCCTCCTTCCCTCCTTCCTCTCATCCCCTCGCCTTCCTCTCCTCCTCTCTTCGCTACCCCCCTCCCTCCCTCCCTCCCCTTGCTCTCTTAACCCACCCTCCTCTCTTCCTAATCCCCTCTCCCTCCTTCTCCTTCCCTCCTTCTCCCTCCCTCAGCCTCCCTCCTCTCTTACCCTCCTCCTCCCCCTCTCTTACAGGAGATTAAAAAAAGCTTACGATATTGAGACAAAAAGTCACCAAGATCTTCTCTTCCTTCCTCTCCTATCCCTCTCCCCGCCTCCCCTCCTTCCTCTCCTATCCTCTCCCTTTCTCCTCCCTCCTTCTCCCTCCCTCCCTCCTTCCTCTCTTTACCTCCGCTACCTCCCCTCACTACAGGAGAAAAAAAAAAACGATATCGAGTACAAAAGCCACCAACGTCTTCTCTTCCCTTCCTCTTCCTATCCCTATCCCTCTCCTTCCTCCCTCCTCCTCTTCCTCCCCGCTCCCTCCCTCCCTCCCCCCTCCCTCCTTCTTACCCTCCCTCCCTCCTTTCCTCTCTTACCCTCCCTCCTCCCCTCTCTACAGGAGAATAAAAAAATTTCCATATTGAGACAAAAGCCACCAAGATCTTCTCTTCCTCCTCTTCCTATCCCTCTTCCCTCCTTCTCCTTCCCTCGTCTCTTTCCTATCCCTCTCCCTCCCTCCCTCCCTCCTTCTCCCTCCTCCTTGCCTCTTCCATCCCTCTCCCTCCTTCCTCTTTCTATCCCCTCCCTCCCTCCCTCCTTCCTCTCCTATCCCTCTTCCTCCTTCTCCTTCCCTCCTTCCTCCCTCTTCTATCCCTCCCCTCCTTCTCCCTCCCTCCTTCCTCTTCCTATCCTCTCCCTCCCTCCATCCCCCCTCTTCCTCCCATACCCTNTCCTCCTTCCTCTCATTCCCTCCTCCCTCCTTCCCTTTCTATCCCCCCTCCCTCCCTCCCTCCTTCCTCTTCCTATCCCTCTCTCCTCCTTCTCACTCCCTCCCTCCTTCCTCCCTCACCCCCTCTCTTACCCTCCCCTCCTCCCCTCTCTAACAGGAGAAAAAAAATCTTTCAATATCGAAGACAAAAGTCACCAAGATCTTCCACCTCTGCCATCGATCTACAGTCAGTCAAACGGCCAAATGACGAATATTTTTTTTTTCCTTTTTTTTTTTGTAAAAAAATTCGGTTTGTTTACTTGGCAGAGGTTACTATTGAAGAAGAAGGGGGGGGGGTGATAAAAGGATGGATGGGAGAGGGTGGAGGAAGGAGAGGGAGAGGAGGGGGGAGGGAGGGGATAGAGGAGGTGGTGGGGAAGGAGGAGGAGAGGGGGTGGAGATGGAGGAGGAGGAGGATGGAGATGGAGGAGAAGGAGGAGGAAGAGAGGAAATTGAGAAGGAGTAAAGGAAGAGGAGGAGAGAAAGAAAAACAAAGAAGAAGAAGGGGAGGAGGAGGAGGAGGAGGAGAAGGAAGGAGGGAGGGAGGGAGGAAGATGTAGAAGGTGTAGAGGAGAGGAGAAGGAGAAGAAAAAGAAGGAGGAGGAGGAGAGGGACGGATGGAGGAAGAGGAGGAGGAGAAAAAAAAAAGAGAAAGAAAGACAGGAACGAGAGGGAGAGAGAGAAAAAGAAAGAAAGATTCATATACCTTCGAGAAAACTAAATATACAAGAAGACAAGCAACCACAAATAATTATCCACCTCTCTCTCTCTCTCTCTTCTTCTCTCTCATCTTGCATCATCTCTCTCTCCTCTTCTCTCTCTCTCTCTCTCTCGTCTCTCTCTCTCCCTCTCTCTCTCTCTCTCTCTCTCTCTCTCTCTCTTCTCTCTCTCTCCTCTCTCCTCTCTCTCTCCTTCTCTCTCCTCTCTCTCTCTCTCTCTCTCTCTCACTCACTCACTCTCTCTCTCTCTCTCCACTCTCATCTCCACTCTCACTCTCACTCTCACTCTCTCTCTCACTCTCACACACTTTCCCTCTCTCTCACTCTCTCTCTCTCTCCCAATATTACTCTTAACCAAACACTCATTATATCGTAAATCCATATAAGGTCACCAAAATACAGTATCATACAATAAGATACAACACATATACCATAACACAGGGAATTAATAATCATACATAAATTGGTGTCGATTCTATATTCTCATTTATACATAAATATCACATATAGATCCATGATTCTAAATTTACAGATATTTATCCTTATTATGTTTAAGGGTGTGGATACCGTATAGATAATGAGAAATATCTAAACTATAAATATTCTAAACTACTGATTTTAAAAAATATTCGGCCATTTTTAAATGAGTAAAAAATGGACACGTGGCTTAAGATATATTTCTTGATGTGATGAAAGAGCGTAGAAGCATATGTTAAATGAAAAATGATTAGTATGAGTTATTGCTTAAAGTGTATATTCATTTTTCAGAACTAGGAGGAATGTATATCTCTTAAAAACACCTCTTTATTTTGAAGGTGTGCTAAGCTTGGACGAAACGAAAGATCATTAATAAAAATCTAACTTTTAAAGTAAAATATTCACCCACGAAAATAAATAAAAAACAAACAAACAAAAAAAAAGAAAGAAAAAAGATGTCTTAGTTACGCACAAACACAAAAAAAGTAAGGAAAATAAAGAAAACGAAAAAAAGAAGTTCTAGTTGCGCACTTGTTGCCGAGGATGAACGAGGCGGGAAATTTAAAATCGTGGCGCGTAACGAACCGTCGCGGTCACGTGACCATTTTCCGTTGATCAAAACTGCAGGCGGGAATCACGCGTTTTTGCGACTATAGGCAACAACGCACGCGAAAGAGCCATCATACACGCTTGTTGTGATTGTTTTTCTTTTGCACAGATAAATGGGGAGAGATTTGCACGCTCTTAATGGGGGATGCCTGTTGTTGGTTAAAGGTTTCAGGTTGGGTGGTGTGAGTGTGTATGTTTGGGGGGGGGGGGTCATGTGTGTTTGTAAGGAGGGGGGGTTGCGCGCGCGTGTGTGGTGTCTGTGTGCGTGAGTATGCATACATATATACATATACATAACAACCCCACGACACACACACATAACACACATACACACACACACACACACACACACACACCCACACACACACACACACACACACAACACACACACACACACACACACATAATATATATATATATATAGATAAGATAGATAGATAGATAGATAGATAGATAGATAGATATCCAGTGTAAAACCAAGGCCAATAGCTGATCAATGTACCGAGATCCCAGAAACTAAATACCTAGTATTATAATGCCTTTTAAACCCTAAACTAAATTCCCCATATACATTTTGGAAAGCAATCAATAAATCAATATTCATTATTAAAAAATAATGAATGATAAACAAGGAATGATGATTTCATTATCAATAAATAGACATAACAATAATAATAATAATAAACAACAATAATAACAGATAATCTTCCGATATCGAGGAAACAAAGAGGCCACCAAGATCTTCTCTTCCTTCCTCTTCCTATCCCCTCCCTCTGCCTTCCTCCTCCTTCCTCTTTCTACCTATCCTCATCCTCCTCCCTCTTCCTCTTCCTATCCCTCCCCTTCCCTTCCATCTGCACCCTTTTCTATCCCCGCTCCCCTCCATCCCCCCTCTTTCTATCCTCTCCCTCCCTCCTCCTCTTCCTGTCCTATCCCTCATTCTCTCCATTCCCCTCTTTCTATCCCGCGCTCTTCCCTCCCTCCTTCCTCTTCCTCTCCTAATCGCGCCTCCCGGCCATCCCTCCATCGCCCACTCTTTCTATCCCTCCCTCCTCCCTCGCTCCTTCCTAATCCCTAATCCCTCTCCTTCCCTCTCCTTCCCTCTTCCGCTCTCCCCCTTCGCCTTCCTCCCCCCTTCCCTCTTCTATCCCACCTCCCTCCTCCATCCCCCCCTCTTTTCATCCCTCCCTCCCTCCCCTCCACCCCCTCTTTCTATCCCCCTCTCCTCCCTCCCTCCTTCCTCTTCCTATCCCTCTCCTTCCCTCAAGCGAGCCTCTTTCTATCCCCTCCCTGGCTTTCTATCGCCCCTCCTCCTTCCTCCTTCCTCTTCCTATCCCTATCCCCCCTCCTCCTCAATCCCCACCGTCTTTCCTATCCCCTTGCCCTCACCTCTCTCCCCTTTCCTCTTTCCTATCCCTCTCCTTCCCTCCATCCCGTCTTTCTAATCCCTCTCACCTCCACCTGCGGCTCACTTCCTCTTTCTATCCGGTTCTCCCGCCCTCCTTCTCCTCCCTCTCCACCCTCTCTTTCTAATCCCTCTCCCTCCATCCACCGCTGCCTCCTTCCTCTTCCTATCACCCCTCCTCCCTCCAATCACCCCCTCTTTCTATCCACTCCCTCTCCCTCCTACTTCCTCTTCTATCCCTCTCTTCTCTCCTTCTCCTTGCTCCCTCTCCTTCCTCCATCCCCCTCTTCATATGCCTCTCTCCCCACACCTCCTTGGCCAAGATACGAATGCGCTGAAATCCGCTCTCTGTGCGTGTACCTACGTCGTGCATCGGGGGCCCTCCCTCTCCCCTCTTATTCTATCCCTACTCCATCCCGCTCCTTTCCTCTTCCTATCATCTATTAAGTGAAGCCGACACTCCCCTCCCTCCATCCCTCTTTCGTATCGCACCTCCTCTCCTCCTCCTTGCCTCTTCCTATCCCTCTCACTCCTTCCTCCCTCTATACCTCTCTATCTCCCTCCCTTCCCTCTCTCTTCCTCTTCCTATCCTCTCCTTACCTCCATACTCTTTCTATCCCTCTCCCGTCTCCCCTCCCCTACTTCCTCTTTTCCCTATCCCTCTCCCCCTCCCTCCTTCCTCGCCTCTCCCTCTCTCCCTCTTCTCTTCCACTCTTTCTATCCCCCTCTCACCTCTGACCTCCATCCCCCTCTTTATTCTTCCTATCCCGCTCCTCCCTCCATCCCCCCCCCTCTTTCTATCTCACTCTCCCTCGCCCCTCCCTCCTTCCTCTTCCTATCCTCTCCTCCCTCCATGCTTTCTCTTCCTATCCTCTCCCTCCCTCCCTCATCCCCCCACCCTCTTTCTAAAATCCCCTCCGTCCCCTCTCCCTCCTTTCCTCTCCCTATCCCCTGCTCCTCCTTCTCCCTCCCCTCTACCCCCTCTTTCTATCCCTCTCCCTCCCTCGCCCCTCCTTCCTCTCCTACCTTCCCCTTCTTCCCTCCTCCCTCTTTCTATCCCCTCCTTCCTCCTCCTATCCCTCCCTTCCCTATCCCTTCCTATCCCTATCCTCCTCCCTCCTCTTTTATCCCCTCTCCCCTCTCTTCCCTCCCCCCTCCTCCTCTCCTTCCCCCCCTATCCCTCCTCTCCTCCACTCCCTCTTTCTCTCTCCCCCTCCCTCCCTCCTCCCTCTTCCTCCTCATACTTTGCAAATATTAATAGCAAAAGACATTAACTATGTATAACTTTGATAAGATATATATGCAAATATTAACAGGAAAAGATTATAAATATGTAAATTATGAAAATTAAGAAAGAAGGAGAAAATATTCTACATCCTTATGCCATAATTTATGTGAATATATATGTAAAAAATCTGCTTTAACTTTCGTTATAGCGTTACTAATAATAATACAATCAAACACATTAATATATGTCGTAGAAGTGTAAACTAAAATCAATATAAAACAATATAAAAAGAAAAAAAGGAGGAAACACGAAATATTCATTTTTTTAGAAGCATAAACGAAAAATATAAAAAATAAAAAAGAGAAAAAAAAATACAGATTGTCTTTTTTTTTCGGTCTTGTTTTTGTTTAGAAGAATAGACGATAACAAAAAGCCAATATAATACAATTCAAAGAAAAAAAATGACGAAATCACAAACCCATCTTTAGTTTTTTATTTACTTATTGTTATTATAATTATTATTTTTTGGATGAATATAACATAACATAACCCCCCCAAAAAAAAAAAAAAAAAAAAAAACACGAAAAATTCACAGACCGTCTTCTGTCTCTCTCTCTCCCTCCATCCCTCCCTCTCCGCTTCCTCCCTACCCTCCCTCTCCTCCCTCCCTCCTCCTTCCCTCCCTTCCCTCCCTCCCTCCCTCCCTCCCTCCCTCCCTCTCCCTCCCTCCTTCCCCCTCCTCCCTCCCTCCCTCTCCCCTCCCTCCCTCCCTCCCTCCTCTCTCCTTCTCCCTCCCTCCCCTCTCCCTCCCTCCTCTCTCCCCCCTTCCCTCCTCCCTCCTCCCTCTCCCTCTCCCCCTCCCTCCTCTCCCTCCCTCCCTCCTCCCTCCCACCCTCCTCTCCTTCCCTCCCTCTCCCTCCCCTTCCCTCCCTCTCCTTCCCTCCCTCTCCTCTCTTCCCTCCCTCCCTCCCTTCCCTCCTCCCTCCCCTCCCTCCCTCCTCCCTCCCTCCCTCTCCTCCCTCCCTTCCCTCTCTCAGCCCCTTCATCCCTTCCCTCTCTCTCCCTCCCTCTTTCTTTTTTCTCAGAGGAGTTCACTGAAAATACCTCACACCATGACTCGCTACTTTGGGACGTCTCCGCGGGTCTCCTCTCCTCGGGTGCCAAGACTTCCAAACATTCAATTAGTCTTCATTTCGCGTTCGGATCTGGGCGCCGCGGCAAATCATGTATAGCGGAGGGTTCGTTGTATAGCGGAGGGTTCGTTGTAGAGAGAGGGTTCGTTGTCTCTCTTTTGGTGTTTGTTTTCTCTTATTGTGTTTTTTGTTTCTGTTTCTGTCTGTCTGTCTGCCTCTGTCTCTGCCTCTGTCCCTGTCTCTGTCTCTCTCTCTCTTGTTCGTTTCTCTCTCTCTCTCTCTCTCTCTCTCTTTCTCTCTCTCTCTCTCTCTCTCTCTCTCTCTCTCTCTCTCTCTCTCTCTCTCTCTCTCTCTCTCTCTCTCTCTCTCTCTCCCTCCCTCCCTCCCTCCCTCCCTCCCTCCCTCCCTCCCTCCCTCCCTCCCTCCCTCCCTTCCCTCCCTCCCTCCCTCCCTTCCCCTCCCTCCCCTCCCTCCCTCTCCCTCCCTCCCCCCCTCTCTCTCGTGTCGTTGGCGTCGGAGAGCGAGAACCGCCTTCGTTGTTCACGCAGACACCGACGGTCACCTCCCGAAGTGGTCCAGACCTCCCTCCTGAAGCGAGGTCTGGCCCCACGACAAAGGAAGATGGCAGAAGCGGCGTTCATTCACACAACTAACGACCTCAACGCCACCACGAACTAGCCAAAGGTCGTCGGTTCACCTGATCTCCGAACGTGACCTGACCTGATCTAACTTCTGTTAAGAATGCTCCTTGATCGTGTACCTCTGGTCATGCATGCCCTGACGAAGCAATAGCGAAAAGGCCCTCGCATATTCGTGTGTGTTTCTTGCTCTTCCTTCGTTGTTCTGTTGCAGTGTGTCTATACACACACACACACACACACACATATATATGTATACACACACACACATATATATATACACACACACACACACACACAACACACACAACCACACACACACACACACAACACACACACACACACACACACAACACACATTATATATATATATATATATATATATATAATATATATATATATATATATATATATATATATATATATATATAAACATTACAGGTATATGTTTCTTGCTTGTCAATATCGATAAACTTCTTTTTTTCTTCTCTCTCTCTCTTCCCTTTTCTTTCTCTCTCGTTGCAGGCTCATCCGAAGCTTAGTGTTCACTGCATTAACATTTCTCTCGAGTACAAATTCCAAGCTGAGTCCTCAAAATCCCCTTTTATTTCTTCGCTTTCCTTTCTTTTCTTCTTTCATCCCCCCTCCCCTCCCCCCTACTTCCTTTTTTTCTTCTTTATTATTTTTTTTTCTCTCTTGCATTGCATCTTTTTTTGGGGGGGGAATTTCTTTCACTCCCCCCCACCCACCCATCTCCTTTCTTTATCATTTTTTGTATTTCTTTATTCTTTTTTTTTTTTTTTTGGTCTTTCAATTCCCTACTCCTTTCTTTATCTATTTTTTGTATTTCTTTCTTTCATTTCTTTTTTTTTATTTGGTTCTTTCAATTCCTCACTCCTTTCTTTATCAATCTTTTTACTTCTTTCTTCTTCTTTTTTTTGGTTCTTTCAATTCCTCACTCCTTTCTTTATCTATTTTTTGTATTTCTTTCTTTCATTTCTATTTTTTTTTTTAATTCTTGGTTCTCACTGAAGGAGGCTATTAAAAGCATTTACTAAAAGCAGAGGCGATTAGATTCGCCCGATGAAACACGTTGCAGACACGTTTGTTGATTTTCCCAGAAGGCAGAAAGTTATGCAACATGAAGGGGCGGTGAGGTGAGGGGCAGCGGAGGGGGAAAGGAGGCAAGGGGAGTGGAGGAGGAAAGGGGGAGTGGGCGAGGAAAGGAGGAGGATGGAGAGGGGAAGGAGGAGGGGGAGTGGGGAGGGAAAGGAGGAAGGGGAGTGGCGGAGGAAAGGCGGGGGAAAAAAGGGAGGAAAGGAAGGATGATGGAGAGGGGAAGGGGAGGGGAGGAAAGAGGAGGAAGGGGGAGTGGCTGAGCGAAAGGGGAAGGGAGGAAAGGGGAAGGAGCGAGGAAAGGAGGGGAGAAATTATGGGAGAGGGGGAGGGAAGGGAGGAAGGAGGAATGGCGAGAGGGGAGGGGAGGAGTGAGGCGAAAGAAGGAAGCGGGAGTGGGAGGAAAGGGGAAGGGAGGAAAGGACAGGGAGATGGAGATGCGGGAATGCGGGTAGAGGGGGAGGAAGAGAGGAGGAAGGCGGAGTGGTGAGGAAAGGGAAGGGAGGAAAGGGCGAAGGGAGAAAGGAGGAGATGGAGAGGGGAAGGGGAAGCGCGAGGAAAGGAGGAAGATGGCAAGACGGGGGATGGGAGGAGGAGGAAATAAGGAAGGGGAGAGTCGATAGTGGGGAGGAAAGGGGAAGGCGGAGGAAAGGAGGCAGATGGAGAGGGAAGGGGAGGGGGAGGAAAAGGAGGAAGGTGGGAGTGGTGAGCCGAAAGGGGAAGGAAGGAAAGGGCGAAGGGAGCGAAAGGAGGAGATGGAGAGGGGGAAGGGGAAAGGGAGGAAAGGAGGGAGATGGAGAGGGGGAGGAGCGAGGAGGGAAAGAAGGGAAGGGGACGTGGGGAGAGAAAGGGGAAGGGAGGAAAGGAGGAGATGCGAGAGGGGAAGGGAGCGGGGAGGAAAAGGAGTAAGGGGGGAGTGGTGAGGAAAGGGGAAGGGAGGAAAAGAGGAGATGGAGAGGGGAAGGGGAAGGGAAGGAAAGCGAGCGAGATGGAGAGGGGGAGGGGAGTGGGGAGGGAAAGGAGTTAAAGGGGAGTGGGAGGAAAGGGAGGGAGGGAAAGGAGGAGATGGAGAGGCGGAAGGGAGTGGGGAGGGAAAGGAGGAAAGCGGGAGTGGGGGGAAAGGGGAAGGGAGGAAAGGAGGAGATGGAGAGGGAAGGGAGGGGGAGGGAAAGGAGGAAGGGGAGTGCGGGAGGGAAAGGGGAAGGGAGGAAAAGGGCAGGGAGAGGGGGAGGGAAAGAGGAAAGGGAGTGGGAGGAAAGGGGAAGGGAGGAAAGGAGGAAGATGGAGGGGAAGGGGAGGGGGAGGGAAAGGAGGAAGGGGAGTGGGGAGAAGAGGGAAGGGAGGAAAGGAGGAGATGGAGAGGGGAAGGGGAGGGGGAGGGAAAGGAGGAAGGGGAGTGGGGAGGAAAGGGGAAGGGAGGAAAGGAGGAGATGGAGAGGGGAAGGGGAGGGGGAGGGAAAGGAGGAAGGGGAGGGTGCGGGAGAAGGGAAGAGGAAAAAGGAGGAGATGGAGAGAGGAGGGGAGGAGGAGGGAAAGGAGGAAGGGGAGTAGGGGCAGGATGAAGGAGGAGATGGAGAGGGGAAGGGAAGGGGGAGGAAAAGGAGGAAGGGAGTGGGAGGAAAAGGGGGAAGGGCAGGAAAGTAGGAGATGGAGAGGGGAAAGCGAGAGGGGGAAGGGAAAGGAGGAAGGGAGTGGTGAGAAAAGGGGAAGGGAGGAAAGGAGGGAGATGGCAGAGCAGGGGAAGGGGAGGGGCGAGGGAAAGGAAGGAAGGGAGTGGGAGGAAAGGGGGAAGGGAGGAAAGTGAGGGAGATGGAAAGAGGGGAAGGGGAGGGAAAGGGGGTAAGGGGAGGTGGCGAGGAAAGGCGGAAGGGAGGAAAGAGGAGGATGAGAGGGAAGGGGAGAAATAAAACATCAGATTGCTTTACGTGCTCGCTCGTGACGTCCAACATGTGCATGCAATAATCTTTTATCGCAATTTTTTTTTTTTCGGTGCATTTCTGTGTGTGGTGTGCTTTATACATGTATATATATATACATGCCACACACAACACACACCACACACACCACATACAATGGTGTACATACATATATATAAGTATATATATTATATATATATAGTAATATATATATATATATATATATATATATATGTATGTATGTATATGTACATATTATACATATATACATATAAACATGTGTGTATGTATGCATTATATGTATATATATATATATATATATATATATATATATATATATATATATATATAATATATATATATATATAATATATGTATTATACATATACATATAAAGATAGATAGATAGATATAAATATATGTACATATTATATATATATATATATATATATATATATATATAT
>NW_020870692.1:271315-278815 GCF_003789085.1 Penaeus vannamei
TATAATAATTCAGCTTAACCATAATAGTTTATGGTGGAACTGGATAGCCATGCTTGCTGATCAAGGTCGTATAAACAACTCGTAAATACATTTTACTTTCGTATGTACTTGATCACTTATATATCCAGCCTGGTTTTGAATGGACATATTCAAAGGGATATACCAACAACGATGATATGTGTTCGTGTCTTGTGTTGTGTGGTATGTGTGTGTGTGTAGTGAGTGTGTTTGTATGATTGTGTGTTGTGTGTGTGTTTGTGTGTTGTGTGTGGTTTGAGGAGACGTGAGTGGGTAAGTGTGTCGCGGTTGCGTGCTGAAAGCGTGTAGTGGGTGTGTGCTGTTGGCGTGTGTGATATTAGACATTTCATTCCTTTGGACTTGCTTAATTCTTAAAAAACACCCGCAGTTCCTATTGTAAACGAAAGTCGGCAATCACAGCAGTTCCGTCTTCCTCAATATGTCAGTCACATCGCAATAATATCACCGGCAATACATTAACTCGTCAATAATGCACTATCAGATATTTCACTTGTTGTCCAGTCGTGTGCGCACGTCCGCTGGCACGAATCTTCAGACCGGAGTATTTAACATTATGTGATTTTTGTGCCTCCGAGTCAGACGCGCATCAACATAGACTCTTGTTCACATTACCACTTTCCGCGCCTCTGCATATGAAGGGAAAGGTTTTGGCTTTAATAAATCTCGAAAATCAGGCAAGTTGTTCTAGGACTAAAGTGGCCTTATTTCTTGCATATATATACTTTATTGGTGTTAATATGACATCTCTTTATCAGCCTTAGCAAAGTATCGGCCATTTCAAACTCTCAATAGTGGCACATAGCAGTCCGAATATGAGAAATGATTCGGATATTGACGAAAATTGCCGAATGCACTGTCAATAAATCAACTATTTTCAATGCACACTTTACACTAAGTCTCGCACTTGCTGAGTTATTCTTTAAGAAACGTGCCTTTAAAATAGAAATCTTTTAATAGAATGAATTTTCATCGGGGTAGATTTACTGCATCTGCGCCTGCATATATGATTTACATCTTAATAATCTCCATTGTAAATTGAATCTAAAGTACTCAAGCCTTATTAATATTAATAAGAGCCGAAATGGAGGAGTCAGCTACTCCACTTTGAGCTCACAATCCCTGTGTTATACCGTACCTATTATCTGTTAATCTTCCTGTCCTTTGCCAGCTCGACCTTGAGACCTTCAGACACACACACAAACAATATATATACTCCACGATACAACAAGACATACACACAGATACTCACACACAACAAGACACACACAGATACTCACATACAACAAGACATACACACAGATACTCACACACAACAAGACACACACACAGATACTCACATACAATAAGACACACACAGATACTCACATACAGCAAGACATACACACAGACACAAACACAAATACGCACATATTTCTTTTCATAATTTGGCAGATGAGCTTTTCATGTTTACTCACTCCCTAAAATTTCGAATATGACAAAAAACGAAACAAAAAATGACAAGCCAGGAAACGCTCTTTTTTCCCTTGCTAGGCGTGACTTTACTGGCATTAGGGACGGAGATATAAAAACTATTCATAGGCATTTGCAAAAAAAAAATAGGGGGGGGAGGCATAAAGCAGAGACGGTAATTGAAATGCCATTCTCAGTGCAAAGTTCAAAGCGGTTCATGAGTACTTGAGAGAAAAGACTAGAGAAAGAGAGAGAAGAGAAGAGAGAGAGAGAGAGAGAGAGAGAGAGAGAGAGAGAGGAGAGAGAGAGAGAGAGAGAGAGAGAGAGAGAGAGAGAGAGAGAGAGAGAGAGAGTGAGTGAGTGAAAGAAAAGAGAGAGAGAGAGAGAAGAGAGAGAGAGAGAGAGAAGAGAGAGAGAGAGAGAGAGAGAGGAGAGAGAGAGAGGAGAGGCGGACAGAAACAGAAATAGTCACAACAGAAAGACAGACAGATCAAGCATACAGATGCATGTTAAAAAGGTCCACAAATGGTTAGTATATTCGATCTAACGCTCACAAAGGTCAAGGTAGGGTTAATGAACTATAACTGAACCACTGCCATATTTCGTTATCAATTTCTCTCTACTGCCTCTTATCGTGTAGTGTCTATCTGTTTGAGCAATAATGTTAATGTATGTATCGACTTTGCCCCCCCACCCCACCCCTCACTATCAATTATCTCTCTGTCTCTACATCGTTCTCTGTTGTCCCCAGATACTAAATTATCTCATCTCATACTCTCTTCTTCACTTTCTCTTCGGTTCATCTTCTCATCTCTCTTCTCTCTCTCCTCTCCTTCGACTTTCTACCTCTCTTCCCTACCTCGATCTGCGTTGTATCTCGCTCTCCCAATCTCATCGGTCTCTTCTTCTTTCCTATATGTTCTCTCTTTCTCTGCTCTCTCTCCCATCTTCTTTCTCTCTTGGTCTGTGGTGTCGTTGTGGTGTTGACTGTGGGTGTGTGTGAAGTTGTGTGTGTGTGTGTGATGTTTTCCTCTCGCCCCTTCCTCATCAATTGTCTTTTATTTGAGATAATGATGTAAGATAATAATATAAGGTCTGTATGGTGATTATTTTTTTTTACGATCGGTATGGTGACTTTTTTGTTTATCAGATTCTGTCCTATAGAGGGCTAAAGATAGCTGCTCAAATAGAAAATCGTAACACATTTCCTTAGTACATGTTACTAGTTACTCTTCGACTCGTACATTTGATTTTCCTTTTCACATATCATGAACATACTGGTGCGCAATACACAATCTTCTGCATAAAACTGAAATTAGAATAAATATATTTGAGAAATTATGGCCGGTCGTCCTTAAATACAGTTTGATGCGTGAAACCTATGCAACAGAAAATAAATGTTCAGACAAATAAGTGCCTTGAAACATTGTTAGGTAATTCTTTTCTTTTCTTATTTCTTTCTTTCTTTTCTTTCTTTTTAGTCTCTTTGTTTTTTACTTGATCAATGAAAGATCATTTAGTCGAGTGTTCGAGATCGCCAGACTTCAGGGTGCCGTAACTCAACATTGACCAATATCAGGTTACATTAATCACCTAATATTTTACCAGTAAACGCACAGCAACACACATGTCAGCAGCACACAGCACCACACACTACATGCCACACTTTACACATTAACAGTATTCAACACACTCACAGTGTCCACAGCACACATTATCGGCACAGTCACATTTCTAACTATTCCCAAGCACGCTACCTCTACACACACAACACTACTCTACACAGGCACAGTTAACACGCCGTGCACTACATCCACATTCCATCTCCTTTCATAAATAAAAAAAATAAAAAAAAAAAATCCTCAAGACGAAAAGAAACTTATTTCGCTACGTAAATCTAACCTCCAGAATCAGACACATCCTGCCAAAGGCTCTCCCAGCTAGCCATTACCCGAACATCCACACTTAATGCAGCTGAAGATTGCTACTCCTCCGATTGAGGAACTGCATCTCTCTCAAATACCACAAAAAATCGGGGTCTAGACACTTTGCACTCTCGCGGGCGCACTTGACGGAATGTGCCGGTCCCAAATACCACAAAATCGGGGTATAGACCACTTTTGCAACTCTCCGGATTGAGGAATTTTTGACCGTAACCAAAGTACTCAGTAGAGATCCGGGGTTAGCCACTTTGCACTCTACCGATTGAGGAATTGCCCTAATCCGCAGAGATCGGGGTCTAGACACTTTTGCACTTCATCCTGGATTGAGGAAATTGACCCCCCAAATACATACAAATTGGGGTCTAGAACATCTTTGCAGCTCTTCACGGTAAGTTGGGAATGGTGGCCTGCCCAATATACCAGATACCTAAAAATCGCGGGGTCTAGACTCTGTTGACCAGCTCGTCGGATGTGAGGAAGTTGCCCAAATAACCACAAAATCGGGGTTGGTCCTAAGACATCTATGATGTTGCACTCTCCGGCTTGAGGAATTGCCAAATACTACAAAATCGGGGTCAGATCACTTTTGCAACTCCTTTCCGATTGATGGAATTGCCCGTTCCAAATACCGTCACAAAATCGGGGTCAGTACATTGACACCGCCGTGTTTCGAGGTGGTTTCAAATAAAGCGTTAACTTAATTTGCGGAATCTCATAACATTTAATCGGCCTCTGTTGCGAATCTCGCCTGTATCAAAAATGAACCACCTTCTTGTAGCTCTTGCGAGCCTGATTCGCTCTCTTCGTTTTCCTCTTTTCTCTCTTTCCTCTTTTCATCTGTCCGTGTCCTTCTTTTTCTTTTCTCTCTTTTTTTCTCTCTTCTCTTTTCTTTATTCTGTTTTTATTCTGTTTCCTCTCGTTATCTCCCGCCCTTCCCCTCCCTTCTTTTACTTGTCCTCTGTTCACCCCGCCTTCTCCCTCTCCCTCCTCGCTCTCAACTCCTTTCCCTCCCCCCCTTTCCCTGCCTCGCCCCCCCGCTCTATTCTCCTCCCTCGGCTGCCTCTCCCCTTCCTCTCTTTCACGCCTCTTCTTCCTCTCTCCCTTTGTCTTTTCGTATTCTTCTCTTCTTTCGTTTTCTCGGATTATTTCTTTTTCTCCTCCCGCTCCTTTCTTTTTTTTCGAATGGGTAGGAAGGAGAGCAGGATAAGAGTGTGCGGCATGTAGATGTGAAGAAGATGAAGGTGTATTGGGCTGGAATAGATCGAGAGAGAAGTGGTGTGTTGACGTGCCAGCACAGGACTGCTGGTGCGGGAGTGCTTTAGCTTTGATATTACTGGGGACGCTGTGTTTCGGTGTAAGAGAGGGGGCGTCAGTGTAGGACCGACAGGATGACGGTTGTCTCTACAGACATAGAGCGGAACATGGGAGCTGTTATACTTCGGACCGAGGGGGAATCACGTAGTTTGTCATCGCGCTGTATAGCATGGGACGGTTTGTGGCGATAGGGTGATCTAACTGCGAATTAGTTGATGAGTCTGTTAAATAACGGGAGTCTAAGAAGGGCAGTAGACAGAGGAATATAGCGGTATAGGCAGGCACTACAGAACGCGATGCGACTTGATTAAGTGAGACTCTTCCGTTAGATGGTCTTAGCGTTTTCATAGTGCCTCCTAGGATGCTTTAAGCCCTTGCTGCATGGATGGACGTTGACGACCCGAGGTCGTTGCAGTGCGTATAGCCGCTTGAGATGAATGAGTGTGGACATGTGTAATGGATGTGCGTGCGTAGAGGGTGTTGATAGCACCGGCGAAGCTACGCCTAGGGATGATGATGTGATCGGCACCGTCTTTACGCTCGTAGCGATGTGGGAGCGGAGCGTTGACTAATCATGATCTGCGGTAAAAGTTGGTTTCACTGGGCTCATGGGGGCGTCGGAACTGGTCTCCTCGTCAGAGAAGTTGAGATTTGGGGTGGCTGTTATGATAAGAGGTGAGGGCAGTGCCTAAGGACATATTTTGGAAAAGTTATCCGACGCTATCGGCAAAGGAAGTAGGTCGAGGTGAGGCAGGATCAACGTAGCGTTGGGAGTGAAGAAGTTAGGTATGTGCACTGGCCCGCCTGTCCTCCTCCGATGCTAGATGAGCATTAGGGGAGTGTAGGCGGACGTAATAATCTGACGGGAGATGAGTGGTATGCGCATGTACGGATGTGAAGTAGGATGGTGACAGGAGAAGTGGATTGGGAGTATGCTAGTGAGCACGGGATCGAGTGAGAAGATGCACGCACTATGAGTGAGAAAGAGGTCCGTGAGCGAATGCCGACTTGACGTGTAGGAATACGCTGGGTGATGGAGACGTGTGGACACCACGAAGTGAGTCGTTGAGTCCGGTGTGGGCATCTGTATAGAGTAGGGGTGAGAGAGGTGAGGCTCGGAGAATCATAGTTAGCATACTTGGATTAATGAGGCTGCTGAATGAGAGCGAGCAGGAATGATGTCTGTGGCTGTAGGCGGGGATCTTATTGGCGTTGGACGCGCTCGGATAGAATCGAGGTCTATAGGAGCGCATTGCAGATGTGGATGGAAGACAGAGGCGACAAGAGAAGGTCCGGAGAATCGTGTGTGCTTGCATGTCGAAAGCATACTACGTGGAGAATAGGGTAGAGAGAGTGACATAGCTAGCGTTGTGAGGTGTCAATACGGCGGAGGCGCGTAGCAGAGTTCGGAAGGGAGAGTGTAGTGGGTATAAGAACAGCGGAATGTGATAACTTGGGTAGCGTGCGAGTTCCAGAAACTAAGGTGGGATGATGGACGTTGGGCGGTGAGAGCAGAATGAGGGCCGTGTAAAAGCCCAGTGAGTGGGTGAGTACGAATAGAGTAGTTTGCCAAGAGGTGGCTTGGTAAGTCGATTGTGGGCGATTGTGGCAAAGTACCGTGTGCAGGGATTGAGATATGTGTGATAGTGTTAGGGTGAGAGTGTAGGGGCGAGCGATGGATTATGAAGAGGGGTGAGAGGGCAGTGGATTGGTTGGATGCGTCAATGGTATGTGGAGAGTTTATGTGAAGTGATGATGGCTGGATGGTGGTGGGACGAAGTTGTGGATGGGGTAAGGGCCGTCGGAGGCGGTTGCATGGTGATGGGGTTAGACTACGGTGGAGTGGAACGATTTGTTGAGATATCATGGAGCAATCTGAGGCCAGGCTGATGAAGTAGGGAGAGATAGGAAGGGGACATCTTGTATCGACAGAGGGAAACAAGATGAGGGAAAGCTCGATGTCTGCACTGGTGTGGTTATACGTGTACTAGATGTGGTCCGGTTTACGTGATGACAGCTGAGAAGGTCTCTGTTAGCGCGCACAACGCACCAAGAGGACCGGTGTGGGAAGGAACTGACGTGGGGGTAGGCGATAGGGCAGTATTAGTGAGAAGGTCGGAGAATCCGGGCGGCTGGTGTGTAGACCAGTATTCCAGCCGTAGTACAGTCGACCGATGAGACCTTATGTAAGACAATGAAAAAAAGGGTAGTATGAGGCCTACGGATGGTAGTAGTTTGGGTCTCTCACTAATGGCTGTGAGTATGAGTGAGGTGAGGTGTGGAAGAAGGGGATGTTAGTGGATAGGTAATGGTGAGATTAGTGAGAGTAATGATTGCGGATAAAGGTTAGCGGATGATGAGGATAAAGTGACGGAGTGTGATGCGAAAGGGTGGAGTGCAGTTGAAGTAAAAGGAGTGTGGGAGTGTCAGTTAGGAGGTAGGTGTGAAGACTGAGGAGGCGAAAGAAGGATCTAAGTATGATGCGATGAGAAAGAAGTGGATAAGATGGTGTAAGGTGTGATGGGGTACGTATAGCGGCGGGGTACGGTATAACATAGGTGACGGTGATGTACCCACCGGCGTTTGGCCTGTAGAAACAGCGCGCATCTATGATGGTGTTGTAGGTTGAGAATGGGTTGGGGGGAGGTGGGACTGCTCAGAAGAGTTGTGAAGGGGGACCGCAGGAGTTGAGGTCGTCGGTGCCTGGGGGCAATGGTGAGAGGTGGGCGCATCTCTTTCTCTCATATCTCTCTCT
>NW_020870692.1:298815-301315 GCF_003789085.1 Penaeus vannamei
TTATCTCTCTAGCTCTCTATCTATCTATTGATCAATCCATCTACATAGGCATATATATATATATGTGTGTGTGTGTGTGTGTGTGTGAGAGAGAGAGATATATTTATATATATATATATATATATATATATATATATATATATATATATATATGTGTGTGTGTGTGTGTGTGTGTGTGTGTGTGTGTGTGTGTGTGTGTGTGTGTTGTGTGTGTGTGTGTGTGTGTGTGTGTGTGTGTGTGTGTGTGTGTGTGTGTGTGTGTGTGTGTGTGTGTGTGTGTGTGTGTGTGTGTGTGTGTGTGTGTGTGTGTGTGTTTATGTAATGTATGTATGAATCATAGATAGATGGATATAGATACAGATATATATATATAAATATAAATCTAGATATAGCTACAGATAAAAATGCAAATCCAGACATAGATACAGATATAAGCACACACATTAAACATTAGCCCCTTCTGGCATCCCCTCTCTCCCTAAAAAAAAAAAAAAAAAAAAAAAAAAAAAAAAAAAAAAAACTGCAGCCACTAAAAAGGCAGGATATATACATACCGACTCGACTCGCTCTGTTTGAGCGTGAACACAGCTATAGCGAACACAACTATAGGCGAAACACAACTTAGCGAACCACAGCCTTAGCGAACATAGCTATAGCGAACACAGCATAGCGTACACGACACGAACAAGCTTCATATAGCGAACACAGCTATAAAGCGAACACAGCCAGCATGACGAACAACAGCCTATTTAGCGAACACAGCCTTAGCGAACACAGGCTATAGCGAGCGTATATAGCGAACACACAGCCTTAGCGAACACAGCTATAGCGAACACAGCTATAGCGAACACAGCTATAGCGAACACAGCCTTAGCGAACACAGCCTTTCAAACGAAACACGAGGTCTAATATTCCCACCATACGCCTCGACGCGAGTCTATCGCGACCACAACGCGTTAAATAAAGCTACTCGACCACACCGGTAAAAAAGACTCTCTTCAGCTAATGGAATTTGTCTCACGGTTATGGGACGGGCGAGGGAGGGGTGGGGAAGGGGAGAAGGGAGGGGGGGTGAAGGGTGGAGAGGGGAGGGGGGAGAGGTGGTGACGGGAGGAGGGGGAGGGGGCAGAGAGAGTCGCGTGCGAAGTGAGAGAAAGAGATCGGTAGACTTGGGGGTTGGGGTAGGGTGGGGAAGGGAGGGGGAGTGGGGGGGAAGGAAGTTGTTGGGAGTAAAAAAAAAAAAAAGAATACGTAGGAAGGGAAGAAAGAGATATAAAGGGATTTTGTCTTACGGTTTGGGACGGAGGGGGGGTAGGTGGGGGGGGGGGGACAGAAACAGCGTGCGAAGATGCTTGGGGGTTTGGGGTGAGGGTAGGAGGGGTGGGTGGCTAAGGAAGTTGTTTGTGGAATAAAACACGTGGAAAATATGTGAGACAAATAAGGAGAATTAAATGAGTAAAAAGTGATGCTAAATGTGACTAAATTGGTAAAACAAATGAGGATGTACTTACACTGGCTTGCCTATGATAAGAAATAACCTATAATACTATTTATCGAACATCGGATAAGCGGGACAGACGCCAACAGGTGGGGCAGACGTGTAGAAAGTCAAATCAGTGTACGAAAAGCAGCTTGATAATCGATATACGATAAAATAGAGGTCTTGGTACGCACAGTAAGTATTTTAGAAGCAAACTCTATATTTTTCGTAATAAAACTGCTATGATAGATGAACTGGAATTAATAGCTGCATGGAAAGTGGTTTATATCCTATAAAAGTTTGACAATTTACCTAAAATTGTTCCTTTCTGAAACTAATGATTGTACATATGGCGTCAAAAACCAATAAGTCAGATTTTTTTCTCTCTCTCGCTCTCAGTCTTCTCTCTCTCTTCTCTCTCTTCTCTCTCTCTCAGTCTCCCTCTCCCTCATCACTCCACTCTTCCTCATCCCCTCTCCTCTCTCTCCCCTCCATCTCTCTCCTCTCCCCTCTCCCTCTCCCCTCCTCTCTCTCTCCCTCTCCTCTTCCTCTCTCTCTCTCTCTCTCATTCACTATCCTCCACTGAGACACACATATTAGAAGTGAGTAGAAACAAAAGCATAAAACAATGCTAACCGACGCGATTCTCTCTGTATATTGGCTCCTTCTCGCGCCAGCAATGCGGTACACGAGGGCGAGTAAGCTGACGGAGCCGACGGCGCGCCGGAGCAACCCGACACGGCCTCGACACGGCGCCACACTCCTGCAGAAGGAACGGTGACAATGCAGCTTCGGGAACATGGACAAGAACTAAATTCATTAATGCGTATAGATATGCGGGTGTACATAAACTTTTATGTATATGGAGGTTGTTATGGAGATAGAAAAAAATGATAAATGAAGAAAGATGTGTATTGTGTGTGTGTGTGTGTGTGTGTGTGTGTGTGTGTGTGTGTGTGTGTGTGTGTGTGTGTGTGTGTGTGTGTCTGTGACGGGAATAGATGATGGCAAACAGACAGA
>NW_020870692.1:303815-315712 GCF_003789085.1 Penaeus vannamei
AAAAAAAAAGCCGAATCTGAAGGTAAGAAACGACCAGCAATTCCAGCGTTTGTCGTTAATGGCTTTTATGTTTTGCGAAATCCAGCTACACGTGGAAACTCTCGGTGTATAACGCGGTTTTTGCGGTATTATTTATGGCTCAAAAAGAATAGACATAATAATTACACGGGTTTATTTCTTGTGAAGTTGTACTTGGGATTTTTTTGCTTTTGGTATGCGCGTTTTCTCTCGTGTGTGTGTGTGTGTGTCTGTGTATGTGTGTGTGTGGTTGTGTGTGTGCAGTGTTTGTGTGTGTGTGTGTGTGTGTGTGTGTGTCGAGTGTGTGTGTGTGTGTTTGTGTGTGTCTGTGTGTGTGTTGTCTGTGTGTGTGAGAGTGAGTATGTGTGTGTGTGTGTTTGTGTGTGTGTGTGTGTGTGTGAGTGTTGTGTGTGTGTCTGTATCTGCGCGTGTATGTGTTAGTGTGTGTGTGTGTTTGTGTGTGCGTGTGTGTCTGTATCTGCGCGTGTATGTATGTGCTGCATGCCTCCCACCGCCTACATTTATACAACGTTAGCGTTGTTTACGAAAGTTTTACCATAATTAGCTACCTGCGTTTCTTCCTTGATCACAGTCATTAACCTGATGGAGTCATTTTTTCTTGCTCGAAGATAAGCAAGATTTTTGTTGTTGTTTCGCCCCAAAAATTGTGTTTTACGAACATTATTTTATTTCTTAGGAAATGATATCGCCGTCAATATTGCAATATTTCCTTTCGTGTAATTCGTGTTTTGAAACGAAAATTAAATTCAAATAGGAATATATTTGACAAAAACACAGGCACACTATTTTTATATATAGATGGACGTACTTTGATGCCTGGGTACGTAGTGAGAGAGAGAGAGAGGGGGAGAGGGGGGGGAGGGAGAGAGGGGAGGAGGGAGGAGGAGGAGAGGAGGGAGAGGGAGGAGGAGGGAGCGAGAGAGAGAGATAAAAAGAGAGAGGGAGGGAGGAGGGAGAGAGAAGATAGATAGATAGAGAGGGGGAGGAGAGAGAGAGAACATAGAATGGAATACGAATATTGTTTTTTTTTAACGATATATGCTTTCAGTATGTCTGCTATGCATATATATATATATATATATATATATATATATATATATATATATATATATATATATATATATATATATATATATATATATATATATATATATGCCCGAATATGCGTACAATGTGCTCATGTGCATCGCCCAAATCCATAACTTTCTCATCTCCCTTTCCTGGCCATCACATCCGCTTTCTTCCGCATCATGGAACACATACATCCGCACGCACACACGCGCAAGCACTTGGCACGCGCGAGGGCCCTTCCTCGCGAGGAAATGTTGGGCCGGATTTCAGTTCCTTTATCCTCGCCGAATTCCGGACGACACACGACGCAGCAGAGACCGTGTAAAGAGAGGGGGATTAAAAGCATGCTCGGAGTGTTCGTCCGACTCTCCTTTTCGGGCGTTTTCGGAGTGGGGTTTTAAGTGTGATGTATGTTCGTGGTTGTGTCTGTTAGAGCGTGTGTGTGTGTGTGCGTGTGCGTGAGTGTTTGTTGGTTTATGTGCGTGTGTGTGTGTGTGGTCGTGATGTTGTGGTTTTTGTGCGTGTGGTGTGTTGGTCGTGAGTGTTTGGTTTATGTGCGTGTGTGTGTTTGTGTGTGGGTTTATGTGTCTGTGCGTGTGTGTTTGAGTGTGGGTTTATGTGTCGTGCGTGTGTGTTTGAGTGTGGGTTATGTGTGTGCGTGTGTGTTTGTCTGTCAGCCTGTCAGTCTGTGTGCGCGTGATTGTCTCCCAGTCGATTTCTCCGTCTGTCTCCGTGCCTGCGCCCGGCTGCTCCCGTGTCTATATTTCTTTTAGGAGGCCGACGCCGAGGCAGATAGCGCCACGCCTCGCTCCTGAAAGTCCCAGGAAGCACGCACGACACGAGGGGGAGGGAGAGGGGGGAGGGAGGAAAGGGGGAGGGAAGGGGAGAGAGAGGGAGAGGGAGAGGGGAGGGAGAGGGGGAGGGACGAGGAGAAGAGGGAGGGAAGAGAGAGGGGGAGGAGGGAGGGGAGGAGGGGACGAGGAGAAGGGGAGAGGGGGAAGGAGAGGGGAGGCGGACGAGGAGAGGGAAAGAGGGGAGAGGGACGCAGAGAGGGGGTCGTTGCGCCATTGTTTTCGATGCCGCGAGCGCACGCCGGAGGGAGCTCGGGCCGGATGACGGTTCTAATTCCGGTTCGAGAACGAGCGAGCTACGCCGACCGCCCTCGAGGGACAGACCGCCGGCAGGACGTACGGGCGCGACGCACGAGAGGACGGAATCGCCGACCGATTCGCCGCAGGAGATGGATCTATTGCACGGGATTGCATCATGCGAGCGGTTCCGAGAATTTCCCTGGATAAGCTGCGTTGAATATGTCAATATCTATATATACAAAAAAAAATATATATAATATATACATACAAAAATGTATATATATATATATATATATATATATATATATAATATATATTATATATATATATATATATATATATTTACATATATATGTATATATATATATATATATATATATATATGTATTATATATATATATATATATATATATATATATATATATATATATATATGTATATATATATATATATATATATACATATATATATATATATATATATATATATATATATATATATATATATATATATATATATATATATATACATATATATGCATATATACATATGTACATATATATACATATACATATATATATATATATATATATATATATATAATATATATATATATATATATATATATATTATATATACATACACACACACACACACACACACACACACACACACACACATATATAATATATATATATATATATATATATATAATATTATATATATATATATATATATATATACATATTATAATATATATGTGGATGTGTACACTTCGCTCGACAGGGATTCTACTTTGGACTCTACGGCTTCGCGCGTGTTGTGCCAGCGCCGTTCGCCTCTTAATCGCTTATGCATGTATTCCTCCCCGCCCGCGCCCCCCGCCCCCGCCTCCGCCGCGCCCCACCATCTCCCGCAACAGCCTGCTGAGTCAAGAGGTCGCGGCGCCAACCACGTCCTGATGACCCGCCCGATCTGACCCCCGCCGGCCAATCGCTCAGGCACGGCGCTGCGGTGCCACTCATTTCCATAAGCAGGAACTTGGCGCTCCGGCTGAAGGGGGGGGGGATTCCGGGGGGGGGGGGGGGGGATTCCGAGGGGGACACGGGATGGGGGGGTGATTCCAAGGGGGACACGGGGAGGGGGATTCGAGGGGACACGGGGAGGGGGGGGATTCCGAGGGGACACGGGATGGGGGGATTCCAGGGGGACACGGGGGGGGGGGAGAGGCGCTGGTACTGAGTGATCAGAACGAGGATATTTTGTGGTGAATTTATGGATTTTTCGATCAGGTGTTGTATTAATAAAATGAAGCTGTTAACTTTTTTTCCTTTCTTTCTTTCTTTCTTTTTTAATTCTTAAAGAGCACATAAACGTTCCATATAAAATCTAAGTAGAATTATTTACACGGGTCGCAGGCAATTGACCTCTACCATTTCCCAAGATAGTTTTCCTTTGAAGAAAAAAAAAAGTAAAACGAGCATCCTGCAATTACAACTTGCAGCATTAGCAGCTTCGAAGCAATTGCAAGCAGCAAGACACGGAGCAGCGAACGGAATCAGCAGGCAGCACGCAACGCCTTCCTCAGATCGAAACATTAGCAGAGCACCACGACGCCAGAATAAAATCTTGGGAGCAACATTGCAGTTCCCAGCGTGAGCCCATCTTGGGGATTAGGAAACATCGGCGTCGCGGTTCTTTGCTCATTTGGGCTCTTCTTCTCTCCCTCCTTCCCTTCCCCCCCCGCCTCCTCCCCTCCCTTTCCCTCCACTCCTCCCCTCCCCTCCCTTCCCTTCCCTCCTTCCCTCCCTCCTCCTTTCCCTCCACTCCTTCCCTCCCCTTCTTCCTCCTTCCCTCCTTCCCCTCCCTCTTTCCCTTCCCCCCTCCTTCCCTCTCTTCCTCCCTCTTCCCTCCCCTCCTTCCTCCCTCCCTCCCTTCCCCTCCTTCCCTCCCTCCTTCCCTCCCCTCCTTTTCCCTCCCTTCCCCCCCCCTCCCTCCCCTCCTCCCCTCCCCTCCTTCCCTCCCCTCCCTTCCCCTCCACTCCCCGCTCGTCCCTGCAGAGCCCTCTCCCTCTTTTTCCTCTCTTCCCCTCACACCTCATTTCCCTCCCTTCCCCTTAGACCTCTCCCTCTCTTCTCCTCTCTCTCTCTTTCTTCCCCCTCTGCCCTCCACCCCCATCCTCTCAGCCCCTTCCCCTCTTCCCCTCCACCCCCTACCTCACCCCCCCAGACCCCCTCCCTCTCTTTTCCTCTCTCTCTCTTTCTTCCCCTTAGCCCCCCCCTCCCTCAGACCCCCTTCCTCCACCCCCTCCCTCTCTTCCCCTCTCTCTCCCTTTCTTCCCTTAGCCCCTCCCCCCCTCCCCTCAGACCCCCCCTCTTCCATGTTCCTCCGCGCAGAGGGAAAAGAAAATCAGGAAGAGGAAAATCAACCGATAACTGAAAGAGCGAAGACACGCAGCGCCACTTGGGAGGAAGTACTCCACATAATGAACATTCTTTTGTTTACAGAAGCTTTCGGGAAGTGTATGTTTTCTGTGTATCTGTATGTGTTTGGATACACACACGGGGATATGTATATATATGTTTGTGCGTGTGTGTGTGTGTGTGTGTGTGCGTTGTGTGTGTGGTGCGTTTTCTGTTTGTGTTCGTGTGTGTGTGTGTGTGTGTTCGTTTGTTGTGTTTGTGTATGTGTGTGTGTGTGATCTGCAACACATACGTATCAACCTGTGCGTGTGTACCAACAAACTATGTGTGTGTGTGCGTGTGCCATGGCCTATAGCTGCGTCCGTGTGTGAATAATACAGGATCGGATGCACCCTTGGCCTTACCCAGCCTAATTACACCGGGCAGAGGCGCCTCCACATCTTGCAGTCACGAAGTAAGGGCTAATCAGGGCCGCGATTGAGCCGGGCGGGTTGGCTCTTGGGAATTTGACCTTTACGATATCCACTTTTTTTTTTTTTTTTTCCCGGTGATCGAATCGGAATGCATCGTATCATTATGCATTATGTTGTCTCTCTTTTTTTTTTTCTTTTTTTTTCTGCTCTATCTTTCTCTTTATTTCATACTCTCTCTCTGTCTTTCTCTGCTTTCTCTCTCTCTCTTTCTCTCTCTCTCTCTCTCCTCTCTTCTCTCTCTCTCTCTTCTCTCTCTCTCTCTTTCTCTCTCTCCTCTTCTCTCTCTCCTCTCTCTCTTCTCTCTCTCTCCTCCCTCTCCCTCTCCTCTCCCCCCTCACTCCTCACTCTCCTCTTCTCTTCCTCTCTCCTCTTCTTCCTCTCTCCTCTCTCTTCCTCTCTCCCTCTCTCTCTCTCTCTCTTTCTCTCTCTCTCGCCCTCTCTCTCTCTCTCTCGCTTCTCTCTTCTCTCTCTCTCTCTCTCTCTCGCTCTCTCTCTCCTCTCTCGCCCTCTCGCTCTCTCCTCTCTCTCCTCACCCCCTCTCTCTATATAATCATCTATCTATCTCTATCTATCTGTCTTTCTATCTAAACTTTTATCTATCCATCTATTACTGTCTGCTACTTTATCTATCTCTCTCTTCTTTTTCTCACTCAGATTATTGGATTTCCTTTTTGCTTCGTCTAAACTTCATGTGACCATTTATTTCTCTTTAATTTTTCATCGACTGGGAATTCTTTGCCGGCTCTGAATAATCGATGTATTAGTAAAGGCATTTATCGTTTTTGTTTTTTTGTGAAAGGCTTGTATTTCATGGAAGAAAATAGAAAATGCGTATTTTTGATAGATGGGTGTGTGTGTGTTTGTGTATGTGGGTGTTTGTGTGTGTTTGTGTTTGTGTTGTGTGTGTTTGTGGTGTGTGTTTGTGTGTGTGTGTGTGTGTTGTGTTTGTGTGTAATGGGTGTGTTTTGTGTGTGTGGGTGTGTATGTGCGTGCGTGCAATATTTATGTGTGTGTGTGTGTGCGTCGTGTGTGTAGTGTGCATATATTCAGGTATATGTGTGGGTATGTGTGTGAGTGTGTGCATGTTTCTCACACGCAAAAAAAAGAAAACGGATACAAATTTAAAAAATGATAAAGATAAAAAAAATAAATAAAATAAAACGTAAAATGTATGAAAAAAAAAGAAAAAAAAGAAAAAAAGCCACGGCCACTCAATACCCCACAAAGACCGAGAAAGACCGAAGTCAAGACCTTTTCAGTACCTCCCCCCCCCCCTCCCCCCCCTCCCCCCGGCGCCCATGGTGTGTGGGGGGAGGGGGTCTAGATCAATCATACATAATGGACCCTCATCAATATTCACAGACGGAGGCGGCTTATCGGTAACCGCAGTGTACAATGGCAAGGGACAGTCGTGGCTAGGTTGATGCGCTGTGGATGGGCGTGGGTCGACGTTTTGAAGGGCTGTGGATGGATGTGGGAAGAGATCTGTGGATGAGGTAGATAGTGAGTGATATTGTGTTTCGTAGATGCTATATTAGTGTTAACAACAGTTGTAGAAGTAGAAGCAGTAGTAGTAATACTGTTAATAACTGATAGTTGTAATAGAAATAGTAGTAATAGCAATAATTAGTAATGGGAGTAAACTAGTATCAGTACTGGAATGATAGTAGGAGTAATGATAATAGCAGGAATAGCAGCAGCAGTAAAATTGCTGTGGTAATGATTGTCACAACTCTTATTTATGGAAAATATTAACTAGTTTGAATAAAGGAATTGGTGACTAGTTTTGAGAATAGTTTTAGTGGTTGTCTTAACTATAATATTCATGGTTTTAGTTATAAGAGAGAGAAGAGGAGAGGGAGAGGAGGAGAGAGAGAGAGAGAGAGAGAGATAGAGAGAGAGAAAGAGAGAGGAGAGTGTAGAGGAGAGAGGGGGATAGGCAGGCAGAAGATGGTCAGAAAAATAGATATCACTATAATTTACATCCGTCTCTCTCTCTCTCCTCTCTTCTCTCTCTCTCTCTCTCTCTCTCTCTCTATCTCTCTCTTCTCTTCTCTCTCTCTCCTCTTCTATCTCTCTCTCTCTCTCTCTCTCTCTCTCTCTCTCTCTCTCTCTCTCTCTCTCTCTCTCTCTCGATCTATCTATCCATCTATCTATCTATCTATCTATCTCTCCCTCTCTCTCTCCCTTCTCTCTCCTCCCTCCCCTCCTTCCCTCCCTCCCTCCCTCCTCCCTCCTCCCTCCCTCCCTCCCCTCCCTCCCTCCTCCTCCCTCCCTCCTCCCTCCCTCCTCCCCTCCTTCCCTCCTCTCTCTCTCTCTCTCTCTTCTTCTTCTTCCTCTCTACTTGAATTCTCCCGATTAAAAAGAGACATGAATAATTTCCTCATTAATCGTGGCGAGAATGTCTCAAAAGCAGCCCCTTATTTTCATTGCTCTAAGCACAAAAGGGGATTCGAGGACCCTTGGGGCTTTAAAGCTTTCCAAAATAGGAGGTTTTTGTGGTTGCTCTTCTTCTTGCACTTTGTTGTTCATGTTTTAACGGTGTAATATATACTATATATATATATATATATATATATATTAGATAATTAAGCTATACAAAGAGAGAAAGAGAGAGAGATGTATATATATACTCATATATACTATGTGTAAGAGAGGGTGTTGTGTGTGTGCCGCGCGCGCGCGTGTGTGTGTTGTGTGTGTGTGCAAACGCCCCAAATTATAAACTTTGTTATGAAAAAGAAAAGAACAGAAAAGAAAAAAAAAGAAAAGAAAAAAAAAATTTATATATATATATATATATATATATATATATATATATATACTATATATATAAAGAATGAACCAGAAAATTTCGAATTTAGGGGGAAAAAATGGAGAATTTCATGAATATCAAGCAGCACGAGACCCTAACCATTTGTCGGGAATCGAGACAATGTTCCCGCCCCTTCGCAAGCCCGATTCCCGCTGCGCCCAAGTTGACGATTGATAATGTGATGTCGGATGTCGCTTCACCTTCGACATTTTGGGGGCGGGGTGGTGAGGGGGATGGCCTGGAAGTCGGAATGGATATCATTTGATGTCGCTTTTTTTTTCTTTTTTTCTTATCGTCTGTGTCTCTGTCTGCCTCTATCTCTCTATCAATCTATCTATCTATCTGTTCTCTCTATCTCGTCTCTCTCTATCTACCTGTGCTTCTCATACAGACATCGTAGTACATATACTCTCTCTCATATACTATCATAAAATCTACCATAATCTAGTCTGCAGTCTTAGAGATCTGTGCTACATCTCTTGAGCAATTCGGTACTACCCTCTTTCTCTCTCTCTTTACTCTTCTCTCTCTCCTCTCCTCTCATCTCTCTCTCTCTATACTTGCTTCTGCTGCCTCGCCACTACTTCTTGCTCATCTCGTGGTGTACGTGCATCTCATTTCTGCATCCGATACTCATGCTGCGTCTCTCGCTCTGCGCATTCTCGGTCTGCGTGGCTTGCGTAACAGCGTGCGTCTGCTCTGCTTCGTCGTCCTTCTGCTCTTGCTGCTCTCGCGCTCTGTCACATTCGTGAGTTCTCTTTCTTGTTCTCTCGCACTGTCCTCTCTCTTCTCTCTACTCTACTCTCCCCATACCTCATTACTCCATTCCTTTCGTCTTTTGCTTTGGTCGTGCGGGTTAATGTTGGCGTCAGGTGCTCTTGCATACAAGACTAACTCATACGTCCTTTAGCGAAAAAATCGTTGCATCTGTTCTTATTAGTTGCGAGACCATAACGAGAGCCTAGTTTTCTTCTCGGTATCACTTCGCCGGGCTTAAGGCATTTTAAAATTCCCGCCAGGGCGCGCCCCGCCCGCGTCGAAACTCGAGCCGCCGCCGCTTCCTTCCGAGCAAATAAAGCGATCCGTCTATCGCTCGAATGAAATTTCCTTAACAAGTTAATCTAATTCTCGTATCAGCTCTTCTATCCGCTCGATCTTTCTGTACCTCCTTGCCTGATTCTACTCCAAACCGCCTGTTCTCATACGTTCGAATAAAATGGACGCGAACTGCCTTGTACCTTTTATACGTTCGCAACCAGAGGCGCGAGGGCCCTGCCGCTGAGGCGACAGGCGGGGAGGTACCCACCGGACAGCTCAGCACCGACTCATCTTTCGCACGATCTCCTGAGAGTGGCCCGGCTTCAGCTCCTTTTGGCGGGTTCGATTTACCCCGGCAATGGCTCGGGATATGCAACTTTTAATTTATGCCCAGCGGGTGTGCGCAGTTCGGTCTGTCTCGACCGGGGTGTTTGTAATTCTTCGCAAGGGCCTTCGCCGTGTTGCAGAGGATTTCGTTAGCACAAAAAGGAACGGCTCTAGGTTAAGGAAGAGAAGTCTAGTCGTGTTTCCGGCTTGAAGGTGGTATAGGTGAAAGTCGGGCCGTGTGTATATTGGTCGCTCCTTGTTTTTTTTTTCGTTCCTCTTGTTTTTTTACGGTTAGTAGCTGTCACTAAGAATGTGATGCTTTTATGGTTTACAGGCGCTACTACTGTGTCCCTCTTCAGTTACCATTGTGTGACTGCGACGCGAGTAGTGGCGAATCGTGTTTCGCTATTAATAAGTAAATGAGTGAAGACCGGCTCCATGCGGAGCCGCGGTCAGCTATACAGCAGATATGTCATGCGAAGTAAGAGATCAGTTTAGGCGTAAATTATTGATATGCATAAGTCCCTGTGGGATCGTGTAAGATAAAGAGCCCGTTATATTTGTATACGTTCTATATGCCACGTGTGGAGGTTTATACTATTCTTCTTACTACATCCTTTCGTTAGTTCTCTTTTCTCATATAATTATAAAAGAAAAAAGTAATACGTGGGCGGGGAAAGAACCAAGAGAAGAAGGGGACCAAGAGAACAAATTTAAGGAAGCGTAGGAAGATGAGAAGCGTAAGGGAAGGGAAGGAACGACGAATGAAGAAATAAAACCGCACGACCCATATACCAGCTCCCTGCCACAAATATAATCCCCGTTGATCCATACATGACCCGAGAGGTAGACTACATCAAGACAGACCGATCATCAATCCACTCCAACCTCCTTATGAAGACTCACCCAAATCACCCACTCAAGGTACAACACCAATCTCAACGCCTAGACCACACCACACCCGCATAACCCCTATATATTAAGTCTTAAGCACGCGCCCTATGCCCTGACCAAGACTCACCCCCGAATGTTACCCGTGACGGACATTATCCCGCATGCAATCGCCCGCCGGCAACCTGGCGAGCCCAGGTATACACGAAAAAGCCTCGCGCACACCTATGCGTCAGATCACGGCACCATTAACGAGACGGAAATGGGGCCGTTACACAAGAAACACACAACAAAGAGGACGAAAGGGAAAACAGGCGCCAATGCGCCCGCATCTTTTCTCTCCCCCTTAAGCCGGAAACACGACGCTCTTCCTTTAATGGGTTTTTACGACCTGCTGACTGAAGCCTGTACTCCGGGCGGAGGCGCACCCGCGGGTAATCCGAGCCACGGGGTAACTCGACCCCCCGGAGGTGCGAAAGGCGACCCCGTGGGACCTCCGGGTGCCAGCGAGGCCGCCCTCTCCGCTTGCATTTACGTACTTACGAGGAGCGGTCTTAAAGCGAAAGGTTAACTTGAAGGAATTGTAGACGATCGCTTTTATTGCTCGGAAGGGAAGGCGGCGGCGGCTCGAGTTCGACGCGGGCGGGGCGCGGCCTCTGGCGGGAATTTTAAATGCCTTAATGCCCGGCGGAATGTGAGACCGAGAAGAAAATAGGTCTCGTTATGGTCTCGACTATTGAAAGTGAATTAAAAGTTGTGTTTTTTGAAGAGACGAGAACATTAAACGAGAGAAAGAGAAAGAAGGAGAGAGGGGGGAGGAGAGAGAGAGAAAGAAACCGAGAGACAAAGGAGACCACAAGACAGACCGATCCATCAGAAGAAAAGCACACAGCTCCGTTCCAGCGCAGACGAATCGCGAGCCAGACCCGCTTGTCTGGTGCAAATTTCACTCATCAATATTTGGCACAGGAACCTATTGTTGTTGTGATATATGATCGGTTTCCTATTCTCACATTTCTTTTTCTCATTTTTTTTGTTTCCTTCTTCCAGCTGTGGCCTTTCTGCCTCCTTGTCGCGCCTGCCATAATCGTCAAAAAATGGATGATATGTTTCATATTTTCTTCGCTTAACATTAAACCTCGAAGGACACAGAGACATAAATATATATAGCAATTAATCTGTCGCCATACCTTGACACGTGAATGTACCATACTTAAATCGATACATTCATATCACTAATATAATGAATCTCATTTTTTTCCGTTGTGTTAGAGTAGCTATCGTTGCCTGGGTAATCTATATAAGCGTGTAGCTGTAGGAGTGTCAGAAATGAAAAAATAAGAAAAAAAAAATAAAACATTGTATAGAATATCCGTTTTTTTTTTTTCTTTCTTTTTTTTTTTCTTTCTTTCTTTCTTTCTTTCACTTTTTGAAGAAAATTAATGTTTCATTTTCGTGCAGATTTGAATTACATTTGATTATCATGTATTACTTACTATGAAAGAGATTCAGCAACATGGTGTGAGTTTGATTTGTGATGCGTGTTTGTGAGGAGAGAGAGAGGAGAGGAGATCGCGAGAGAGAAGAGAGAGACGAGTGTTCGTGAGGCGAAAGAGAGAGGAGAGAGCAGGAAGAGAGAGGAGAGAGATGAGATGAGAGAGAGAGAGAGAGAGAGAGAGAGAGACGAGAGACGAGCGAGAGAGAGAGAGAGAGAGGACAGAGAGAGAAA
>NW_020870692.1:334386-336886 GCF_003789085.1 Penaeus vannamei
TTGATGGCAATTGAGGGCAGGCAGAGAGGCGAGAGACTGAGACGGTTTGGCTATTTCTATCACGTACATTATAGGACTACTGATTATTTCTTTCTTCCTTTCTTTCTTTTATTCTTTTATTGTGTGTACGCGTCTTTCTCTACCGTCCCCTCTCTCCATATTTATCACCATCGCCTCCATCTCCTTTTCTGGGAAATAGTTTTCTAAGAAAGGAATTATTTTCTTTCCTCGTTCTCTGTCTTTCTTTGACTCTTATCTATCTTCCTCTCTCCGTATCTCTCTTTCTTATTCTACCGAGATTGTATTTCTCGGTAAAATAACTTGTTCTTTATGTCCATGTTTCTTATTTTTCCAGGGTATAGACATATATACGTGTGTGTGTGCGTGTGTGTGTGTGCGTGCGTGGTGTGTGTGCGTGTGTGTGTGTGTGGTGCGTGTCTGTGTATGTGTGTGTGTGCGTTTGTGTGTGTGTGTGTGTCTGTGTCTGTGTCTGTGTGTGTGTAAGTGTAAGTGTGCGTGATTGCGTGTGCGTGTGTGTATGCGTGTGTATGCGTGTGCGTGATTGCGTGTGTATGCGCATGTGTGTATGTATGTATATATGTGTGCGCGCGTGTGTGTGTGCTCGTGCCCACATCTACTTAAGTGTATCTACAAGAGAGCCATTCTAACCCCCCCCCCCCCATCAGCACTGCGACGGACACCAGCGTCGAGGAGTCAGCTCGAGGCCGACCCGATGATCAGCAATTCTTCATCGATCAACAATTTATTCAACTGACGGGAAAAAAATAAGGTCTTAATCACTGCGGCTTTGCATAATGGCTTACAAATGAATGGCGATTAGTGTCTTTTTTTAATTCTTGTTTCATTTGTATTTTTTTCTTTTTTCTTTCTTTGTTTTCTCTGTCTCTTAACAAGGAGTTTGTTTTTGATTCTCGTTTTATAGTGTTTTCGTCTTGCTGTTCTTTCTTTCTCTTTCTTTCTCTCTCTCTCTCCTCTCTTCTCTCTCTCTCATCTTCTCTCTCTCTCTCTCTCTTCTCTCTCTCTCTTCTCTCTTCCTCTCTCTCTCTCCTTTCGTCCTTCTTTTTTTCTCTCTCTTTTGTCACTTTATTTTTCTTCTCTCTCTCTCTCTCTACTTGCCTCTCTGCTTATCTCTTTCCTTATCTTTCTCTGCTCTCCTCTCTTCTTTCTTCTTTCTCTCTCTCTCTTCTGCTTCTCTTCTCTCTTCTCTTCTCTTCTCTTCTTCTCTTTCTCTTCCTTCTCTTCTCTCCTCTTTCTCTTCTTTCTCTTCTCTCTCTCTTCCTTCTGTCTCTTTCTCTCTTCCCGCGTCTCACCTTCTCTCTCTCTTCTTCTCCTCTCTTCCTCTCTCTTCTCTCTCTTCGTCTCTCTCTCTCTTCTCCTGGTCTCTCTCTCTTCACTCTCTCTCCTCTCTCCTCGCCTCTTCTCTCTCTACTTCTCTCTCCTGCCTTCTTCTCTCTCTCTCTCGTCTCTCTGTCTCCTCTCTCTCTCTCTCTCTTCTCCTTTCTCTCTTCTCTCTTTCTCTCTCTCTACTCTCTCTCTCTCTGCTCTCTCTCTCTCTCTCTCCTCTCTCTCTCTCTCTCTCTCTCTCTCTCTCTCTCTCTCTCTCACATCTCTCCTTCCTTTAGTTCCCCGCTCCCCTCCTCTTCCCCTCTCAATCTCTCCCTCCTTCCGTCACTTTTCTCTCTTTCTTGTCCCGTCTTAATCCCTTTATCCCTCTCTTTCCCACCCGCTCTCCTATATCGATTAGCCTTTCTCTCTCTATCTCCTTCCCATCCCTTCTTCTCCTCTTCATTCTTCTCTTTCTCTCTCTCACTCTTTCTCTCTCTGCTCATCTTCTCTCTTCTTCTCCTCTCGTACTCCGTTTCTCTCTCGGTCACTCCCTCATGCTCTCTTTCCTTCTCTCTTCTCTTCTCTCTCTCTCTCGTCTCTACTCTCTCTCTCGGTCTCTCTCTTCTCCTCTCTCTCTCTTCTCTCTCTCTCTCTTCTTCTCTTCCTCTCTCTCCTCTCTCACTCTCCTCTGTCTCCTCTTTCCTCGCTCGGTCACTCCCCATCGTTCTCTCTCTCCACTCTCTCTCCTGCTCTCTCTCTCTCTCCTCTCTCTCTCTCTCTCTCTCTCCTCTCTCTCTCTCTCTCTCTCTTTCTCTCTCTTTCTCTCTTCTCTCTCTTTCTCTCTCTCTCTTTCTCCTCGTCTCCTCTCACTCCTTCTCTCTCTCATCCCTCTCTCTCTTCTCTCTTCTCCCTCTCTCTCTTCTCTCTCTCTCTCCTCTCTTCTCTCTCTCCTCGCTCTTCTCTCTCTCTCTCTCTCTTCTCTCTCTCTCTCTCTCTCTCTCTTTCTCTCTCTCTCTCTCTCTCTTTCTCTCTCTCTCTCTCTCTCTCTCTCTCCTCTCACTCCTTTCTCTCGCTCGTCACTCATTCTCTCTCTCTCTCTCTCTCTCTCTCTCTCTCTCTCTCTCTCTCTCTCTCTCTCTCTCTCTCTCTCTCT
>NW_020870692.1:341886-346886 GCF_003789085.1 Penaeus vannamei
CTCTCTCTCTCTCTCTCTCTCTCTCTCTCTCTCTCTCTCTCTCTCTCTCTCTCTCTCTCTCTCTCTCTCTCTCTCTCTCTCTCTCTAGTGTAGTATCTACAGTACGTGGAAAACGCCTTTCTGAACAGCATGTCCTTGGCAGACCGTTCTCGAACAACTACGAGAACTGTCTGACTGTTTTTTAATTCCCTCGAACTCGATAACCTTTATTAAATTCGCATTTCTATTCTTCTCTTTACTGTGAGCTGTGTATGCATATTGGGTTATTGCTGTTCAATTTTGTTCATCTCCAAACGCTCGCTACTCAAAACGCTGAAAAATGCTTCGATGAAATTCAGTCAGTCAATGAAACGGAAAAAATTCCCTTACACTGAATGTTCAAACAGGGAGCTCGCATTGTGCTGAAATCCAACAATATCTCCAAAACTAAGATTATAAAAGTATAAAATATTTTAATGACACTGTCGATTGACGTGACACTATCTTTTTCTGTCTCTCACATCAGATGAAAATGGGTTTAAACAACACCTCGACATATTTCGGATAATACTGTTGTGTTCAGTGGGAACAGTCTTGTACTTATATGTACTTATTTGCTGGTACAACACAGATATAGGACATGCCATGCCGGTACTCTTGCAGCAAACCTACCGTACTATATGGCTAGTCCGAAATGGGAATACTTTCAGGGCAACTTGGACTGGAATGCGTAAGGTTGATACGACCTGTATTGTGAGGGTAAAACCGGTTCCTTATCGAGGTACCGTCTCAGTACTCTAAGTTTTACGATTCCCTTTTCCTGCATAAAAGAGAATTTTCGCTTCCATGCATCTCGTTAAGCTCTGAATTGCTCTATCCACTTTTCTTTAAAATCCCCAAACGATACCTTTCGCTTGACTAGACTATTTGCGATTTTCCTTTTTAAAACTGCATAGTGATTTTATCTCCATAGACATGAATTATTGATGATACCTGCAACTGTCACTAAATGAGGTCGTAGTCATACAGACAAACTTTCTTCACTCAGCTCTTTAAGGAACAGTGCGGGGAGAAGCCAGACTGCATCCTCAGATCATTTAGTCTAAAAGTCAAATGGTCGATGTAGTTCATCTCGCTAAAGCTTTGAGTTATTCAGGCTGAACCAAAGATAAAAAGAGCTGAGTTCACCATCTAGTAATGGAGAACGTAGTGAACACCCATTATAAGATGAACACCTCATTTTTAGATATTATTAATTTGATCAGGAGTTCTAATACTACATATTAGCTTTAGAACATTCCTGAAGTTATCATGACAGAGTTGAAATTACGACTTGAAGACAAATGCAATCAAAAGAAGGACACCTTTATCCTTTTGGGGTCCTGGGGTCTACTCACCGAATGATCTTGCGGACAAAACCAAACCTGGCCCACTTATATTTCAATGCATATTTCCAATCTCTCCAAGGCGAACGTATGCACAAATCTCCTTTTTTTCCAAAATTTCACAACTTTAATTCAGGTGACAAATACAGAGGAGACCAAAAAAAAAAATACAAAATTATTCCCGGAGCACTTCACGTACTGTTTGCGAGAACCGACACTAATAAAGCGCTTACGGAGAGACGCATGGTCGACATCGTACTACCTCTCTCCTCCACGTCCCACAGACAACTGACTGCTCTCACCCTCGTTGAACGGAACGAGGCCCCCTACCGAGCGTAACTCATACCTCGGTCGACCTCGGCGCCGTTCACCGTTTCTTGAAGGGAAGTTACGGTCCGTACAAGAAGGACTACGTGCAGATTATTCGGCCATTTCGTTATTATGTTAGTCCTTTATTAGCATGAAGGAAACTTTGGTTTAGATGTGTCTCTCTCTCGCTCTATCTCTCACTTCCCCTCTCTCTCTCTCTCTTCTCTCTCTTTCCTCTCTCTCTCTCTCTCTCTCTCTCTTCTCTCTCTCTCTCTCTCTCTATATATATATATTATATATATATATATATATATATATATATATATATATTATATATATATATATATATATATATATATATATATATATATATATATATATATATATATATATATATAATATATTATATATATATATATATATATATATATATATATATATATATATTATATATATGTATATATATATATATATATATATATATATATATATATATATATATATATATATATATATATATATATATATATATATATATATGTATATATATATATATATATATATATATATATATATATTATATATATATACATATATATAATCATGTATAAGATGAAAAAAGATGTATAAAGATGTATATGTATATATATACATATATATATTTACTTCTAGGTTTATAAGTATATTTTTTTCTGTATTAAAATGCATATATATATATATAATATATATATATATATATATATATATATATATATAATATATAGGTGTGTGTGTGTGTTGTGTGTGTGTGTGTGTGTGTGTGTGTGTGTGTGTGTGTGTGTGTGTGTGTATACATACATATATATACATATATATATATGCATATATAATATAGTTATATATATGTGTGGTGTGTGTGTGTTGTGCGTGTGTGTGTGTGTGTGTGTGTGTGTGTGTGTGTGTGTGTGTGTGTGTGTGTGTGTGTGTGTGTGTGTGTGTGTGTGTGAGTATATATATATATATATATATATATATATATATAATATAGTATATATATATAGTACACACACACACACACAACACACACACACACACACACACACACATATATATATATATTATATATATATATATATATATATATATATGATGTGTGGTGTGCATGTATGTATGTATGTATGTATTATAGAATGCAAGAGATGGAGGAAGGAGAGAAAGAGACTTCTTTGTCCTTGACTATTGTGATCAGAACTTACATCTCAGAAGGATGACGTATAACTCAGGTTATCCTCACCCTAATCTTAATAAGTTCTATTTGTCCTATACTTAATATGTCCCTATTCGGGCTCACAATTCATAGATGTATTAACAGATGCGATTTTTCACAATATTTGAAATACAAAAATACCAATATTCTGAGTCAGTGGTTTAGATATTGGCATAATGATATAACAGGACATATTTCTACCCTCATCTAGATAAGTCCCCTCCTGGGCTCGCATAGTTATATACCGTGCACATAATACATAATATGTGCACAATATATAATTATGATCCGGGAGAAACAACATAGATTCTTGAGGTAGAAGGCAAAAAAAGAAGGGTGGAGAAAAGTGAGGGGGAGAGAGAAAGAGAGAGAGGGGGGAAGAGAGGGAGAGAGAGAGAGAGAGAGAGAGAGAGAGAGAGAGAGAGAGAGAGAGAGAGAGAGAGGGAGGAGAGGGAGGGAAGAGAGAGAGAGAGATAAGAGGGGGGGGGGTAAGAGGAGCATACTTTGTTTTAATTGTGTGTGACAGTGTTAACTGCCTGTTGATAAATTAACATTATCTAAATATCATACGTTTTAGTGTAAGGAATTATTTCCGTGGAAACATTTCTACAATATTTTCTTCCTTTTTTATCTTTAAGAGAATCATATGTAAATATGTTTTAAAACATTTATTCTCCTGGCATGACATGATTTTACATTTAGGTGTAAGGAAAAGTCTTTACAGTTTACAAAGATATCCTTTTGTTTACTGACATATTATGTCTATGAATCTGTGTGTGCATAAATACTTACACTCGTAAGTGAATGAGCTTGTAAGTACGTGAGTGTGTGTTTATGTGATATAACAAGTTTTCTGTTTTTCTTTCTTTTTGAATGGGATTTTGTGTGTATGTGTGCGATTTGTTTGTGTATATATGCATGTGTTTTTTGTGTACATGTCGCGTTTTGTGTGTAGGTATGTGTGAGAGAGAGAGAGAGAAAATGAATGCAGATGTAACTGGCACCACAGGACCAGAGAGGAGAGGTGACCGCAGTTAAGAACACTCCTGGAGGTCGATGCTCTCTCAGAATAATATGTCAGACAACAGCGTCTTGAGAAACAGTATACAGAGGAACTTGTTAAGGCGAACAGGATCATAAATACAAAGTTGGACGTGTATCGATAGATTGGAATTAAAATGATAATCGTTTTCTTCTTCATTGTTAATGTTACATCATCACCGTCATCGTGTTTCATCAGTAGCATCACAACAATCACTATCACGTCATTCGTATCATCATCTCTCGTATCATGATTATACCATCATCAACAATATCACCATCATTTTATTATTATCAACACTGCCACCATATGAACAGCAATGCACTGACGAAGAAACCAACAAAAGATAAGAGAAACACAAAGAAAAAGAAGTATTCCGACCTGAAGAAGACATACTTTTGGCTATTGACATTCTCCTTGATGTTGTTGCAAGAAGCTTCATGGAAACTCTCCCAACACAGAAGGCAAAGTCGGTAAAGTCAAGCAAGCAGAGTTCCAGGAAGCGAATGGCCGATCTTTGCACTCTGCCGGGAAGTGTCCAAGTGGCCAGTGGAAGAAAGGCCGTTTGACGTAAACAAACCAGGCGGATTCCAGGAGGTCTTTGTCGTTAGGATTTGGCTCGCAACGGGGCTCTCTTCTGGACTCTTCCGACGCGCGCCGGCTAATAATGATGCTCTTCCTCTCTCGGTCTATCTATCTTCTGTCTATCTATGTATCTCTCTACCGAAGTATCTGTCTGTCTGTTTGTTTGTCTGTCTCTGCCTAAATGGCTGTCTGTCTGTCTATCTGTCTGAATGTCTGTGTATCTGCCTGTCCATCTGTCGCTCCGTCTGTTTCTCTCTCTCTCCTCTCTCTGTCTTTCTCCCTCTCCTCCTCTCACTTCACTCACTCTCTCTCTCTCTCTCTCTCTCCTCTCTTCTCTCCTCTCTCTCCTCTCTCTCTCTCTCTCTCTCTCTCTCTCTCTCTCTCTCTCTCTCTCCTCTCTCTCCTCTCTCTCTCTTCTTCTCTCTCTCTCTCCCTCTCTCTCTCCTCTCTCTCT
>NW_020870692.1:359386-361886 GCF_003789085.1 Penaeus vannamei
AAGAGCTATGGAAGAGGCTATTGGGAAAGAGGCTATGGGAAGAGGCGAGAAGAGGCCACGGGAGGCTATAGGCCACGGGAAGAGGCCACGGGAAGAGGCTATGGAAGAGGCTATGGGAAGAGGCTAGGCTGGGAAGGCTATGGGAAGGTTAAAAGTTGGTATCACAGCGAGGGGAGACACTTCCCATTTCCCCTTCTGCGTTTATGGTGTTGCGTTATCCTCGGCGGACGGAGTGCGAGGGAAATGGTGATGAAAGGAGGGGATGGAGGGATTACGTAACTTTCTTTTTGTCTGTCTCTGACTCCAACCGGATATTTGGTCTGAGTTGCCTGGGGTCCAGCTGGCTTTTTCTCCGACCTGCGTCCTCGGGATCTCTGCGGCTTGCTCTCCGGCGTCGATTCATCTGGTCTTTGGCTTTCTCGCTATGTATATTATATACATATATATACATATATATATATATTATATATATATATATTTATATATTATATATTATATATATTATATATATATATATATATATACTACATTCATATAAATGTATGCAACACAATATATATTGTATGTATATATATATATATATATATATATATATATATATATATATATATATAAGTATATTATAATAATATATATATATATTTACATAATATATACATCCTCGGGATCTCTGCGGCTTGCTCTCCCGCGTCGATTTCATCGGTCTTTGGCTTTCTCGCTGTATGTATATATGTATATATATATACATATATACATATATATTATATATATATATATTATATATATATATATATATATATATACTACATTCATATAAATGTATATATATATATATAATTATATATATATATATATATATATATATATATATATACTATATTATATTATATATATATATATTATATATAATATATACAAGTGTGTATGTGTGTGTGTGTGTGTGTCTGTGGTGTGGTGTGTGTGTGTGTGTGTGTGTGTCTGTGTGTGTGTGTGTATGTGTGTGTGTTGTGTCTGTCTGTGTGTGTGTGTTGTGTGTGTGTGTGTGTGTGCGTGCGTGCGTATGTGTATTTGTTTGAGTGCAGGTAGGCAGAAAGTGAAGGTGTTTCAGTAATACCAGCCAAAAAAAAAAAAAAAGGTAGGAATTTGCATAAGCAGCGAATTCCCGCAAAATATCACGTTGGAATGTGTTGCACGCGTCACATCCTGGCGCCTTATTGCATGGCCGTGCTGGGCGGGCTCTTCAGGCAGGGGGACCGTGTGCATGATCCAGGCAAGCGGCGCCCTTGCTTCTGTTGACTTAGGAAATAACCTCGTCTTGATAAGCGCCGCGTGGCTTTGGGATGCAAGCGCGTGTGTTGCAGACGCGTGTGCATGAGCGGCTTCCTGAACCCTCTGAACCCATTTGCAGCTGAGGCAGAGCAGCTGAATGAGGAGACGAATCAAATTGATCACCTGCCGGGCATCTCGCACTCATAAAAGTATACATGTACACCATGTATGTACACAAACACCAACGCACACATAAACGCGTACATATATATTTACCACACTTGCGCTTCATATGAAATATACTAAGCATTTTTTTTTTTTACATTTCATTACCATCTTTAGGTCTCTTCACACTAAGAGACACGATGACGTCATGCAAAACGTCAAAGTTCATTCCTTAGTGTACTAAAATTGATACATTTCTGTAATTTTCATAGACTTTTTTAGCTCATTATAATTCTGACTAACACACCTTTCATACCCTTCTCAGTATGACAAAGCCATACACTATAATGAGACATAATAGAAAGGAAAGAGATTGACATTACCTTTTTATTACTCTTAAGTCTGGCTTTTGCACTACAGAGCAACTCTAACGAGGTGGCGCCTGAAAATAAGTTTCTGAATCTACACTAGTTTTTTTTTTTTTTTTTTTTTATCTTTATTTATTAATTCATGTTTTGTCTTGATTTTTCATCGGCCATACCAGTCCTCTGGAAATTGGCATGCTCACTGAACATAATGAGAATATTGTTTATATATAATTACATTGTTTTTGAGTGCGTGTTTTCGAACAGAATATCATGCACAGGTGTGAAGCCTTTTTGCACTGACAGGTAAGAGAGAGAGAGAGACAAATTACTGTGGCAATGAGACCTATATCAGGTGCCAAATACCCCTTGTCTACCCCCCCCTCATCCCCCCCCCCTTCCTTTAGTGCATTAACCTCACCTCCTTAGAGCCAAGCAACAACTCGGACAGAATCAATTAACACCAAAAATATCACCAACATACAAAACCCAGCAATTAAAAAAAAAAAAAAAAAAAAAAATCACGAAAACCGAACCCCAAATCTTGTTAAAATTATGATGAATGGAACTACTGGCGGTAAAATAATATTGCCAGAGGTCGAGAATTAATAAGAGATCACACACATAACCTGTTCCTGGAATCTGGTCCGCAGCGTGAAAGAATCCCGCAGCGGCTGATTCTTTCGGAGGCAGAAAGTGCA
>NW_020870692.1:366886-371886 GCF_003789085.1 Penaeus vannamei
GTGTACCTGCAAGTGTGTTTGTGTGTGTATGACCAACCTATTTTACTAGTGCGAAAACTGGCATCACTTTTTTTGCACTCAACAGAAACCACACACGCGAGAAACCATAAATCTGCCGGAGCTTTCGCGAACTTCTCTCGATCTCCCCCTCGCGATAACCGCCGACGCACCTGCCACTCCTGCATCTGCGGGAGATTCCTTCGGCGGCCCAGGTTCTTGAGTCCGCCGCCGTTCTTGCGATCCTTCCCCCAACTTGGCTGCTCCTTTGATGGCCGGGGCTCCTGGGTTCCAATTAGCCGCCCCGCCGGTGGGTGAGCTCCTCCTCCCTGGCGGGGAAGTTGCGCCGGGCTGTTGCGTCTCGCAGATCAAAGCTTTGGGAAAGGGCTGCCGCGGGTTTATCATTCTACCGGGTCGGGAGGGAGAGCTATGGGGGTGACGCGTTCGGGGTACACCTAGCCTTGCTCTTTTTCGCGGTTCTTACGTGTTTATTTGTCCTTTTTACCTTTGATCATTCCGAATGTTGCATTAGGCGCGTCCTGTGTTGATTTCCTCCAGCTACGGACCGTATAGGTTCAGGGGAATTGTTAATAATGAATGAAAAGGCTCCATTATGCACCTGATATACAATGCACCATGTATAGTCTAATGATTTCAATGTTTTTGCTGCATGACGTTTATTACCTGGATTTTTTTTTTTTTTAATAAACATAATCGGTAGGTTATCATTTGTAATGAGTTATCATACGGGCTTCAAAAAAATGTCGATGAAAGAGTTACTGGTATTACGTGTTTTGTCCCATATACAAGCCTGGATGCTGCTGTTCAAAGGCTTTGGATTGGTTTCGAACAAGGCAAATTTACCCCGTACATTACTCTGATATATATCAATAACCGAAAACCCTCCATTCATTTCATGCTGAGCGCTGCTGGTCAGTTTAATTTCGCACATCTGATAAGTGGACCAAATGGATATAATATGTTTTTTTCTTTGTGCCATATAAAGGAAAGATATTAATATTTCAACACAATAATTATGAGATTAGCATTAAGATATTAAATTTGTATTAAAACTACACGTGTCTGATAAATGTATTGAAAAAATAATTGTGTATTTCAAATCCTAATTTAATCTCATATATATTTTTTTTTCTATCAAACAAAAGCCTGGATAATGCATCGAATTCCCTGATGATTTGATAATCCTAATAATAATCTAATGATAATGATAATAATTTAATGTCACTGTTGTATGGAGAAGCGAACAGCAGATTCCAACGTGTTACTTCCGTGTTTCATATTCTTTACGTGAATATAGCAATTAAATAAATTTCATATTTTTTCCATCGCTTTTTCAGTATTTTCCGTCTACAGTTTCGATTGAAAATTTCTAATACAGAGTTCAAATCAAATGAGTTTTCATTGAAATTGGAAATATAAGCGTAAAATTTCTTTTGTTGGACACGGCCTGGAACAAGGGGCTGGGATATGACTTGTTATCGGCCATGCTTATGTAAATGTGTGTGTGGTGTGTGTGTGTGTGTGTGTGTGTGTGTGTGTGTTGTGTGTGTGTGTGTGTGTGTGTGTGTGTGTGTGTGTGTGTGTGTGTGTGTGTGTGTGTGTTGTGTGTGTGTGTGTGTGCATTTGTGTTTGAGCATGCGCGTGCATACACGTGCAATCAATGGCCAATTCCAAAACCGAAGACTTTCCCCAAGGCCATGTAACCTGAGTCGTCTGCTCCTGAAGGTAAACAAATGCGGACACTTTGGCCGACGACTTTCGAGGCCGCCGGGTCTGGAGAACCAACGAATGCGCAGCGATAAAGGCCAGGCGACGGGCGAAGGAAGTGCTATGCCACACCGAAGGGGAAGGCAGGTGAGCGGGTCGAAGCTGAGAACATGCAGGTAGAAAATAGCTTCGACAGAGGAACAGCAAATGAGGATTATAATATAAATGACAATAATCGGAATAATCACTGTGACTGATCACCAGGTTGTTGAATGTACTGTAGGTATGACGAGAAAATGCAATGATATGATTTTGCACAATAAGTGGTTTTCTCTGTAGCCTGTTTGTTTACTCCTATACATGTAGATTTCAGTACTGAATTATATATGTGAAGGGAGGTATGATATGTATATGTATATATAATAGTATATATATATATATATATATATATATGTGTGTGTGTGTGTGTGTGTATAGATACACAGATATAGCTATAGATATGTGTTTTTACACACACATATATATATGCATATATATATATATATATATATATATATATATATATATATATATATATATATATATATATATATATTTACTTGTGAGCACCTAATAAACGGAAATATCGTTTTGTAGTTGCGTGTCTACACACTGCGTATTCACACCAACGCCTGTCGGTTCGAATCCACCTCAGAGCCATTATCCCTCTCCTTCGCTGCGACGCCTGACCAAGAGCAGCATCAAAAGAACGTGAAACCTTATCCCTCCATTGGATTAAAAGAAAATACTGATATCTCGTGTAACTAGATATCTTTCTATTCTCAAAGTACCTGAAAAACAGAGAGCATGTAGTGTGAAACATAATCGTAATTCTATAATAAAAGGACAATCTACATATCTCCCATAGAACCCGATGCTGGCGTTCGCACACAGATCAGGTTCGACGCCTCCGAACATGCTGTACGTTCCAATAACGGCCGTTTGGCACCTGGAACACAGCGGACGTTCGTGTCGGGACCAACTACGGCCGAACACCCGCGCCAGAAATACCAGACGAACACCTAGCGCTTCCAAATGAATTCTTGGGGGCGTAGATGACGGTGGAGCAGCGGGTGGTGGGCGGGTGGTGGGGGAGGGAAGTGGTGGGTGGGGAGGGTTCGCTTAAGACCGGACTCTGTTATTCTGTTCTTGCTCCCCTTCGGACACCTTCGCCGCGGTTGTTTTTGCTTCTTATGTTTGATATAAGGTTTCACTTTCACTTACTGCAACACGTGGTCTTTTTCACAGTGAAGTCTTGGCTTGAGAGGTATTTATACGTGGATGTTGTATACTGACATTATGAAAATAGAATAAAGTTAAAGGATTTAAGTTACATTAAAACAATGCCGCTTTGGTTAAAACGATTCGATGACATTAAATGAGAAAATGCCATCCCAAAATAGTCCAGCCGAAAACAAGCCGGCCTGTGGCAACCTCGAATAACACCGAATTAAAAACTAATGCAAAATCAAAGCCACGAGCAGGTTCAGCAAAATCAAATGAGAAAAAAAAAATATCTGTAACAACAGCAAATGAAAGATTCATTTTGCCTTTTGTTGAAGCTGATATTCGCTTTCTCACAAAATACGTAATAGTGGGATAGAAAACTGAATGTAAGTAAATATAAACTGGATTTTACCAGGGTAGTGACACGGATGGTTTGCATAAGTTGCTTTGTGATTATCAAAGTATTTTACATTTCAGTTTTTCACCATAAGCAAACGAGCCAGTTGCACAGTTGCACAGTTGCACAGGGACGTCCTCTTCAGAGATGTTTTTGCACGTATCGTATGTGTTTGGAAGATTTAATCCAGCGCTGACTCTTTCCTTTAGTATTTTCCAATTAATAACATTTAAAGATGTTTATTTGGTGTTAATATTTAAAACGACAAAGATACATCACATATACCTGAGCTTTATATAATCATTTATTACATTAGTTCTACGGAACCTCAATCATAGTTTCCTTCTTTACTTGAAAACATAAGGAATCATGAACTCACTAAATTAATGCATCTATAGACATATTACTCAACTTGAGTTTCACTAAAAGAAACTAAATGTGTGTACTGTTAAAGACACATATCTATTACCAATCAAAATGATGTTAAATAGATACTGATTTACTAATGTCATCTCATTACAAAGACTTGTTTTTTATAACATTTCTAGATAAACCAGAATGTTAAGTACTCACCAATATAACGAGTCCCGCTACAGCAAATACATAAAACAACTCAGTTTATTCACAATAAAGAAAAAAAAAGTCTTCGAGAATCATTCCTTTAAAGAAATAATTCCCCCACGCAAGTCCATGGCAGTTTGGGCTCCCGACGCCCCTCTGTGCCCGCTCGAGGTCAGGTCTTCTCCGTAATAGACAGACACTCAATTCCGGCCATAAAGAGGATTGGTGTGGCGCAGTTTCAAGTATCAGGGACGTTGTAAATGCGGCTTTAGCAAACGGTATTGCGAAACGTTTCTGAATGGCTTGTGACAATCTCGAGCCCACGCCGGTCGGGGCCCCTGGAAATCGAACGTTGATTACCATTCCGAAATGGAGTGTCATATCTATAATTGGAAATCAGAAAAAAAAACATTATGGGACATGCATGCATATAAACATATTTAAAGATTTATATAAATATATATATGTATGTTGTTATTATATAATATATATATATATATATATATATATATATATATATATATATATATATATATATATATATATATATATATATATATATATATATATATATATATATATATATATATATATATATATATATATATATATATATATATATATATATATATATATATATATATATATATACATATACATATATATATATACATATATATATATATATATATATATATATATATATATATATATATATATATATATATATATATACATATATATATGTATATATATAAATATATATCGATATATATATATATATATAGAAAGCAGAGTTTTCCCCACTTTGAAAGTCTCTCCCCCCCCTACCGGCTTACAGCATCCATCCCCCACCCCACCCCCCTCCCCCGCGCGGTATGACCCGCCGCGCGGAAATAGCCGCCAGGAACTCGGCGAAGTGAAGGGTTAACTAGCTATCCCCGCCAGAAATGTCTGTCGAGCTTTTCTATTTTTAACCAAGGAATTCAAACCTATAAGGATTGGGAAATGAGAATATAAGTGCTTTAAATCCTCACTGATAGATAGTTTT
>NW_020870692.1:379386-381886 GCF_003789085.1 Penaeus vannamei
ACGCCAAAGCTTCATCTTGCCCCGAAATAATGGAGTTTAAATCTTCCTCTCTCGGTCTTGCTTCCTGCAGTTGAATGCAGAGTATTGTTCTGCATTTGATGATTTCTTAATAGTGATACTAGCGCGACTGAGGCATACTTTAAATGAAAAGAATTAAGTGCTACCATAATGGGAAGGATATGAATTATCTATTGGATTGATAGCGGTTCTATTGCGTGGTTTTAGGACTTGTGTGTGCATGTGCTTGTGTGGTGTGTGTGTGTGTGTGTGTAGGAGCAGCGAATAGTTTGTGTGTGTGCGTGTGTGTTGTGTGCTGATGTGTGTGTGTCTGTGTATGTGTGTGTTGTTGTGTGTGATGGGTGTGTGTGTGTTGTGTGGAAGAGAACCTGTGTGTTGTAGTGCATTGCTTGACTCTGTACTCTATAAGTGAGGTCGTGTTTTAACCGGTTTAAACTGACCCTTGCTACATAAAAAATCAAATCCAGTCCAATCCTTTCCTGCGTGTTTCCATATCGGAAGAAAGTTCACCCGTTGAATTAGTGATATTTCATAATCCGGAAGAAGCAAAGTTCCTTCCCAGAGCCCCTAATCCCGCCATTCCGTTCCAGCCAACATTCATTTCGTTCCAATTTTTCTTAAACTTTCCTCTCTCTCTCTAGCTGTCTACATCATTTATATTTCCCCTCTTCTCTGTTCCGCCCTCTTCTTTATCTCTCTTCTTCCCGTGCAGAACCGTCATTCGCCCTCATCCCTTCGCATTAGATGTCTTCGCTCATACCCTGGAGAAACATGACTGCAGAACGGAACATTATAAGTTAACGTGGCAAAGGCCTTCGTTGGAATACGGTCAGACGTACATTGCCTATGTCAATACCATCTACATACATGACATTATCTGAATGCTTGCTCTATTAGTCTTTCGAGTGGTAACATTAACGACTGACACGCAACACGTGGATTACAAAACTCGTACACATCACTGTCAACTCAATCCCACCACTATATATATATTATAATAATTAATCTTAATCTAATTATATCTATATATATAAGCTGCTGTTCTTTATGATTTAATATATTTACTTATACTTTACGCTTATGCATACTCTAAGATATAATATATACGTATATAATAGTAATATTAATAATTAATATATTATCGCTGTGTGTTGTGTAGTATGTATAGTGTGTAGTTTAATTTCAATGATGTGTGTGTGTTAATGTATTTATTAGAAATCGGAGAAAATGTATATGTGTGTAGTCAGTAGGGACTCTAACAAAAAAATAACAATTTTGTGTGTGTGTGTGTGTGTGTATATAAAAGTATCACGGTGTGTTTGTAGGTTTATTTGCCGATAATAACGTTATAATATTAAAACAGCAAATAGTAATACCAAATAGCCCGTACGAATCGATAATGATTGAAAATATCGATCTTTCAATCACACGGGAATTAGGAGAGTGTTTAGCGCATGGTCTAGACAGACCAATGTGTGTGTGTGTGTGTGTGCTGTGTGTGTGGTGGTGATATGTTTAGATTGTGTTGTCACAATATTATATGGTGTTAGGATGTAGTGGTAATGAAGGAATATAGGTATCTTATGTAGGATGATATATATTATATATGTATATGTAATGATGATAGTGAAGGTGGGAAGTAGCAGGCATCGTTCAGGCCAAGGGAGAGAGGCACACAAGGACGCGCCGGAGGACGACACGCAGGTCGCGCCTGACCCACACACGAGCAACGAGCGCAGCAGCAGCAGCGACGAACGGCACCGCAGGGAGCTGGAATAAAGGGTGACTTATTGTGAATATATATATATATATATAGTATATATATATATGATATAGTTGTAGTATACATATAGGTATAATAAAGATATATATGGGTTATATTATAGGTAGTGAGATGGTATAAGAGTATATATATATGTGAGTAATGATGTATATTATAATATATCTTATGTATCTATTATATTAAGATTATGAGTATATGTATATATATGATATGGTATGATACTATATATATATATTGTATATATATATGGCATGTTGTTACATAATACATGCATGAATGCATGTTTACACACATGTATCCATCAATCCATCCATGCATTTATGTAGTACACGCATACATACATGCATACGTACATGCATATACGAGTATATATACATATATTCGCATCTACAGTCATCCCTACATATAGATAAAGTATGTATGCGTGTATGTGTCTGTGTACAATCGTAAACTAGTTGAAATACCAGCCGTTCACTCCTCTTCTGAACTAAAAACATAAAACCTTAATGAAAGCACTGTACTCTGTCTCCCCGCATTCGATTCCCTTCATCTTGAGAGCGAGACCCGAAACCCTCCCACGGACTGAATATTTATGCCGTTCCCAGTCCACTCACGACACTTAAATCCGAACCGCGGATGTCATACGGAAACCGCCGTTCTATAGAGAAAAGGGGGAGAGTGACGAGTGACCGGAGTGAG
>NW_020870692.1:399386-421886 GCF_003789085.1 Penaeus vannamei
TTGACTGACTTGGTTCGCTTACGGCTACAGTTTATGGCTATGCTTCGCTGGAGATTTTTTTTTTTTCTTAACTGTAATTTCCTTTTTGGAATGTAATAGCAGCGGTAAAGAAAGGCTGCGAGAATGATATAAAAAAAAAATATCTCGGAAGGTATTTTCATCATCTGCCGGAGAAGCTGCAGAGTCGGATAAAATTTCAGTGAAATCTGAATACATAACAGGAGGTCGAAGCAAAAATATGTTTCTAAAACTCAATATACTTTTTTTTTTTTGGGGGGTTATCCATATGTTTTAGCGGATAGGAACAAAGAGATAGAATATCTGACTCTACGGTTCACCATTGTCACGTTTCACTAAAAAATTTATTATTTAGTTCTCGAGTTTTGATTCTCAACGGCAGCGGGTTCGCGTCTCGGAATTTCTTTACTTCCTATGACGAATTTTGTTTTCTTGATACAGACCGGAATACAAAATGACGGATAAGGTTTTAAGTGAAGGATGTGTGTATATGTATGTATATGTATTTTATATGTGTGTGTGTGTGTGTTTGTGTGTGTGTGTGTGTGTGTGTGTGTTGTGTTGTGTGCATGTGTGTGCGTGTGTGTATGTATGTATGTATATATATATATATATATATATATATATATATATATATATATATATATATATATATATATATATATATATATATTATATACGCGCACACACACACACGCACACACACACACACACATACACATATATATATGTTTGTGTGTGTGTGTGTGCCTATATATACAAATGCACGTCATCGTATACATACATACAGACAGACATGCACGTACGTACACACAGACGCACAGGCCCCTCCCCCCATCCACCCACCGAGGGCACCCCTAAGCCACGCCCACCTGCGCCTGCGTCATCGCCCGTTACGTCATCGTGCGCAATCCGACCCGCCTCTCGTGGCTTCGTGCGCCGAGCGGAGGCCCAAAGGAACCCTAATCCGGGGCATAATTAAATTTATTCAGGAAATTAGGAACCCGGAATGATTCTGTCATTAGTATTGCTTTTATCATGTCTCTCCAGGCTGCGGGAGAACGTCTTAAGGAGAGAGATTTCTTGTCTCGGAAGGATTGGGGCTTATCTGCCTTATCAGGTTTTTTTTTTTTTTTTTTTTTTTTTTTTTTTTTTTTTTTTTTTTTTTTTAGTAAATGAACAGATATGAATGGCGAAGTAGATGAATAAATGGCCAAGAAGTAGGTAAGTAAATGCTAAAATGTATATAGATGAATAACCCGATTTTAGGTAAATGAATGTCTAAAGAGAAAGTAAATGAAAGACTTAAGAGTAGGCAAATTAATTGTCAAAAGATAGATATATGACAAAAAAGAGCAAACGATTAAAATAAAGATAAATTAATACCTTAAAAAGGGTAAATGGAAGATAAAAATGCGAAATTAATGACTAAAAAAGAGAAATAAATAAAAAAAGATTGAATGAATCTTAAAAAAAGTAAATGAATGACTAAGAAAAAAAGAGTAAATGAATAACCAAGGAAGATTGAATGAATGACTAAAAAAGGGTAAATGAATTATTAAGAAAAGGGTAAATTTACGACTAAAAAGGTTGCATTAATTGTAGGTAAATGAATGACTTAAAAGAAGGCAACTGAATGACCAAAAGAATGGTCAATAAATAATAAAAAAGTAGGTAAATCAGTAAATAAAATCTAGATAAGTAAAAAAAAAAAAAAAACTAGGTAAGTAGGAGACTGAATAATGAAGTAAATAGATAAATCAATAACAAAGTATACATAAACGTAACTAAACAAGCAGATAAATGAATAGCTAATAAGTAAATAAAGAAATTTCGGAATGCTATCAGATTCAGTAAAAGTTTCTGCATTAAAATCACAGTAAAAATCTGCAACGTTTCGAAAACAAGATTCGAAGCACGGGTTCGGACGCGTCTCGTTTCGCCCCATTGTACTTTGTTTTACGTTTATTTTCTTCAATTATCTTGTCAAGCCCGCAATTTTACCTCTTTCAATAAACCGATACTTTACGAATGTGCACAAAAGCGGTCGTGCGCGGAAAGGAAAATGTACTTTGAAAAAAAACACAATTTTATCCTTGTTTACATTTCATTTAATCAGAGGAAAATAATTTAAAAAAAGGACAGAATTTAATTTACAAAAAAAAAAATGTTTTGCAATTATAATCAATTTCTTGTGAAGACCTAAAGTACATCCTTAAATTCCCTCCCTCTCCCCACACACACATCGCCCCCTCCCCTCCCCTCGTCAACACCCCCACCCCCCCACCACCACCCCGTCCTCGCTCACGGGGGAAAAAATCCAACCTGCCTTGTTCCTCACCCAATATTCTTCCTCCAAAACAACTTTCAGGTTAATCTTCCTCGCCAAAATTACTCTCCCCTCTTACCCTCACCCCCCCCCCCTCGTCTCCTTCTTCTTCTTCTTCTTCTCCTTCTTCTTTTTCTTTTCTCCTTCCTCCGAAAAAAAATAATTCATATTCTGGCGGAGTTCATAAAGAAAGACGAGGTCGCACTTGATTAAATTGTTGACTGGGAAGCCGAAGAAGGCGAAGGAGGAGGAGAAGGAGGAGGAGGCGAAGGAGGAGGAAGAGGAGGAGGAGGAGCAAGGGACGGAGGTGGAGGAGGAGGAGGAAGAGAGGACGGGGTGGAGGAGGAGGAGGAGAAAGACCTCCTCCGCCTCCGTGGAGACGGGAGTGGAAAAGGAGGAGAAAGTGGAGGGGATGGAGGAGGAGTAGGAGGAGGAATATGAGGTGGCAGTGGTGGAGGAGGAGTGGGAAGGGACGGAGGTGGAGGAGAAGGAAGAAAGAGGAAGGGGCGGAGGAGGGGGAGGAAGAGGAAGGGACGGAGGGGGAGGAGTATTTGAAAGAAAAAGGATGAAGGGGCGGAGTTGGAGAAGAAGGAGGAGGAGAGAAGGAGGGGGGGGGATAGGGGTAGAGGAAGAAGAGGAGAAGGGACGGGGGTGGAGGAGGATTTGGAGAAGTAAGAAGAGATGGAGTTAGAGGAGGAGGAGGAGAAAGGAACGGAAAAGGAGGAGTAGGAGGGTAGCGGATGGGGGAGAAGGAGGAGGAGTATGAAGGGACAGAGGTAGAGGTGGAGGAGGAGGAGAAACAGAAGGAAAACGGACAATGGGGAAGGAGAAGAACGCCCAAGAAAGAGAGGAAGAGGAAGAAGAGGAGGAGGAGCAAGAGAGAGCGGAGTCGAGGCGCGGGCGTGCGGGCGGCCGGAATTGGGCTGGGGAGTGAGAGTTCTTCCGTCATCAAGAAGATTCCTGAGACTAAATTGAAAAGGTTAATCGAAAAGAGCCGCGATGGAACCCGGATGAAATCTAATTTACTTTTCCCAGAATAACATGTGTCTACTGTCACGTGTGCAGAGGGAGGCTTAATTCACATTGCTGAGTGTATGTAAGTATGGTCGTTGTCACATGGTGCGAGTATAAGTAATTGCCACAATAAGTTTCACATGCAAATGTTGTCTTGGCAACATAAAGCAGGGTGTACGCGCGCGTGTGTGTAAGTGTGTATGTGTGTGTGTGTGTGTGTGTGTGTGTGTGTGTGTGTGTGTCTAGATATATTATCTGTAGAAAGAATAATAATTGTGTGGGTCACTATGAATGTATAACAGTTGCATAGATAGACAGACAGATTCATAGATAGATAAATAGACAGATAGACAGATAGATATTTCTGCATGCAAATATTGCATGAACCCTTCATACGAATTTGCATGAGAAGGTCCAAACTGCAACTTAATATTCCAATTCGTGCATTCGCGTCCGCCACGTCTAGGAGGCTCTTGAGTTGCAGGAAGGAAGCAAAATTGCCTCATTTCCAGAACGGAGAGTCTTCATGATGCAAATGAAAGGACCATCATACCCCTTGTTGCTGTTACAGACCGCATAGACGTGTGTGTATATGTCTATATTCTCTGTTTGGAGAAAGCGCCGCCGTTTCATCCCGGCCAATGATGAAATGCATCCTAATCTCTCTCTCTCTCTCTCTCTCCTTCTCTCTTCTCTCTCGCTCTCTCTCTCTCTCTCTCTCTCTCTCTCCATCTCTCTCTCTCTCTCTCTCGCTCTCTCTCTCTCTCTCTCTCTCTCTCTCTCTCTCTCTCTCTCTCTCTCTCTCTCTCTCTCTCTCTCTCTCTCTCTCTCTCTCTCTCGCTCTCTCTCTCTCTCTCTCTCTCTCTCTCTCTCTCTCTCTCTCTCTCTCTCTCTCTCTCTCTCTCTCTCTCTCTCTCTCTCTCACTTAATCCAAATTTGAAAATAAACAAGAATCTGAGACAAGGTCATAAAGAGAAGCTGCAGCAGGTGGTACCTACAGAAGCAAGCCAGCCTCTATTAGCATAATCGAATAGCTGCTTTTATGTATCTGCTTAACGGCCAACTGCTCCTTCTTTTTTTCGAGTCAACGATGCTCCTCCCTGAAGGTATTTTCCGGTCCCCGCGTCTCACAAGCAATCAAGCTTTTAATTTCGTGTTCGCAGCCTCCGAGTCCCCTGCTCTCCGCTGCCGTCGGGTTGGCTCACTGGGTATCTGATCCTCCCTGATCCGCCTGCGTCGTTGTTCCTCCGTTTCCGATCCTGCCTGTGCCGTTGTTCTTCCGTTCCTCCGTTTCCGATCCTGCCTACATCGTTGTTCCCCGTTTCCGATCCTGCTGCTTTGTCCTCCGTTTCGATCTTCTTGCATCGTGTTCCCCCGTTTCTGATCCTGCCTGCTTTGTTCCTCCGTTTCTCATCCTCCGTTTTCCGATCCTGCGGTGGGGCGTCGCGTGCGGGTTCGGGAAAGGCTAGATCAGTAGCAACTCGAGGAGCTCATGACGTCAGATTTTAATAACGTCACAAAAGTCGCATTTTTTTCTAAGCACATAGGGTTTATATTCATTTTGGTCTCTTCAATTTTCAAAAAGAATGGAAAATGAATGAATGAGAGGCATTTTATTTAATGTACAGCATACCAGGCTGGGCTATTTTTAGAATATCACATGTTCATGTTTACATTTTGTACAATATCCAAGTGTTAAAGTTTCAATGGCTTTTCAGGCGTTTTTGACTTCATAAAGTCTTGTTGGCCTGGTGTCCTACATATTAAATAAAATACCTTTCATCCATTCATTGCGTGCATGGAGGTATTAATAAAAGTAGGTATACTTAATTCCTTCAAGTTGAGTAAAAATTACAGGCCTATGGCTTGACTCCCTGTGCGAGCAATTCCACTTGAGAATCATTCATTGATAAACATAATAGCCCACTCTTCTCATCCACTGGGCTTATTTTGATGATTGTTCAATGAAAATATAACCATCAAAATCAATATTTTCGATCCTTTTTGAAAATTGAAAAGACCAAAATGATTGACGATATTCACCGCTCGTCCAGTAGTGTCCGAATTTCATGGCGGTAGCGACTTCGTAAATTCTTATAACTGATTCGAGTGAAAGATTATTTTCATCGTCTATTTCGCAATAAAATTGTCCATTCACTTTTTTGGCATAATTCTTGCCAGCAGAGCGGGCTATCCGGCCAGTTCGTGGGTGCCGCCAGCATCAAAATAAAACCTATGTGCATTTTCCAAAAACGGAATCGCAACTTTTGTGACGTCATCAGAATCTGACGTCATGACCTCCTCGAGTTGCTACTGATCTGCTAGGCCCAAGATCGCGCATTTTCGGATGCTGTTTTTGCTGTCGGTTGATTCGAGTTGAATCTTTTATTCTGTCTTTGTCTTTGTGTCTATGTCTCTCAATTTGCCTATCTATCTACCTCTTTCCTCTTCCCTTCTCCCTTTTCCCCTTCCTTTCTCTCTCCCCCTTTTTCCCCACTCCCTCTCCTCCCCTCCCCTCCCTTCCTCATCCTCTCTTCCCCTTCCTCCCCCACCCTCTCCCTCTCGTTCGCCCTTCTCTCTCCATCTCCCTCATCTTCCTCTCCTCTCTCCTTACGTCCCCCACCTTGCCATTCCTCTCTGCACCACTCCCCAAACCCCACCCCTCCCTCCCCCCCTCTCCCACCACCCACCCCTTCCCCTCTCCCCACCACTCCCACCTTCCCCTCTCCCCACCACCCCCCTTCACCCTCTCCCACCACCCCCACCCCTTCCCCCTCCCCCCCATATCTCCCCAAAACGACAAGTGCTTCGTAATTCCTCCAATCCACAACCTCCCAATCGCGCCTGGGAACGGCCAATCACTCATTTGAGCGGTAAATTGGGGATCTCATGGCCACGGGGCTTCATGGGTCAGCGGAGGTCAAGCGAAGTCAGGCTCCTGGAGACCCCAAGCCTGACCTCGCCGTTGAAAGTATCGGTTTTGTGTTTGTTTGTTTGTTTTACCTCTTTCGTGCCGGAACTGACCACGTTAAAGTTGGAGATTTGTTGAAATGGATGTAATTGTGGATGTTTAAGTGTGTTCGTGTTGGATGGAGAGGGATGTTTGTAAAGGTAAAAGGAAGGAGGGGAGGGAGAAGGGAAGATGAAAGAGATAGACAGATAGATAGATAGATAAAGAGAGAGAAAGCTATGGGCTTGGATTATTTTTCTTTGTGTGTGATTATCTACATAATTTTTCTTCTATGCTTGCTTCTGTATTTCATGTTAACTATTCATTTATCATATGTTATCTGTTCATCTATTTCATCTAGTCTGTTAATTCATATCATGTTATCTGTTCATTTATTTCTATCTAATCTGTTCATTCACGTCAAGTTATTTATTGATTGATTCATATTATTTACCCTTTCCAGTTATTTATTTCCAGGTATTCATCGATTCACTTCCTGCTTACTCATCATTTACGAATGAAAGAGAACTACCAAAAGAGAGAAAAAAGTAAAATGACATATTCCTCAAAAAAAAAAAAAATCAATATATAAGCCGAATGAAAGAGAAATATTAAAAAAGAGAAAAAAAAGTAAAATAACATATTCCTAAAAAAAAAGAAAAAAAAATCACTATATAAGCCGCTGATTAGGAAAAACTTGAATTAAAAAAAAAAAAAGTTTAATCGAGCATTGTTTGATTTGCAGATTAGTCATGAGATCCGTTCTAATCCAGGCGTTAAATCGGTAATTTGCATGTGGATAAACTTGATCCCGCATTAAGTAAACTGTATTTGCGTCAGTCATTCAGGAATCGCAATGGAGAGTGACTTTTCTAAAATTTTCCACAGGCAGAATTAAATGGTCGAATTCTTTCGGTAAATCGATGTAAATTTGCTGTGTTTGCGAGTCTAGAGTAGATGCATACCTGTCAGTTATCTAGAAGATGTGATACATATATACAATGTACACACACGCATGCACACACACACACACACACACACACACACACACACACACACACACACACACACACACATACACACACACACACACACACACACACACACACACACACACACACACACACACCTCGTACACATATATATATATATATATGTGTGTGTATGTGTGTGTGTCTATGCATAAATGCGTGAGTACGTGTGTGTGTGTGTGTGTGTGTGTGTGTGTGTGTGTGTGTGTGTGTATCTATGCATAAAGCGTGAGTGCGTGTGTATGTGTGTTCATACATTATTCGCCCGGCAGTGCAACGTTACCTAAACCACAATTCAAGGTCTAGGAAAGGCATTTAGTCGGGCATCGCCACTGAAGACAAAATCGCCCTTAAGGACACCTCCCACACCCAGAACAAGGGAGTCGTCGGGGGATGACAAGATGAGAGCGCGATGTGCGTGTGGGTGTGCCCGTGTGGGTGTGCGTATACATATATGTGCAGGTGCCGTGTGCGTGCGTGTGCATGTGGGTGTGCGTATACATACATATATGTGCATGTGGGTGTGCGTATACATACATGTGCAGTGTGCGTATACTATATGTGCGTGTGGGTGTGTGTGCATGTGGGTGTGCGTATGTGCGTGCGTGTGCATGTGGGTGTGCGTATACTTATATGTGCGTGCGTATACATATATGTGCATGTGGGTGTGCGTATACATATATGCAGTGTGTAATACATATATGTGCATGTGGGTGTGCGTATGCCATATATGTGCGTATGTGCGTGTGGTGTGCGTATACATATATGTGCATGTGGGTGTGTGTATACATATATGTGCATGTATAATCACGTATCTACCATATAAGGTGACATGAGATCAATACCTCGCGAGTAGTAATATAAAATTGAACAACAACACCCACCCAGTTCCTCACGACATACCGATGGTCTGCAGTCACGGTCGACAGCAGGCGCCAGTGCATGATTCAGCTGCATGATGCATTGGGCCGGGAAGGACTCTGCGCCTGACGAAAACGAAGGAGTTGGAGAGTCAGCGTTTTCTTCTCACAGGAAAAGAAAAAGCCAGGTAACTCCATCATGGAGGCTGTCGCTTGTGCAGCTGAGCGATCTAAACTTCAGTTGTAGAGTGGCTGCCTAAGAAACATTTATATCAGTGCGTACATTCAGTAAATTATCTATCTGTTTTTTTCCGCATAATGACTTCTATTCAAGAGAACCATTATGTATTCATTCTTGGAATCTAACCTAAGTGTAGTTATGGATATTAATACCAATGAAGACAAACTATTCTGCCTTTCTATCATTTCGGTTATTTATTCATTTTTATGTTAATATTATCATTACCATTAATACTATTTTTATCATCATTGCCTCTATTATCATTATCAGGACTGCTTATCTTCTCGCCTATTTTCAGGAAATTGGTTAATAAATGGTAATTCTTACAAAGGCTTTAAAACAATATACTAATGTTGAATACGAAATCCATGGTCAATTAAATTCAAGTGAACCCAACTCGGAAGTTGCCTAACACAGGAAACTCGAATCTCGCTCACTTTATTAAATCTTCAACCATCAGACTGGTAACCTGGTCATTTCACGTGTGGCCAAACTTAATGAAGCCAGACAGAAAGAAATTAGACCTAGTCATGAATCATAAAGGTGAAGGTAATACTAACATGAACTTCAAATTTCCTTTTCCTTTCAGAGAGAAGTTTCTAGACAGATTAAGTAAGGTTTGGCTCAGGAGCACAGCGTAGCAGCGCCGATATTCTATGAAGTTTTAGTTTGATTTATACGAAATTTAATGGCAGGCGTGTCACATAAATAATCAGAGGGTTGAATCTTGAGGACGAGGTGACATAGATATATTTTCTAAAAGTTCCCCTTTTCTTCTTTTTTCTTTTTCTTTTCTTTTTTGCTGTCTCGAATTCATACTCATTAATATCATATAAAAGACAGATATCGATATGCGATATGTCGTTATCGGGTACATATAGAGATATGCAATGAAAAACACAATACCGTGTTGATAATATGGAAGAAAAACCCACAATCTACGTAAATCAGCTTGTGCATTGTGGGTTTTTCTTCCATATAGAGATATGTTGATAAATAAACAAGATTTAAACAATTATTACTAGTTTAGCTCTGGAAATAATATAAGACAGAAGACACTTTCAAAACACAAGGATTTTGTGCTGTGGCTTCTCGAACTGATGTTAGAAGAAATAGATTATCCTTCTAAAACGTTATTGTGGTTGCTATCATTTTGAAAGGGATGTCGGCTCGAATTCACGCGCACAATCTATCTGATTCAATAGACTATTCTGATTGGAATGGTTTGGGCTAAACAGTTGAATTTTGTAGTTTGTCAATACAACCAAAGACAGTATCATCGAATATTACAGTAGTCTGAATTATTATTAGTAAGCATGGTGCAGGATTTACATATTTTACTTTACTGCCGCTGTATTCAATAGGACAAGCATCAGTTTTATGCATATTTCACACTGCGGCCTCGGCTGCTGGACAGAGCTATCGCTGTTATGCCTGAGGATTTCAGGAGAGGAAGTGGGTCCTTTGGCATACTTCCTTTTCTATATCTAAATGTTTATATATACATATATATTTATGCATATATGTATATATATATATATATATATATATATATATATATATATATATATATATAATGTGTGTGTGTGTGTGTGTGTGTGTGTGTGTGTTGTGTGTGTGTGTGTGTGTGTGTGTGTGTGTGTGTATTATATATATAATAAATGTATTATATATATATACATTATTATCATTATTATTATTATCATCATATTTATCATTAGTATTATTATCATTATCATTATCGCTACCATTATTATCATTATCAGTATTATTATCATCATTGATATTATCATTATCATTATCATTATCATCATCACTATCCTTCTCAAAATAACCATAATTATAAATGCTCTTTATCATTATTATCATCAAAATTATCAATCTTTTATTTAGATTTTCACTTTTGATGTTAATCCTGTACAAAATATCGTTTTAGTCTTTCTTTTGTTATATAATCCTTTAATCACTATAATTATGATTGGTTTTGGAGATCTGAAAATATCCTATTTCTTCTTTTTCTTCTTTATTTTCTATTTATTTCTCTTCTTCTTTATTATCTTCATCATCGTTATCATCATCTCATCTTTATTCTTATTATTCTTGTTCTTTTTCTTTCTCTTCTTTTCTCTTTATCACAGTTATCTTCTTTCTCTTTTCTTAATTTTTTTCCTCTTTTTTCTTCATCTGCTTCTTTTTCTTGTTCTTTCTTTCATTTTCTTTTTTTTTCTTCTCTCTTCCACTTTTTCCTTATGTTTTCTTCTCTTCTTATCTTCCATATCTTCTTTTCTTTTATTATTTCCCTTTTCTTTTCTTTTTCTTTTTTCTTCCTCTTCTACTTCTCCTCCTCGTACATCCTCTTCTACATTCTTTTCTCATTTCCATCTTCTTCTTTTTCCTTCACTGCTGCTTCTTCTTCTTCCTTTACTCCTGCTTCTTCTTCTTCCTTTACTCCTGCTTCTTCTTCCTCCTTTACTCCTGCTTCTTTCTTCTTCCTTTACTCCTGCTTCTTCTTCTTCTTTTACATCTTCTTTTACTCCTGCTTTCTTCTTCTTCCTTTACTCCTGCTTTCTTCTTCTTCTTTTCTTACTCCTGCTTCTTCTTCTTCCCTTTACTCCTGCTTTCTTCTTCTTCCTTTACTCCTGCTTCTTCTTCTTCCTTTACTCCTGCTTCTTCTTCTTCTTTTACTCCTGCTTCTTCTTCTTCTTTTACTCCTGCTTCTTCTTCTTACTCCTTGCTTCTTCTTCTTCTTTACTCCTCTTTCTTCTTCCTTTACTCCTGCTTCTTCTTCTTCCTTTACTCCTGCTTCTTCTCCTTCCTTTACTCCTGCTTCTTTCTCCTTCCTTTACTCCCTGCTTCTTTTTCTTTCTTTACTCCTGCTTCTTCTTCTTTTCTTTACTCCTGCTTCTTCTCCTTCCTTTACTCCTGCTTCTTCTTCTACTTCCGTCTCCTTCTCTTTCTTCTTCTTTTACTCCTGCTTCTTCTTCTTCCTTTACTCCTGCTTCTTCTTCTACTTCTTCGTCTCCTTCTCTTCCCTCTTCTTCTGCTTCTTAATGGGGCTGAAAAGAAGTCGCATTTCAGAAGTCAACCCAAAGCCTCTATCTATTGGTCGTGTCTTTGGCCTTAAAAGGTAAATTGGCTCGAGTTTGGCGAGGTGAGAATCCTGGTGGGAGTGAAGGTTGAATATTCGATTATTTCTGACTCTTCTCTCTCTCTCTCTCTTTCTCTCTCTCTCTCTCTCTCTCTCTCTCTCTCTCTCTCTCTCTCTCTCTCTCTCTCTCTCTCTCTCTCTCTCTCTCTCTTCTCTCTCTTCTCTCTCTCTCTCTCCTCTCTCTCTTCTCTCTCTCTCTCTCTCTCTCTCTCTCTCTCTCTCTCTCTCTCTCTCTCTCTCTCTCTCTCTCTCTCTCTCTCTCTCTCTCTTCTCTCTTCTCTCTCTCTCACTCTCTCTCTCTCTCTCTCTCTCTCTCTCTCTTCTCTCTCTCTCTCTCTCTCTCTCTCTCTCTCTCTCTCTCTCTCTCTCTCTCTCTCTTCTCTCTCTCTCTCTCTCTCTCTCTCTCTCTCTCTCTCTCTCTCTCTCTCTCTCTCTCTCTCTTCTCTCTCTCTCTCTCTCTCTCTCTCTCTCTCTCTCTCTCTCTCTCTCTCTTCTGTTGTTAATGGCTATTCTTTCCATTTCCTTGAAGTTCTCATTTTAGTGCTCCTGTTAAGTTTTGATCGTTATTGGTTTATTCATGTACATACTATCCATGTCTCATTTTATGCTCTTTTATTGCATTTTTTTTTTTTCCGTTTATGTTTATCAGATTAGATTTGTATATTCTTATTTTCTACCTTGGTGTATCATTGTACTCTTTTATCATTAATATATAATTTTCATGATTTATCCTTTTTGACAAATCCATTCATTAGATCTTATTACATCAGATTTTATTTGTATATCCTTATTTTTTATCATGGTGTATTTTTTTTTCTTCTTCTTCTTCTTCTTCTTCTTCTTCTTCTTCTTTTCCTTCTTTCTCCTCCTTCTTCTTCTTCTTCTTTCTTCTTCCTTCTCTTCTTCTTCTTCTTCTTCTTCTTCTTCTCCTTCTTCTCTTCTTCTTCTTTCTTCTTCTTCTTCTTCTTCTCCTTCTCCTTCTTCTTCTTCTTCTTCTTCTCTTCATTATATTATTCTTTTCTCCTTCTTCCTCTTCTTCTTCTTCTTCTTCTTCTTCTTCTCTTCTTCTTCTTCTTCTTCTTCTTCTTCTTCTTCCTTCTCTTCTTCTTCTCCTTCTTTCTTCTTCTTCTTCTTCTTCTTCTTCTTCTATTATCAATACATCATCATCACGTTTCATCCTCGATAACAAATCCCTTCATCCCCCCCCCCCCCAGCGCCGCCCTCGGAGCACCTCAAGGAGTCCTCGAAGCCCGACGGCGGCGATGCATCACAGCCTCTAACACGCCATTCGCGGACGGCGCTCGGGGAATCTCCGGAGCCGTATTTCGCCGTCTCTTTCTCCTCGCCCGGGCCTCCTATTGCATCTTTTCCTTCCCCCTGAAGCCTTGCACACTTTCGTCCGGAAATGCCGGCTTCTTATCTCCTCATTTGTAACCTTGTCTGTCCACTTTAAGCCACACATATTGCTTTTGGAATTTATGGCAACGGCTTCTAATTTCTTTTTATATCGTACTGCAAGGGCCTCTATTTCATATTGTACAAAAGGTGGCTCGATGATAGCCTCCGAAAAGAACTACTTCTTCCGGATTTATTTCGCTTTCCTCTGTACTTGCCGCTATCTGTCTCTTCTTTCTTTCTTGTCTCGCTTTCTCTTCTCTTTCTGTTTTTGCTCTGCCTTTCCCTTTCTTTTTTACTCTCCCTCCCTTCCTCTCTCCTTCCCCTGTTTTTTCCTTTGACTCCACCTTCTTTAACTCTCCTCCTCCTCCTCCTCCTCCCTTACAGCTCGTTTTTCCTTTCTTCCTTCGCTTCTGCCCTCGCATGCCCCTCCCTCCCTCCCTCCCTCCCTCCTTCTTGACGTCCTTCATCCTCCCTTCCCTCCTTTACTCCTTACTTCCCTCCTCCCTCCTTCCCTCCTTCCATTTCTAGCGCCCTCCTATCCTCCTTTTCTTCTCTCTCTCTCTCTCTCTCTCTCTCTCTCTCTCTCTCTCTCTCTCTCCTCTCTCTCTCTCTCTCTCTCTCTCTCTCTCTCTCTCTCTCTCTCTCTCTCTCTCTCTCTCTCTCTCCTCACCTCTCTCTCTCTCTATCTATCTATCTCTCGCTCCTCTATCTCTCTCTCTCTCTCTATCTCTATCTCTATCTCTTCTCTCTCTCTCTCTCTCTCTCTCTCTCTCTCTCTCTTCTCTCTCTTCTCTCTCTCTCTCTCTCTCTCTCTCTCTCTCTCTCTCTCTCTCTCTCTTCTCTCTCTCTCTCTCTCTCTCTCTCTCTCTCTCTCTCTCTCTCTCTCTCTCTCTCTCTCTCTCTCTCTCTCTCTCTCTCTCTCTCTCTCTCTCTCTCTCTCTCTCTCTCTCTCTCTCTCTCCTCTCTCTCTCTCTCTCTCTCTCTCTCTCTCTCTCTCTCTCTCTCTCTCTCTCTCTCTCTCCTCTCTCTCTCTCTCTCTCTCTCTCTCCCTCTCCCTCTCCCTCCCCCCCTCCTCCCTCCCCCCTCCTCCTCTCTCCCCTCCCTCCCTCCCTCCCTTCCTCCCTCCTCCGCTCCCTCCTCGCATTCACACTCGCGTAAACAGACACGGAAACGGAGACGCGGGCGAGGCCAAAGGGCGGCGCGAGGCTCGAAAAATGCCTTGTTGAATCCTTTGTAAAACCGCGACGCAAATGTGAATGGATGTCGTTGATAGCGTTGGCCTTCGGACGGAGGTGAGCGATGGTGGTCGGTGGTCGAGGTCTTGTGCTGTGAGGTATCCTCGAGTCTATGTTTTATGTCTCGTTGGGAATGGATATATGCGTATATGATATATAATATATATATATATATATATATATATATATATATATATATATATATATATATATATAGACTATATATATATATATATATATATATATATATATATATATATATAATATATATATATATATATATATATATATAATATATATATATATATTATATATATATATATATATATATATGATGTGTGTGGTGTGTGTGTGTGTGTGTGTGTGTGTGTTGTGTGTGTGTGTGTTGCGTGTGTGTGTGTATACTATACATATATGTATGTGTATGTAGTATATATGTATGTGGTGTGTATACGCTGCGTGTATACATATACATACATATACACATACATATATATGTATATACGCGCACACTCACACATACACACACAACACACACACACACACACACACACACACACACACTAACACTGTAAGAGCCCGAATATTGGGTCCTACAAGAGTATAGTAGATGGCGAGCTTAGTGTTAAGGTAGACAACCAAGACGTCTTGACTCCTTTAATGAATAGTAATGTTGGAGTGCGGCTGCTCCTTGGTGCGAGGTGTTGCTCCTTGGCTCCCCGCAGGTAGTCTGCCTCATCTCCTATACAGTGGTCTAAAATCGCTCTAAGTCACGTTGTTACGTGACGACCGGTGACGAACAAGCAAGCGTTAATCAATACAGCTCTTGCGGAATGGATAGACAACAACAGCACTGGAATGTCTGGTGTGGCAAGAAGAGAGGAATAAGCAGGGGAAGCAATGGCCAGGCGTTATGTGTAATATATGTATGTGTGAAGATACGCATGTGACAAACATGTAAGATTATATAGATATGTAGAATATAGTAATAAGATATAGATTAGCTGGGTTACAAAACACCACACACACACACACACACACACACACACACACACACATATATATATATATATATATATATATATATATATATATATATATATATATAGTATATGTATATGTATATATACATATATATACATTTATTATATATATAAATATATATATACACATATATATACACATACATATACATATATATATATACATACACACACACACACACACACACACACACACACACACACACACACACACACACACACACACACACACATATATATATATATATTATATATATATATATATATATATATATATATATATATATATATATATATAAACATATATATATATATATATATATATATATATATATACATACTTGAATATGTATGTATGTATCAAATACCGTCTACATTTTCCAGAGAGCAACAAAGCCATGCGTCAACGCCCAAGGCCCCCTCCCCTCGCAGCCCCCGCGGCCACTGTCGGCAGCGCGCGAACAGCCTCCGTCACTCCCGCAAAACCGACGAGCGCATCCGCCTTTCCCTCCGCCGCTGTATCAAGTCCCGACAGCCAGGCAAGGCGCGCGGTCCCCTTGCGTGTGCTTGTGTCGAGATAGCGTTATTGCCGTCGAAAGCAACTGCTACAACTCCGCGCCTGAATACATTCTGCCTCGGCTGTGGGCTAAAAAAGGAGGCTTCGATTCTCCACGATAATACTTATTCCGGGATCACGCGGAGCGATTCTCGGCGGTTCGACCATTTCTTAGCATAATGGTGTGAGCAGATATTCCCTTCGTTTATTTGAGAATTTAATATCCATGCCCATTATATATGTGTGTGAGTGTGCGTGTGTGTAAGAGCACACACACACACACACACACACACACACACACACACACACACACACACACACACACACACACACACACACACATACACACACACACACACACACACACACACACACACACACACACATATGTATGTATGTGTATATACACACATACATATGTGGGAGGGGGAACGGTTAGCATGACATGCGAAAAGTTGCACTCTAAATTGTCTTTTGATTTCATTCAGATCGTGTTATGGAGACTCAACAATCATCGTGGCAATATAAAACGATGATGCAACGCACCGATTACATGGCTTTATATGAAGCATGTGATAATGAATGTGTGGATGAGCGGGTGTGCATGTCGGCGAAGGTGGCGGCCACAGGTGAAGGGAAAGTCAGACGCGTGAAAAGCGTATTACACTCGTGATGTAGATGTCATCATGGCCGAATATCCTATGAGAATGCAGTAGCAATAAAGTTGAAGCGACACGGGAGTCCCCTCAGAGTCCGACGCCTCGTTTGGCTCGGCTTTATTGCTCCTGAGTTGAGTAACGTAATTTAGGTAAAGTAAGTCATTTTTTGCGGATTTTTTTTGCACTTTTTAGTGCTTTGTCTACACCTTCATTGCTTTGATTTTGCAGGTAACACGAAACTACGGTAGTCATAGTCAGCGCTCCACGTCAGCACGGTTTTATACCAGGGTAGCCCTTGCCGGCTTCGACCTTTAGGCAGGGAAGCCCATTAGTCTGGGACGCCCTTTGGCCAAGGTTAACTGCCACATTCTCTTAGCTATTGTTGTCAGGCTGATCATCAATACTTAAGGGGTTTTGGGTCCCTTTATGACAATGGCCAAGGGCCCAGGATTCGGATTTGGTCCGAAACCCAGAATGACTGACCCGGCTATCCCTCCTTCTCTTCATGGAGGGCTGACCGCTAAGACCAAATCGACAACGATAAGGATACCAATAAATTTACTTGCGGTAAATGTGCTCGAGCTCATGACATACCTAAAGGTGTTGGGAACACTTTCAAGTGAGCTTACTGCGAAGGTCCACAACCATCTGGGTCTACCGAGTGCAGTAGCTTGAAGAAGACAAATATTAGCATACATGACAGGGCTGATGTTAATTACCGTGAAGCCAAGAGGAAAGTTGAAGGTTTTACTCGCAAACCCGATACTTCCTACGCTTCAACATCAACTAAAATATCTTCCAATGCAAGTAGTATCAGTCAGGAGCTTGCAGCTAAAGACAAAGAAATTGCAGAACTAAAGGAAATGGATAAGGAATTAATGAATAAGATTAAAGAATTGAATAATACAATTTAACAAATTGCTGAATCAATCTATCAAAAGCAGCAACGTAAAGAGTATGATACCAAATCACAATTTGTATCACTTCTCGCATAGGCACCTATTGCCAAGATTTCATTTGCTTTTTGGTGTGTTACTCGGACCAGACTTTCAATTAGGCATCTCCCTGGGAGTGAGACACAGGACATGGAGGCATCTGACTCCATAAATAACCACGGGAGGCCCCTGGGTAGCCATGGGGAGGAAGACAAGGCTCCCTCCCACAAAAGGAAAATTAAAACCAGCAGACGAAGCACTTCCAAGCCCACTTAAAATGTAATCTTTGTGTTACCCATTATGCAATAGAACTGTGTAAGTCTTAGAACTAAAAAAAAAAAAGTACTTCAGATTTATACCCTCATCTTATGCTCCCGATATTACTCTCCAAGAGACACATATGACACAGCTCATCTCTGACGAAGTAGTTTTGCTGAGGAACTACAATTTCTATCAGAAGGCTCGAGAGGGAAGGGGTACCATGTGCATGCACCAAAGCTTCACTTTCACTAAAGTCGTGATTGGTTCTATTTTAGAGTAGTCGCATGCAAAGTAAAATCAGTAGCACGCATGTAACTGCTTGTTCAGCTTACTGTCCACCTGATAATGTAGTAATTTATGATGATCACTTTCCTCTTCAGGATAGTCTGCCACAAAACAAATGAATTTTAGGTGATTTCAATGCTCATCATACTTAATGGCGTTTCCTGCAGAAGAATGGTAGAGGTGAGCATGAAGTTAATCAATGATTCTGATTTGATCCTTCTGAACAGTGGCGATAATATCTCTGCAGTCTGGAGAATAAAGAAACTCGACGGACTTAACCCCGATATTAGCGTGGCCATTCGACTGTGAACAGTGCGGGGACATCACAGGGACGCACCAGCGTTTGGTGCACCTACGGGACTCCTCTCTCTCTCCTCTCTCTCTCTCTCTCTCTCTCTCTCTCTCTCTCTCTCTCTCTCTCTCTCTCTCTCTCTCTATATATATATATATTATATATATATATATATATATATATATATATATATATATATATATTATATATATATATATATAAATATATATATATATATATATATATATATATATATATATATATATATATATATATATATATATATATATATATTAATAATATATATTTATATATATATATATATATATATATATATATATATATATATATATATATATTATATATATATATATATATATATATATATATATATATATATATATAATATATATATATATATATATATATATATATATATATATATATATATATATATATTATATATATATATATATATATATATATATATATATATATATATATATATATATATATATATATATATATATATATATATATATATATATATATATATATATATATATATATATATATATATATATATATATATATATATATATATATATATATATATATATATATATAATATATATATATATATATATATATATATATATATATATATATATTTTGAACCCTACTCTCCCCAGGTTGCACGTACGAGAGAGCAAATCTAAGCCACTAAGCCCCAAGATCCACTTACAAGAACTGTCTAGATAAGTACGGATAAAAGAAGCTAATGAATGAACTGCCAACTAGATCAGGAAAGGCGCACAAACGTGTACAATGACAATAATGGGGATACAACACGAAACTTGGTCGTGGCTGAACACAACACTGAAATACGAAGATAACAAGTGAGTCTTTTTTTTGCAAAACTTTATGATTTGGGGAAATCCAGTTTCTGTGTTAATGTTCAGCCACACTTTGGATCCACTTACTCGGAAAGTAGGTTTAACAGCCTCTTCATTTTGCATTTGAGACGTTTTATATCTTGATACTTCCGCCAAGGCACCAGAGTCACTGATGCAATAAGAATATTCATACTTAAAGAATTACATTATTATGACCTCTTTCTTAACTACACTTGGTGACGTCCGTGTTTGCCTGTCTCGTAATGCTAAATGATCCTTTAAAACTAATCTTGGATTGCATGTAAGTTGGACAAAGATACACTTCTAGTAAAAAGAAAAAAAAATCATAAAAATAAAAATCTGTTAATAACTCTGAGTTATCCTGTGCATTATCCGGATCACCATCGAAATTTAATGGCATATAAGTTGAACTAAGGCACACCTCTGGCAAAAAGAAAATTAAAAAATATGCTCATAACTTTTTGAGTTATCATGCTAACCACCTAACCAACTCCTATCAAAATCATAGCGTTGCAGCATCAGTTACAAGACATCAATTGTAATAATAAAATTAGATCATATTCCTCGCATAAATATTCTTCACATATTATTCCAGAAACGTAAGAGTGAAAGATATTGGCCTTTCAGCTAATAAAAAATCATATTTGCACTTTGAAGATAATTTATTAGATATAAGTTTTACCTCAAAAATACAATTTGCCAAATGTTAACACGAGCTCCAAATCAATGCTGTCCCTAAATGTCGAGAGTGTGTCATTCATCTTTCCAATCAGCCATCGAAGTGAATCAATAGTTTTATATGATGCACAATTCTATATGCACAATATTGGCTTTGGTAGCGTTGATTAATTTTATATTAAGTTGAGTGCATTGTTAAGAGCATAAACTTTTTTTGGGGGGGGCAACTGAATTTACTCTGTGCACAGAATATAAGGAATCCAACGGGTATTTTCTGCACCTGAATAGATTGTGCCTCTATTGTTCAGTTGTCGCTCTTCCAAGTGATTCGCAGAACAATATCCAGTGGCAAGCATGGAACGTCTGCTTTTTCTTCTTCTTCTACTCCTTCTTCTGCTTCTTCTTCTTCTTCTACTACTTCTACTTCTTCTTCTTCTTCTACTTCTCTTCTTCTTTTTACACACACACACACACACACACACACACACACACACACACACACACACACACACACACACACACACATATATATATATATATATATATATATATATATATATATATATGTGTGTGTGTGTGTGTGTGTGTGTGTGTGTGTGTGTGTGTGTGTGTGTGTGTGTGTGTGTGTGTGTGTGTTTATGGATGTTGACATGATAAACAGGAAGATGGCGGTTTACTGTATATAAATATAAACAACCAAATGAGGCATAAAACCTGCAAACCCACTTTGAAAACATGTTCTATAGATTCGAATGTATAAAGCATATTTCGGTTGTTCGATCACGGGAGTTCCGCTGCTCCGCCGACGGATGGCGCTACTTCTCCAGCCCTCAGAATCTTCCTCGAAACCTGACGACGCTCCTTTGGGTCTCGTGCGATGCTCCTCAGCTCCTCTGGATCTTTTCTTGCGTTGAGCTTGAGCCGGTGACCGTAGCCATGGTCTCTGGTAACCATATTTTTACAACTTCGTCATTATTTAGTACTTGGGGCAGTCTTGTTCGTGGTTTGCCCCTTTAATCCTTTGGTCGGTGTAAAGTACAATTCCATGGCTTTATATGCAGGGTTGTTACTGTCTCTTCTGAGGATATGACCGAACATTTCCCGCCTGGATTGCCTCATGGTACTAGAAATTGGCTTCTCTCCTGTCTCTTCATACAGCTTCTCATTTGATATGCGAGTTGGATATCTTAGGCCTAAGAATTATCAACAGTCGACGTTGAAACGTATCCAGTCGCTCTTCTACATGTGATGGAATTCCCAATGTGCTTCAGTTGTACAGCAACACCGATTTTACTAATGCTCGATACAATTCCATTCTTTTTTCCAATCTCTCTTTGTCATTTCTTGACCAGACCGAATGGAGCTTATTCAATCTAAGTAACTGTTTTCTTCTATTGCTTCTTCATCCCCTATGAACGAGCCTACTTTCGTGATGTTTATCCAAGCTTCACCTTTTCTGTCCTTTATGCATGTACACACACATTGCTTACTTTCTCAGTATTCTGCTAACTTCTTTGACATCTTTGTGTCTGATCAAACTTATGAAATCTACATTGTCTGCATATGCAATTTCTGACTGAGTTTTCTACCTGCTTCTGAAGTTCTCTAATTTCTCTTAACGCAGCCTCTAAGTATATTATGAACAACACTTGACTTAGGCTCTCTCCTTGCGGGTGCCCACATTCCCAAAGAACGGCGTGTCTTCTGTAACTCCTGTGTCACTTAATAGGAACCTCTCTAGTCTTAGTTCGTCTTGAAGTATTCCAAACATAAGCTTTCTATTTCTAGTATCAAAAGCGGAAGACATTCCCGTCACATGAATGTCAATCTCTGCTAGAGCTGCTTTTGTTGCATACCATCTGTGAGCCCATACCACATCTGCTGTGCTACGAAGAGGTCTAAATCCACCTTGACTGAGGGAGATCTCTCTGTCTTCTCTCTTGATCAGTATAGTGTGCACAGTGATAGTTATTTTCTAGTGTTCAGGTCATGGATGAATCTTATGCGAATTCGTATTTAACGCAATTTATCTATCATATGTGTAAGAGCATGTGAATGTGTATATATGTGAATATATATATATATATATATATATATATATATATATATATATATATATATATATATATATATATATATATATATATAAACATACATATTTCAATATACATATATACAAAACATATATTTGTGTTTGGTATGTGTGTGTGTGTGTGTGTGTGTGTGTGTGTGTGTGTGCCCACACAAACACATACATATATATGGACAATATAGCTATTAGAGTTCACAATAGCATGGTAGAGCCGTAATTAATAAAAAGCTTCCCAGCGGACCAATTACGAAGTGATGTCAATTTTGGCAAACAAAGAAGACTGCAATCTGCGATTCTACCGTAAAATGGCCATAGCAAACACATATATATATATATATATATATATATATATATATATATATATATATATATATATATATATATATATATATATATATATATATATATATATATATATATATATGTGTGTGTGTGTGTGTGTGTGTGTGTGTGTGTGTGTGTGTGTGTGTGTGTGTATTATTTATATATTATAGATTATTATATATATAATATATATATTTATATATATATAATGTGTATATAATGTATATGTATATA
>NW_020870692.1:429386-441886 GCF_003789085.1 Penaeus vannamei
TCCTGTATGTTTTTGCCATGGAAAGAATGAACTGACGGTTTTCCTCAACTCCCCCCCGCCCCCCCACCCGAGAGTACTACCAAGCGAAGCGGAACCGCACTCTGTCCGCCTCATCGCTCCCGCAAAGGATGAACCTATTTTTCTGTCGAGTGAGTTGTTTATGGGCTAGATTTTTCTCGCACATATTCATAACATGTTTTGGACGTGTTTCTGGCAAATCACGAGAACTTCCAAGTGGCTAAAATGTATTCAAGCCCACGATGCTGTTGTTCCTACACAATGCCTACGAGCCCTGTTATGAAAGCGGGTAATGAGGAATTATATCGAGGAGCAAAGGACGATGCATCTTGTCTTTTAAACTAAAATCAAAATTCTAGCGAAATACAGGCGTGAGGACTCAGAGATAAAGGGATCTCATTAGGCCCTGTGGAGATAACGATATGGATTATAATACTCGATAGAAAAGGGATTTTTTCTTCTTTTTCTTCTCCTTCTCCTTCTCCTTATTTTTCTTATTTTTCTTCTAACCTCAGATGTATTTATAAAACCCGGATCTGTTTTTGAAGCAAGAGACGAAGGAAGTCGAAAGGTGTTATGAGTACCTCTAAGTGAAGCAACAGAAACAAGTCACATTACAAGTCACTGAACATTATCACTCAGACCTGACCCAGATTATAAGTTGTTATATAATCGGAATCTGATGGCAACCGAAATAGTTTTAAAGACCAACACAAATCTGTGTGTGGGTGGGTGGTCAGGTGTCAATTATTTTATTTCTTGGTTCACAGATCCGCCGCATTTGTTCTTCCAGATTTTCTAAAATGAAATGAATTGAGAAATCGACTTAATTTTTTCCCGCCGCACCTAATCCTCTACGATTTCATTCCGATGTGAACAAAATATAATGTATGTACCGTTGCGGAATTATATTTCAGTACACTTGCTGGGTCCCACTTTTGTACATCTGGCAACCAGTGAAAGTAAACATAGCCTAAATAGTATTTTTATGAATGAGGCTAAAACCCTAGGTAGTTTGTAACGCAAAGTGTGGAAGGTCGAATATAAATGTCATTTGATCTTTCGTTTTCTTTAAATTGGCGATAACAAAGCATGTAATATGAGTTATCATGATTTTGTAGTGGGATATTATCCAAATGCGATATCCTCGAATTGTTTGTTTATCGAAATAGCAACACCTATGATGGGGATGCGGCATTTCCTCCTTTCAACCCAACAAGTAGCAATAATTTTAGCTGTATATTTATTGAAACACGAATAACACTTCGTGCTTTAAACACATATATATGGCAGCCAAAAAAAAATGTAGAAAAAGCTATATAAATACTTCTCATAGCTAGGGCTGGCCGCTTTATCGTAACAGCATTTCTGCCGTTTTCTAAACATTATATGATTTAGAAAATGGATATAGATAATAATATAGAACCACGTATTTTCATAAACGGTTTTATATTAGATTGCAGTTATAATGCGTACGGTCTGAGTCTGATGATTATAAGGTTCCCTGCATTATTGCACCATGAAACTATATGCAATAAATATATTATTAAGCCACTAATATAACAACATTCAACGACATAAAATACGCCCGCATCTCTTTATGGAAAATGTATTAGATGTATAACTTAAGGAGGGTGAACAGCAAATGTCTAATGAACCGACTCAATACATGTGCTGTATGATGTCTGATATTTTGAAATAAAAAATCGCTGTAGAATATTTATTCTCTCCTACTTTAATTTGTCATTTATGCATTTTTTTATTTTTACTTCTTTTGACAACACACGTCTGTATGTTTGTAGTAAAAATGGCATACTTGTCCTTTATCACGAAATCAAAGTTCTTTTATGTAATCTTAATATGAATGTGAACTAATAAAGTGACGAGTATTTTCTTTTTCGTCAGATCCAAACACGGATTTAATAAACAGAAAATACGCTACTTTATAATCATTTTAGTAAATGAACGCAAAACCGTGATATATATATATATATATATATATATATATATATATATATATATATATATATATATATATATATATATATATGTATATATATATGTATGTGTGTGTGTGTGCGTGCGTGTGTATAAATAAATATATATGTATATACATACATATACTATATATATATATATATATATATATATATATATATATATATATATTATATATCTTTTTTCTTAGAGGATAGGGGCTGCAGTGAGTCAACTAATTGAGGATGCTTATTATTTTTTTATATAGTTTGATTTTTGAAGAAAAATGGTAATAACTGTAGAAAAGGAAGACAGTTCCTAGAGTTAGTCACTTTTATAATAGTCCAAGCCGCATCTAATGTGTCAAATGTGAGTTAATGTGTCCATGCCATGTCTCGATTTCCTCCTTAACACTTCCCATTCCCTCTTGGTACGATCTATTAACTGTTGACAGGTTGTTTTATTAGCCGTTTCGCAAACATTGACAATTTTCGCTTAAACATTTTTCGTCGGGTTTGTCACATGCCTTGCTTGACCACCGAAGGACTTCCAGGTGGTCTTAGTCATGGAACAGCTTCGTAACTGCCCTAGACGTGTGTATAGGGCAGTTATCCTGCACAATTGTGGTTGATTCCGGGAAAAGGCCAAGGCTTAACAGCGTGCGGATGGGAGGAACATTTTTTTTTTTTTTTTTTTTTCAATTCGATATATTTGTCTGATGCATTTCCCACCTGCTTCGCCAACATCATGCAGGAAGATCCACCCCCACATATCACGTAGCTACTCCTCGCGTATATAGATAATTCGCCTGTTATATGTGAAAAGTAAATGACACAGAATCCAAGCATGAAATATGACATATAAACAATATCGCAAACTGAAATAAACTAATTTGTGAAAGAAATGAAAAGGGTTAATAACATTTACACCTTTTATTTCATCAAGCAATGGAACTCTCCGAGTATTTCCGGTGTATTTTTCTCTGTCCTTATTACTCTTTCCCGGTGATGTAGATCCACACACTGCTCGGCGAACTGGAGGCGACGTTAGCGATGTCATCTTCTCAACTTTTCTTTCATGACGGTGAGAGTGTCCGCCTTACAATCTCTTGCAACGGCGGTGAGGGATCGAATCCCGATCGGAGAGGTTAATATATTCATGATACAAATGCGGTAGTGCATTATCCCATCTTTCGACGGTCTGTGATGTATCCCATCTGCATGTCGTCGTTTTCTTTACCGTGCGGCATGTCACCCGGAGCTGTGGGTCTTCATGAATTTTCGTTGTATTGGTGAACGAGGGCGGTCGTTCTGGGTGCCCTCCTCCTCCTCCTCCCACCTCATATACCATCGTCCGGGAGACGCCCAGGTCTTCGAATATATCACTGTTAGAGAAGTTACTTCCCCTTACCCCCACTGTAGCAGTCTATGTTTGCGATTTCAGCTTGTGTATTTTTTGCATTTTTGTTTCTGTTTTGTTTTTAGTCCTTTGAGAAACTCATCATGCCATTTCTAGTCCAGTCCCTTCCCCAGTCGACGATACCTGCAGTCTCTAGCATAATATGTCACCTGCTGTTCTGTTTTCCTTATAAGCTGTATAAGGAACCTCCACAATCGATGGTGTCTGCCGTTCGTCTTAAGCAAAATAGATCATTTCTGTTCCAGACGTGATGAACTTTTGTCATTACATTTATTTTTTTTATTCCAGAAATCAATAAATTGTTTAAAAAAGGCAAAACCCAATTTTTATTTCATTTTGCGACCACCTGTCAGAGGTTTTCAGAAATAAAATCTGTAAACCAAGGAATAAAATTATTGTGGCCTTGGAGGTTGGAGGGAAATAAAATCCGATGGGAAAACGAAAGAAAAGGCAAGAGTGTTGAAAGGCGTTCAGTGTTCCGCTTAGTTTCACTCCCTTTGGGTTCGGAGCGTTTTGCATGATCTATAGAGGGAATCAGGGATTCCTGTGCAGGCTTTTGTTTTTGTGCATTGATGTTGTCTTCGTCGCCGATCCTGTCGTTTATGAATAGGCATATAAGCAAATATATGGTAAGATAGATCGATAGATTAGACAGATATAGGTAGATGGACAGAAAGAAAGATAATTAAATAGACAGATATTTATATATATATATATATATATATATATATATATATATATATATATATATATATATATATATATATATATGTATGTAATATATATGTATATATATATATATATATATATATATAATATATATAATATATATATATAATATATATATATATATATATATATATATATATATATATATATATATATATATATATATATATATATATATATATATATTATATATATATATATAGTTAAGCAATGCCATTATCAGAAGAGAGCGGCAACCCCAACTTCTTGGGAGTAACGAGGCTCCGAGGCCAAGTGTTCGCGCATCCGGCCGCCGTGACCTCGCGGCGGCCGGCCACTCTCGCCCAACGAATGGCCGCGCACTGCAGTTTCCACAGAGAGAGAGAGAGAAGTGTAAAGAAGAGGGGGGGGGAGGAAGAGTGGGGATAGGGGAAGGATAAGGAGGAGGAAAAGGAATTTTTCCACAAAGAAAGCGTCGCGTTTTATTCCTCTCGGGTATAAACCGCGATGTGATTTTGTTCTCGGTTTGCCGGCATCATCGGTCAAGTTGATTCGACGGAGATAAGGAATTTGGAGTTATATCTTTGCGCTTCGAGTGAGTCGCCAAACTTCGCTCGTTGGTCGAGAACGCCAATAAACTATGGTCGAGATTACGGCGGTATCGAAGCTAATGTCGGTACAAGGGAAAACTTTATTTAAGTTATCCCATCAAAGGCTTTATAGTTAGTTCCTTTATAAGAACATTAGATTTTACGATGTGATTCGGCAAGTACTTTCCCCCCAACTTTTCGCAAAAAATGTACCACGTCTCTAACCTCATTCATTTTCTTTAAGGAATGTTTACACAAATGATTCCAGCGGGAGGAATTCCAGCTGAAGGCGCCGCGCTTGAGACGTCGTTACTTCCCAGCTGGAGAAAGTTCTGAAGCGGCAATGAATTTTAATTTGGGACGATTCTGTATGCACATGTATAATGTGTAATTATACTGAGTACGCTCTGTTATGTCTGTGTGTGTATGTGTGTGTGTGTGTTAATAATGTATGTATGTATGTATGTATGTATAGAGATATGCAGAGGATATGAAGATTTCTGGAACAGAAAATGCATGTGATACTTTGTAAAAAGCGCCGCCTCATGAACCAATGGAAGAGCAATTTGTACCATTGACCACGGCAGCAGAATAAAATAAAATCTGTTCTAGTAGGAACAATCAAATAATAGAATTTAAGAAACAGCATAAAAAAGCAAGCAAGACGATAAAATGTAAATTTGGATACGAGTAACTAACCGATATGAAACAAAAGCCTGAGCGAACACCAACGGGCCTCGAGCTTCGGCTTCGACGCCCCGGTACAGCTGCACCATTCCGAACGGCGCCAAAATAGTTCTAAGAACATCGTGCCCGCGTAAGAACTCTTTAAGCCAGGCATTGATGACGTGAACGACACTTGCCTCTCGGTCAACAGAGCAACATACGGACGAGTTCGCCATTTTTCCTTTTTCCCTTTTTCATTTTTCATTTTTCGACTTTTTCCCGCCAGGACTGCGCCATAGACAGACGACGTCGACTAGCCACGCATTTGTTAACCAATATTTCCGCCCCCTAATAATAATCGATATGTGAGAATCCTTGCTAAACCCAATTTCTCTCTCCTCTTCCCTTGGCTTCCCTCCCCAATTTATCTCTCCCCCTTCCCTCTCTTGCCTTCCTAATTTCTCTTTCCTCCCCTTCCTCTCCCATCCGTTGTCTTGCCACTCTTGAAATCTGCGCCGCCTGCGTCACCTCAGACCCCCTTGTCTTTGCAGAGCCTGACGACGTGATCCTCGCAACGGACTCCCTGCTAAATGTGGAAGCGGATGTCCAATTATGGACTACCCTAATGAGCTTGATGGACGTCACCCGGTCAACTAATTAATCTTGCGCTGCCTCCCGCCTCAGCCCACTCGCGACAGCTCAACAACAGCTGTCACTTGAGGGCGCCGAAGGAACCACGCGTCCGCCAAATCATTAGCTCTCAGCAACGCCATAACATGTAGGTCGAGCGGCCGCTTCCGGAAAGAACGGCAGAGACTAAAGGTTGTCTTCACATTTCAGTGGACTTGCGCCATAGATAAAATCAAGCCCGGAAAAAATATACCATACTGACAATTCCCCTTCCCGCTTGCCATTTCCCGAAAGTGAAAAAAAAATAATAATACGTAGCTCAGGCACGCCGCTCCAAAACCAACCTTTGACAAAATTGTTCCAAAAAAACGGCGCATCAGAATAATTTCGCATACACAATCATCAGCTTATTCTGTGAAGCATTACACACACAAAAGGACTCAATGACGAGGTCTCATCGTCTCGAAGACCCATAGACCACACGTCACCACATACCGCATACATACCACATGCATGAACGGAACGAACACCAGCGAACGAAAACAACATCGCGAGCAAGTAAACACAGAACCGCATAGTGTCAGAGCTCCGTCATTCCTTCCATCATGTCAGGACGCTTTGCCAGAAGGATGCTTGTCTCCTGTCATTATGCTGATTCTTGGTTTAGAGTCTCTGTTCCTAGATTTTTTTATGTGTTCTTTATATATACTTTTTATCAAATAATAATTATAATGATAACAATAATTAATAATAAATAACAATAATAATAATAATAATAACAACACAATAATAATAAATAATAACAATAAATTAAATAATAAATAATAGTAACAACAACAACAATAATAATATATCGATGATGATAATAATAATAATATAATAATAATGATAATGCAATAATGACAATAATAGTAATAATAATAAGGACAAGAATAATAATGATAATAGTAATGTTGGTGATAATAATGTTAATAATAACATAATAATGATAATGATAACGATAACAATAATGATTGTTATTATCATTATTGTCCTTTTCGTTATTATTATAATTTTCATTATTATTATAATTTTCATTAGCAGTAGTATTATTATAATTACTATTACTATTATCATTATCATTAGAAAATATAACATATAAATAGACAAGTAAAGATGAGTGTTTTATCCACCTTGATATACGTAGCTTGAATGATATAAATGGAATGGCAGATGTTGGACTTGCGGATGTGCCGAAGGTGTGAGAAAGGAATCGCGAGTTCCGTGTATTTTTGTGTGAAATAAGCAAGTAAAGTTTTTCCCTCCTTCTCCCAGGCTATTATTTCCTGTTCTTTTTTATAAATAAGATTATAAAATTAAATAAAAGTGACCTGTTTTTTCCTTCTTCTTCTGTCAGGTTTAATGTTCCCTGGTTTTTTAAATAATCTTAGAATCAGCTGGGCAGGGCTTGTTCAGCGGCGGGATAAGACAACTGCAACGTGCGAATATTTTACACCCGAGAACATTTTTGACCTTGTTTCGTGGACTTTTGTTTTAAATATACCACAGACAAAGGGAGTGCAATGTCATTATTTAAATAAGGTATTTTTTGCTATCCTCACTATTATCATAATCATTATCACTGTCGTCATCGTTATTACTATCATTATCGTTAACAGCAACAATAATAATGCACACACACACACACACACCACACACACACACACACACACACACACTATATATATATATGTGTGTGTGTGTGTGTGTGAGTGTATACATATCTACCTATCTTTCTCTCTCTCTCATCTATCTATCTATCTATCTATCTATATATATATATGTGTGTGTGTGTGTGTGTGTGTGTGTGTGTGTGTTGTGTGTGTGTGTGTGTGTGTGTGTGTGTCTGTGTCTTGTGTGTGTATATATATGTGTGTGTGTGTGTGTGTGTGTGTGTGTGTGTGTGTGTGTGTGTGTGTGGTTGTGTGTGTGTACAGGGTATGTAAATGTAACTAAACATTTACTTCTCCCTTTCTCCCTTGCCTTTCTTCTCCCTCCCTTCCTCTTCCTCTACCTTTCCCTTCCCGCCTGCCCCCCCCCACCCCACTCTCCCCCCACTTTAACCCTTCCATCTGCCCAGCCCACTTTCCTCCTCTTCATCTTTAATTTCTCCGTAGCTCCCTTATCCCCCTCCCTCCCTCCCTCCTCCCTCCTCCCCTCTTCCCTCTCCCTCCCCATCCCTTTTCCCTTACTCTTCCCCCTTTCAGCCCCTAGTTCCCTCCTTTACCCTTTCCTCATCTCCTTATACTCTTTAAATCCTCTTCCCCCTCTTTTCTTAAGCAGCTTTCCCCTTTCGCTGTCCCATTTCTTCTTTAAGCCTCCCCTCGTCTTCCCTTTCCCTCTCATGCCCTTCTCCTGACCTTCTCTGTACTCCTCCATCAACATTCTAAAAGCAAATATTGCATTTGTAGTATCTCTTCCTTCATACCATATTTTTCCTCGCCGATCCTCACCTCTCTTCTCGGTCTAGCTTCAACCACTCTTTCCCATATCTTTATTGCGTGACTAATCAGCTTTATACCGCTGTAGTTGCTTGAAAATCGGAACTAGGACACTTTTCCTCCACTCCTTCGGCATCTTTTCAGCTTCAAGGAGTTTGTTAAACAATCTGGTAAGCCATGTCACTGCCAATTCTCTTAAGCTCCTCCACGCTTCCACCGGTATGCTATCTGGGCTTACTGCCTTTCCGCCCTTCATCCTCTTCGTGGCTGTCCTCACTTCCTCCTTTTGATCCCTCGCTCTACCCGATCTCCACCTCTTCCAACCGTCTCGCCCTCACGTTTTCCATATTCATCAGCTCTTCAAAATACTCCTTCCACCTTCTTAATACATTCTCCTCAGGGTCAATTATATTTCCTTCTGCATCCTTTATCATTCTAACATGGTGTACATCCATGTACATAACACTCTCCCCTGGCACTATCTTACAGTTGCTGAATTCATTCGAGTTGCGTCTCCTACACAAGATAGAGTCTATCTGTGAACTTCCTCCGCTCCTACAGGTGATGCTGTGCTCCTCCTCCTTTTTGAAATAGGTATTTTGCAAAATCCAAAATAATATGTCCCTCCACATTCCTCTCTCCTGCACTGTACCTACCTGCTACCCCTTCATCACCTCTATTCCCTTCAGCATGCTCCAATAACCACTCTTTCCTCTCTGTCTATGCTCTGCTCTGTTCCTCTACTTTCCACCAGGACTCTTCCTTGGCCTCCAACTCACACCCCACTTGGGGGGAATAAGCACTAATAACATTCAAAATGGTCCCCTCATTCTCCATCTGTAAACTAATCACTCTGTCAGATACCCTCTTTACCTCCAATACACTAATTATATACTTTTCTTTCACTACAACCCCCACAACATTTTCCTCCTATCCACACCATGGTAAAACAACTTGAACCCTTCTCCAATCAACCTCGCTTTACTTCCCTGCTATTTTGTTTCCTGCACGCAGAGTACGTCTAGATTCCTCTTATCCACCATGTCCACCAGCTCTACTCTTCCATTTCCCCTTCTCACTCGCTTCTTCTGGAGCGGTCTTCCTCCTTTTCTCCTTCTCCTCCCTTTCCTCTGTCCACCAGTCGCATATTTTCCACCGGCTCCCTGATGGACGTTGTTAACTCGGGTTTCGACCGATCCGGTATGAAATTCCCTTTGATCCGCACGAAGATCTGCTACAGTTTCCACGCCGGATGCCGCCCCACACGACCCCATTTATCCGGGCTTTTTGACCGGCTTGTGCCCCCAGTGGCTGGGTTGTTTTCCTATCTCGCTTGCTATTGAATCCTTTAAGAAAAATCCCTAGATTCTCATCATGAGTTGGGATAAGAAACACCTGGTAAAAAAAAAAAATGTGTATGTCTGTGTGTGTGTGTGTGTGTGTGTGTGTGTGTGTGTGTGTGTGTGTGTGTGTGTGTGTGCATTCACACATTACACAGTCTACCCACGGTCTAACGGAGAAATGGGTGGAATTGCCCATTCATGCGAGAGTAGATCCCCCCCCCCCCGAGGAGGAGCACAACGATATGTAAATGTTTAAAAATCTGTCACATAAACAACCGTCCTGCTTCACTACTTCCTCAAATTTACTTTGTGGAACTTTCATTTGCGTTCGAGCGCATGTGACGACTTTCCTATTCTTATTTGCATCAACATTAAATCTTACAGCAGTTTTCCTCATCTTACGAATACCACATACTCACATATACATACAACAGACACACACACACACACACACATAAATGTATATATATATATATATATATATATATAATATATATATATATATATATATATATATATATATATATATATATATATATTCAAAAAACTATTGAAGAGGTAGTTTAGTGGAGAGCGAGTGACAAGGCTTCCTCCCCCCCCCACCCCCCATCCCTCCTCCTCCGCCAGCTCCTCCTCAGGGACCGCCTTTTGTGCTCACTTCCAGAGGCGGCGGCGGAGGAGGAGGAGCAGGCTGGCTCGCTCTTTGCCCGCTCGTGATTGGAGATTCATCTAAGATTTTCCTTGGCATTACTTTCTTCTTTTCTGCTTCTCCTTCTTCGTCTTCTTCTTCATCCTCTCTTTCTTTCTACTGTGCATTGAATGATACAACTACAAAAGGCTACTGATAAAACCACAAAAAGATTTTTTTCCTCTAAAATACGTTCCATTTACGGGCAACTTGTGACCTTCCCGAATGAGAATTTCGTCTCTGTGTATATTCCACTATCATTATGTTTCCTCCGACTTTAGATTATTAAAACATGTACGTTTAATCTGCTTCTTTATCGTTTTCGGGCACTTTATTTTCTTGGTCATTGTTTTAATGGTGTCAGTAATTTTCTTCAAAAAGTTGATACGATTTGCTGTTGTTTGCAATGTAAAATGTTAAATGTTTGTGCTGTTCTTTCGTTGTCTTCTGTTGTTAAAGACGTTGCCGATTTGCCGTTGTTTTGTTAGACGGTTGTATATATTTCTTGTTTTTGTTGTAAAAAAATGCTGATTATTTTTACTCTGTATAAATCAATGTCGTTGCATTTGTTGCCCAAAAATGCTTGTTCCGATTGCACTCTCACTTCCACCCTCGATCACCACCACCTGTGCTTTAGGCGGAAGACACAAGCACTCACGAACAAGGTCTATATAAACACCCTCGCTTTCCACTCGATGACCCTTCTTTACGCTTCGCTACTGTGTGCTGACATGGAGAGGTGAATCCGCAATGCCACTTACTCTGTAGTGTTTGCACTGTTATTGCAAACACACTGTAGGGTATATGTCGATGGCCGCGTGAGTAAAGTACCTTGCCATTACATTCTTGCTTGTTTCGTGTGTGCGTTTGGGCTTGTGTGTATATGTACATGTTTGTGTGTGTGCATGTGTATGTGTGGTATGCGTGTGTGTATGTGTACGCGCGTGTGTATGGGCGTGTATTTGTTTGAGTTTGTGTATACGCGTGCGCATGCGTGCGGGTGCATGTACGTACTTACGAATTTGATGTCCGTGGGTGTTATTCGTTACTACGTTAGTCCGCGTCAGTCGCATGCGCACGAGTGGAGACAGCGGAGCCAGCGAAGAGAGAGAATTCAAAGACGAATTAACTCATCACTCGCCCCGCGCCTTTTGCTAACTGCATTAAGACAAAAGTTTACGAGTGTATAGGGTTATACATCTCAAACAGCTCTGCTCGCACCCGGACGCAAGACGGTTAATACGAGTCAAAACTGAATTATCTTACTTCTAGATTGCATTTACGCGCCCGCACTTGCCGAGAAGTTGGAGGTGTTTCTTGTTTTTCTTTTATCAGTGTTTCTTGGCGGACCCTGCATTCTTCTCCTCTGCCCAGGACGAGAGGAAAGTTGAAGTTACTTATATATCAAAACGATAAAAAAAAATTCTGTATTTAGAGTTTCACTGAATAAAAACATCGATTATCTATAGTTATCTTTGTCATCAAGATAATGATGATGACAGTGATGCAGTCACTTTGATCATCGTGATTGACATCAACTCCACCTTCTTGAACATCTTTTTCATTATTATCATTATTTTGATTATCATCTTTATTATTATTACTGCTAGTAGTAGTAATAATAGTAGTAACATCGTTGTCATTAGCTTCATCTTTGTTATTATTACTATTATTATTCTTTCTGTTCATATTATCATAATCAATATTTCTATCATCATCATTATTATTATCATTTTTATTATCATCATCACTATCGCCGTCACCCCCATCATCATATTAGCATCGCCATTATCATCATAATCATTATCATCACCATGATTAACAAACGTCACTCGAATTCTCTCAGCTCTCATATTTTTTAGATTGAAAATTCTTAGAAACTGATATTCAAAATATTCCAGAGTTGTGTATCAGGGTGTTTCTGATTTACAGGATTAGATTACGAGCGGCCAGTGTACCGTGATTTGCCAGTGATCAAATG
>NW_020870692.1:449386-451886 GCF_003789085.1 Penaeus vannamei
TCTGAAAGTTTTGAGAGGCGCCTTAGAAGCAGTTTGAATCCAGGGGGATTTCAGTAAAATAAATAAATAAATAAATAAATTGGATAAATAAAAACAAAATACAAAAAGGAAACTACCACCCATAAGATACTATCAATACTAGTAATAAAGTATTGGCACTTTAGTAACGTTCTTGCAAGTATTGAATAGAAGACCATCCATGTTAAACATCAACAACAGCAATAAAATACTGACATTGTAGTTGAATGTAAGAACATTTCCATAGCCAAAAATGCCAAATAGATATACTAATCTGATTCTGAAACACCATTAATATTGTTGTCATCATCCTTTCACTTTTATTTTCGGATTTAGTCCAACATCCTGAATCATTCAACTTAAAAACACAATAGTATTCACATGATACAGTATCCCAGAGCGCATTCTAGGACGTGGTGATGAAATAGCTCCTCGCCGAGAGTATGTTATTGCGCGTATACTGCGGGAAAATAAAAGGTGTCCTTGCAACCGCCATCGCCTCTGCTTAGGCAACACGCGTTCCCCACAGTGAGTGAGTGAGAACTGCCGCTGTAAGTCATATAGTGTGTTTTATTTATGTTTTTTTCATCGGTATGTGTTCGAAACCAAGCTCCTCAGTGCACCCACTATCACTGATAATGCGAAGTGAAATCGATCGGTTGATATAACAATATGATTAGGAAACTGATATCTAACTGATGCCGATAGATATATCTAAGGGGGCCTTTGTCGAAGAGAACTCGACTCATAAATTGGTCAGAAAGGCTTGCGTTCTGTTCTGCAAAAATTCCCACAGACCGCAAGGACACTCCCATTTCCTGAGAGCCCAAGACCCCAAACCTAAACAGATGAAAGATAACACACAAAAGCAGGAAAAAAACAACTCGTTAGCCACATACCGGCGAATGTCACACAGATGGAAGCGCAACAGAAGCGAGTTCCTTTGAGCCGCTGCCTTTTCCGAGTGGCTGACCCTCCCCCACCTCCCTGGCTGTTGCCCAAGTGACCGCTGTTTGAATATTGATGGCGCTGTAAACCTTTGATCTGCTTCTCCTTCAGCGAATGGACGCCGGCATGAGCCATGATGCTTCTGGCGGATACCTGATGAATGGAAAAATGGGAGCAACAGTCAAAGATTGACTTCGGGTTTGCACATATTTGCACGAATATTTCTGCTTCGTTGGCGCAAGACTAGCATGCTCTGCAACTTTGACAAGGTTGTTGTTTCTCGCTCTTGCTCTGCGTGTGTGTGTGTGCGCGTGTGTTTTTGTGTGTGTGAGTGTGTGTGTGTGTGTGTATGTGTGTGTATGCGTTTTTTGTGTTGTGTGAGTGTGTGTGTGCGTGTGTCATTTTAAAGGTATATCTGGATTCTGAAGATCCTGGGCATCAGCCTGGCGACAAGGATCCCGAGAATGGATTGAGGCATAAGGGTCATTCCGTTCCCTTCGGACTCTTGCAATCAGGCGAGAGCTTGGGTTCTGCGGGCCATAAAAAAAAAAATCCTCTCGAGTAAACAGCAAAACACCAATGACAGAGATTTGGTCCTTCGTTAACAACCTTGGCGGGAAACCATGGAACCACCAACTAAACTAAACTGACCCCACGGCCATTCCCGCCAGAAGACCCGAGCATTATGCAGCTCTAGCATAATGCTCAAGCACTGAGTCTCGACCAGGGACAACGTTACCCAATGGAGGTAAAAAATTAACATGGCTGGAGGTAATTCGACGCTTATGCGATGGAACTTGCCGGGAAACGTACGTAGAGTGACTGGCCATTCGGCTGGGGGAGATTTCTAGCAGAAGCCGGGGAGCTGTGCGTTTCGGTAGATTCCCCGCGGATAGTCCTTGTCTTTTTTTTTTTTTTTTTAATATTATCTAGATTTTTAATGTTATCTAGATATTATCGTTTTTTTTAATATTATCTTTTTTTGTTATCTAGATATTTTGTTCTTCACAACTTTCTTTGACTAAAATTTGTTTGCGTGTGCCTGTGTGTGTTCTTGTATGTATATGTGTGTGTGTGTGTGTGTGTGTGTCTGTATCTGTTTCTCTAGCAAAGATATTTTCTGCACAATGCTGTTGCACAAGATGTTTCCATGTTATTTCTCCTTTCCACTATGCAGCTTATTTTTCCGTTGTTGTTGTTTTTTTCATAGGAATAATGTATAAATGGCAAAGTTCATCCACGCGAGAAGGCAAATGACAGAAAGATTCTACACCCTGTCCATGAATAGATACACCTTAACCTTTCATGGTCGTGGTATTCAACCTGGGGCGATCGGACACCGCTATCAACGCCAAGAGATTTGTTCACATCCATCTAAATCGACAATGGTGAAAGAAAACTGAACTCTTTGGCAAAATTCCACTTTGGCGAGAGAAGAGAGAGAGAGAGAGAGAGAGAGAGAGAGAGAGAGAGAGAGAGAGAGAGAGAGAGAGAGAGAGAGAGAGAGAGAGAGAGAGAGAGAGAGAGAGAGAGG
>NW_020870692.1:459386-471886 GCF_003789085.1 Penaeus vannamei
CACAGAAAGGGCAAAGAGGGGTGAGGGTAGAGAGGGTGAGCAGATGGGCAAATGTAGGTAATAAGGGCGATTAGATCAAAGTTGCCAAATGAGGAAGAGTGTTTAAGGGCGATTGGATCAAAGTTTTTAAAAAATCAGTAGGAAGAGAATCCAGGGAAGGGTTGTTGTGACAGTCACAGAGGGGGTAATGTAAACTTCATGGAGGTCATGCCTACGTAATGTAATTTTGACAATATTGGTGTAGGACTTTTGCCAGTCGTTGGGAGGAATAGTGTAGCTCTGTGCTGATAACGCATAGTCAACGAAGCAGGCAAATAGGACGTTTGCGCAGTCAGACCAATCCTTGCCATGGCAATTAGCTGGGGAGATGAAGGGTACAGGCTAGATAACTAAACAGGGAGATACCGTGTGCATGGCTCCCTAAGGCCGTTCAGGACTGATCTTTTATCCTTTCAACAAATTTCTCACATTTTTGGAAGTAGGTAGAGGGGGTTGGAGAAAAGAAAAAGGAGAAGGGAAGAGGAAAAGACCATACAAAATTGGTTGAGCCATGGGCTTGAGGTCAAAGGTAGAGGAGGTTCCCAACATCGGAAGTCAGGTCATGTAGCACCATTGGAAGGTATAGAGTCGAAAAGGGTAAAGAGGGGAAGGTGAGTTAATGATTAGGTGTTATACGTCAACTGTTATATAATAGGATGGTATTTGAAAGGGTATAAAGATGGGTAAGGGTGGAGGAGCGAGTGAATGGATTAAGGTAGGAAAAAGCAAGAGGGGATTAGATCAAAAGAAGGATAATGTAAGGAGGAAGGGAATCCAGGGAAGGGGGTTGCTATGACAGAGTCACGAGTATTCTGGGGGAAGCGCCCCCCCACCCACACACACACACACACACACACGAAACAGGGGGGACGAGATGTACTGGGAGGGAATGGGAGGAAAGGATGTATGGAGAACATGAAAATGAGGAGGTTTGGATGTCGGCAGTTATTTTGATTGTAGAAGGAATGTGAGCAGAGAGATCAGAAGGTGGATGAGGTGTAGGCATGTTACCTTGGGTCATTAGTTTTCAATGTTTTCCAGAATTTCTGAAGTGGATTTGGTCAGGGAGGTCTGAGAAACAAAAGTTTTCTTATTTGAGGGAGAACACGAGATAGGTATTTGAGTGGTAGAGGAAGAGATCCCTCCTGCATCTATTCCTCCATCTTACGTTTCCACTTCAATTCCCTCCTCTCCTGCCCCAATACCTACCCCTCTCCCCCTTCGTGCTACCCATAGCAGACAATCTAAATACTATTCCACCCTATTATCTCCTGCCACACCCTCTCTGCCATTCATCTCTTCCTCTACCCCTCAAATACTTTGTAGAAATGGTTAAAGGTTAAAAGCAAAATGAATGTGTTAGACATCAAAGGTCATATAGCACTACAGGAAAGTATAGTAGAGGGTGGTGATGAGTGATAATTGATATGCATCAACTATCTAGAGTAATATTGAAAGGTGAAAGATGGGTAAAGGAGTTAATGAGTGAATGGGTTATGGTTTAGGTAAGGGAATTAGATCAAGTGAAGGATATGCATGCGTCTGAGGAAGGAGAACAGGTTGTCAAAGCAGAAAGTAGATAATGGATGTATTATAAGAAATGATATGACAAAGGTCTGGTCTGTGAGAACGGAAACCGTGAATATTCCGATGTAGGAGAGCTATACCTTAGTTGATTTATGAGTGATAACGTATGCAATACTTGTTGGGGAATTTGAAGAGGAAGGAGCTAGGGGGTGAGATGAGGAATTTGAGGGGGGGTTGGCATAGTATCAGGAGGTGGAGGATCTGGAGAAGGGAACTTTGTAGAAAGATACATTACATTCTAATTATGTTCACACACAGCTGTAAAACTTTATCTTTGTTAAACCTTTTTTATTTTTACTTTAGTACTTCGTTATGAATTCATAACAATTTTTAGTTATTTTCTTAGATTGTCAAAACTTTACGAATCTTTACCAGTCCACTAATTTTAGTCAATGAAACAATCACAAGGCTTTAGGGTTATAAAAATAATATAGTGTAAACCCTTTATTGATTATATAACAATTAATTTGATCACATTTGTTCATTGGTATAAATACTATCACATGTTTGTTACAGGGATGATATTCATATGGTCCCAGAAATATCAATTTATTTTTAAAATATATTATTACTTGGTTTTACTTTTAAAAATAATATGAATGATGTGCTACACTAATAGTTCACAGCTTTTAATTTAAATTCATAACTCTAGTTACTATCATCCATTACAGATGCAATTACCATAATCATAACTAAAAATGAAAACAAGGGCTAACACATAGAACTTGTATGTAAAACAAAATAATTATACAAGTACCTGACCAGTATGTGGTTAGTAATTATTTATCAGTTTAAAAAAATATATGAGATTAAAGGAAATACATTAAAACTAGCTTGTATAATGCTGAGTACAATCATTTTACACCACATATGTGTTGACAATGGTTTTTTTTTTTTTACATTTTCATTATATCTCATGTCTGCAATGGTTCTCATGTTCATTTTTGTTACCTTTGGCTTTGCCCTTCCTAATATTAACTTTGCTCCAGACTGGGGTTAAAAATGTTGGACAATGATGCTAGGAGATTTACATACACTCAGCTGCCCTGCAACATCATCTCAGCCAAATATAGACATTGGTGCATATAAATTTCAGGCTTTGGAAGAGAATGAAGAGAATGTATATTCAAACTGATTCTTTTGTCATCAAAAATTGCACTTAATCCAATCTAAAAATAGTATATCACACTGAAAGGCACAGGGTTATTTTTTATGATAATGAAACCTGTGCTGGTTAATTTATGGTAAAGCAAACAAATCTTACACAGGAAAATGAAACTTATTTCTATAAAGCTGATCAATAAAATGCTATTCAATCATCTGGATCTGGAAACGTGACCATCACATCATGAAATTGTTTTGGCTTGAGGGCCCAGTGGCGTGAAAAAGGTGTCATGAAAAACTCTGGCTGAGGGCCCGGGTGATGGGAATATGCTGGAGAATCTTGGCTTAAGGCCTGGGTGTGGGAATGACATTTGCACCACAAAGCTCTTAGACTGTTGTGGGCATTTATGAAAGAGCTCTTGCATTATTCCCATTGGTAAATGAGCATAAAATGTACTGATGGTCACATGTATTATATAAATTTGAATATCATGAAAATATTTTTAAAATAACACAAAATACAATCTTAATCTTGTTATTGTTGCTGCTATTAACTACCATCTTGATACAGTATTTCAAATGACAAATATATGCAAGGAGTCTTAACACCTTGGCCTACAAGCCATACACCCAGGACAGTCGCCTCTCAAGTAAGCCTGATGACTAGATTTTGGGCCACAGGCAAAGAGTGAGGCACCCGGAATGAACGAGCTAAGTCTGTAGAGACCATTTGCGATTTAGTACAACAGAGTTAACCTATATCCTGAGAATCAACAATACTAACTGGCAGGAGGCTTCATGCGTACCTGAACATTCAGGAAATCAACATTTCATTAATCATAGGACTCTGATAAAGATAAAACATCAAAAAGCAAATCACATACCTGACATTCAGGAACTCTTTGTCATGGTTGACACAATTAACTTTATTCATCCCTTCAAATGCTCTCTAGGCCTTAGACATAAATTATCTGGTAGCAGTTTGTATGAATGTTAACTTCCTGTGACATAACAAATGGGTGCATGATGGACAAGAACAGCTTATGCTCACCTTGTAAAGGCTAGCACATATTATAAATATCACATAACTTTACTGAAAATCTAAATTTAAATGAAAAATCATCTACAAAGCCTATAAATAAAAGCATAACAAAATAAAAAGTGAAAGGAATACTGCAGTTGAAAAAAAATATTAAATGCCATATTATCAGATAAATGTCTCACACATAAAATTTGGACATTGCTGAATCTTCATAATCATGTCTCTCAGACCCAGAGCGTCTTCAGTTCATCATTTTGTTCCATAACATTTTCTATAGTTTTTAATGCCTCAGTTTTTAAAACTTCCTGTAAATCTGCAACACTCTTGTTTGCATCAATAAGCTGAAAAGGAGAAAGGGCAGAAATGCTATTATTTCATTCAAGTAAATAACATAATGAGAAACATAAAATCCATATCAGTTTTTGTTATACAAACATCAACAATTTCTCCTTTTGCTAAATGTTTATCAAACTTTTGAAATTTGAGAAACACATTTACAAATTATAATTATTATTTTTACTAACTTCTATTCAATTTTAAATTACATTAAGGAGACCGTCCTGGGAAATGCCCAACTTTCTCTACTCATTTCATAAGAAAATATTGGTTGGAGATAACTCATTGATTCTTTTTGTATAACATATAGTATATAATTTTGCATTGTCTCATATATAATATTACCCTCGTCTCCCTATGGGGAGGGGGGAGCGCCCCCTAAAACGTCTAAAAAAAATTTTTCAGTAGATCCCAACTCCGTTTTTTCTTCCTGAATAATCCACCAAAAACTTGTGTTAAATCTTGCCTAGCCTAAGGCTGTGTATATATTCGATTTTTTTTTTTTTTTTTTTTTTGGGGGGGGGGACTTTTTTTTCTGCTTTAAATTATCTACATATTATAATTTATTCCAAAATTCAAAATTGGCTATTTACACAGCCTCAGGTTTCCAATGCTCTAGCAAAAGCAACAAACAGCGTTTGAATAGCATAAAAAATCGCACGAAAATTATGAGAGTTGGGATCTACCGAAGGTAATGTAAACAAAGAACAGAGATATGACGTTTTAAATTTTGAGCCAAAGTTTGTTATCTAATCAATGATAATATTTATATAAAAAAAGCTTATTCACTATACTTTGCAATGTGATGATTGCCAAGTCAATCAGAATTATCATTTTCAATAGGGACACTATTTTGTAAAGGTATGTGTCATTATTTTGGAGATGGTCAATGGGTGTTTATAATTTTGAGGGTGATCATATGCATGTAAACACATGCACAAAAAGTTTATATGTAAAGGAATAAAATATATTAGTTATTCCCCTCACACCATTTTCTTTGATAATTGTCAATAGTAACAGTTAGCAATGAGAAATGAGTAAAGAGTGTGTTTTGTCATTTGCCTCCATTATCTTTGCTAACAAGTGCATAAAATCATGCAGATGGCTAGGTGTGGTTGGATATTTGTGTATTTATGGTACCTAAGACCTATAGTAATGTCTAAGCGTAATATTTCTTAACATGAAAAGGATGCGATAGATGTCTCAACTCTAGACAAAGGCTGCCCATACAAACGAGCTCAAAATTCATTATAATTTTTATTTCAGAGTGGATATTACTGGCTACTATCATCTTCGACATGAAATAATTTAGAAATGCGACTTACAGATGCCACTTGTATTGAATTGCTTTTTACAGCAGAAACGACCAAAATCAGATTAAATCAATTCTAACAATGCTGTTAAATACTGACTGTTGAACGAAGTCTAACGGAAATATTGTAATCATTATCTATACGGATATTTTCAAACATTAGTGCTTCGTACTCGGTAAACATACAGATCCCTTCGTAAGCTATAACATAATACCAGGGAGTCTTGATGGAAGCATATTTCATGCATAAAAATACACAAAACTTACAATTTTTAAAGATCTATTTCACAAAATATTTTGCCATAAATCACTGATACAATTTTTTTCTGATATTGGTATAAAAGTGTTCTTTGAATACTCACGAACTCATATCTATGCTCAATGTCATTATCAAATGCCGTATGCACGGCTACAACAAGCAAAAGTCCACATAGTTGTACCCGGGCATATATTAGCAGCGTACCTCCCCATGTGTTGGTGGATCTCACATGCGCCACATAGAACTAACCATAGCTGGGCTTTAATAGTCATTTGGTAGTTTCCTCACCCATGTACCTATACAATATGCTAGCTAACTCAATTTGCCCCAAAATTTTCAACCCCCCCAGGACAGTCCCCTTAAACACCAGTCTATAATAACTTCAATTGATTACTGAGTAATGAGAAAAATTGTATACAAATCAATCCTATTTAAAAATAAACCACTTATTCTAAATATCTGTACATCATTTATCCATGAATAATAAATACTTTTTACAATAAGAGACATAAAAAAAAATATATATATATAGATTCAATGTACACATGTCTGAGATTCTTATGCTAAACACACAATAGATTTTACAGCACATGGATGCCACCCATTAGCATTATATTCTTTAACTGAGAGACAAATTTATTTCCAAACTTTTTACTTTAATCACGATTTCATAACCAACCTTCCACGAGTCATCCTTCAGCAACTGGAAATTTTCATAGACACGTTTCTGAAACTCTTCCTTTTCATAACGTTCCGCTCCAAACTGCCCTCGCCTTTTTGCTTCGTCTGGCTGCAAGTCAAGAAACAACACTTGATCTGGTTTTGGAAGTCCAGCATCACTCTTCTTGCACCACTCCAAACTCATATCCTGAAGAAAATGAATTTGGAAATAATTACAAGAACTTACAATGCAAAGCATAAGTGTCAAGAATATTATGATAGTGTAGCAAGCTGTATTCTCAGTAACTTGATGCAGTATTAGAGGAAAATATAACATTTTGAGAAATACCAAAGTAGTCTTCAAAAATTGTAGCAACAGAGTATAAAAATATCATATTATCAGTTTGTAACATTCCACTGTAGAACATAATGCTTTCTCTGGTATCACCACTCTTGCCTAACAACCTTATCACACAATCAGTATTCACATGTATACTGACTCTATCCCCGAGTTTACTGTGCTGGAGTATGACTGCTCCACTACATTGAATATTTTTCCCCACCACAAAAGCAGCCTTTCAAATTTACTCAAAATACTTCCCTTTGGCTAAGTTAGAAAAGAGCTACTATGCGTGTTTGTGTGTCAGTGTGCTTGTGTGTGTGTGCTTGTTTGTGTGCTTGTGTGTCTGTGCTTGTTTGTGTGTCTGTGTGCTTGTTTGTAAGTTGTGTGCTTGTGTGTGTCTGCTTGTTGTGTGTGCTGTGTGTGTTGTGTGTCTGTCTGTGTGTGTGCTGTTTGTGTGTCTGTGTGCTGTGTGTCTGTGTTGAGTCTGTGTGTGTGTCTGAGTGTGTGTCTGTGTCTGAGTCTGTGTGTCTGTGTGTCTGGTGTCTGTGTGTGTGTGTCTGTGTGCATGTGTGCATGTATCTGTGGTTGCTTGATCATTGCTTTACCTGACTATTCATCTCTTCTTGCCACACTAGAAATTCCAATGCTGTGTTGTCTATCCCCTTCCCCGACAGCAATGTATTGTTGCAACACTAGCTTTCTTCACTGTCAATTGTCACATGCTAAATAATGACATAGCTATCCTTAGAGGACTGTAGGAGTCAAAGAGCAATACCTCACTCCTTAGAGCAGCCACACTCAATCATTACTTTTCAATAAATTTAGGAGTCAAGACATCTTGTTTGTATAACAAACCCTAACTAAGCTTGCCATCTACTATACTTTTGTATGGCCAATCTACTATGCATGTATGTCTATGTATGTATGTCCAGGCATGTGTGTCTAGGCATGTGTGTCCAGGCATGTGAGCATGCTTCTTTTCTGACCATTTTACTGAAGCTTTGACTTACAGAACACTTAACAGCATTGGCTTGACATAGCCAGATAAATAGATACATATTAAAGAGGTTTGTATTTTCTCATCACCAATACAAAAACACTTTTAAATCATACCTTCTTGGCAGCAGAAAAGGCAACACCAGAAAAGGCATATCGATCTACAATTATTGATGTTCCACTTTTCAGCTCTGATAAAATCTTTGGCAATAATTCCCATCTGGAAAAAGAGGAAAAAAAAAATGAAAAACTAAATGCTATCTAATTCTTGATTTAACCCCTCACTGACATATACACTCCATGACTCGCAGCGGTCAGGCCGGCATAAACAGCTTAGGCCTACCCACTGTCTTGATTGTTGTGTAATATTACATCACAAATCAGGCCCCATCATAAGAGGGTTAGCTTTAGTGTCAGTGGTATTGACCCTTAAGAACTGCATGTCCTCCTGCTTCTCTATCCCCAACAGCTGGCATTTCATTGTATCTTGATGTATTAATAACAAAAACACAATGATAATACTTCACAGCAATTTTGTGTTTCATAGTAGTGAGTACATGTATAGAGGGGGAATGTGGGTGAGGAAAAATTGGGTGTTTCTCTTGATAAACTATAATATATGGTACCAAAATTGCCATTTCTTATTCAATGTATTTCATTCACAAGATGAAAGCAGTGAGAAAATATGACTGTTTGGCAAGAGAGACTAAGGGGAATGAAATGGTAGCAGACATATGAAGGGACACTAAATGTTGTGATAATGAAAATGTTCCAGGAAGAAAAAAAAATGGTTTTCAATAGGCCTTGCAAAATAATAAATTCTACACATTATAAGTAAGGCCATAATTATGGCAACTAGGACCAACAATGGCTTATGTTGTCCATGGCATGGAAACAGCAGGATCATACGAGAATTGCACACGTGAAATAGTGTTTTTTGTTTTTATATTTCATTAATTAGGCTTAGTAAAGGGAATGCACGAGAGAGAGTAAGGCTAGCACAAAACTGTTAAACTATTGATACCTCCTCTTTAACATTATCAAAGCCATGACCATTTAATAAATGCAGAATTTCAAGTAAATTACTATCCACTCAAGAGTAAAGAAAATTCATACCTGTTTGCAGAGAAGAGAAGATGTATGGCATGGTCTTCTAAGTCTTTTTCACATGACAAGTAACTACTGATGATACCTCCAATGTGTGTTCCTCTTTCTGCAAGAAAACTTATCCATGAAAAGCTAATACATAAAAGAGTCGGCATTCCTACATGAAAGATAGTCAACGAGAAGGTCTCTTACTACACAGAATTCAAGCTACTATGAAATAAAGGGTTCTAAGCATAAATCAGTTTTACAGTTATGGATTTTTGTTCTTCAAGTGTTCACATTATCTTCACCTGAATAATAGTTTGTATGCTAAGACTTTGTTTAGCAGCCACAAATGCTTCAATAGGAAGAGTAAGAAAGATATTGGTAAACTTGATATATTCCACTTTTTTAGCACAACATTTGAATTGACCTGAATTATTAAACAGAAATGTATCTTTAAAGTACCTTCATTTCTAAAAAATAAATAACTAAAACTTGCAAAAAAAGATATATTTTTACCTGGAAACCTCATAAATATTGCAGGCTTGCCTTCCTTCTTTAATGATTCAACCAGCATTTCAGATTGTGTGGTTTTTCCTGTCCTGTCACACCCTTCTATCACTATAAGAGCTCCTCTCTTTCCATTACTTCCTTCTTGATTACTATTTTCAGCCATTTTATAAAAAGTTCTTATACTTGATCTGAAAATGAAACATGCAATTTATAAGTCAGAATTAAAGACAAATTTGTTTGTTAGTGAGCTATAATTTTCTCTCATGCAGTCTTGTTTTGCTCTCAGTTTTCCTAGTTGCAAAATATGCAACTAGGAAAAGACACCATGCCTTTTGGAAATTATACATCTAATCAAATCATCTCTATATAAATTTGACTTTGTTGAAATTCAGACAAACATTGTAAATTAGAGAATGTTTTTTCAAAGTATCACCAGTTCATGGCCATCTTTATTCCAAATCACTTAAAGTGAACAGAGCTCACAAAACCTTAACAAATTCAACATTCTCCTTAAAACCAATTATAAATTTCAACTTTTATTCAAGGACACAGTGCTTCATTCAAGAACTATCCGAAAAATCAGATAAATACTCTGCTCAGATTAGAAAAGATACAGTCACAGAAAGTCAAATCTGGCTTAGAGATCTAAAAAAAAGATAAATATAAGAATAAAGGCTAATTACCTAGAACAGGATTATACAGAGAAAACTTCTAGAAAGAACACATAGAACAATACTGTTTGATATAAATATTAATCTGCTCAAAGTGAAGGTAAGCCCTCAAGTCACTTGATCTACACATCAAGAGGTGACACAGTCATGTGGTCTGCACTCTAGCAAGAGTCAACAAATTTCAATCATGTATTCTCTGGTTATCTTACTTGGATAACCACTGATCAAACAAACCACTTACTTCATATTTGCACCTACATGTACTTTTACTTTATTGGTTTCCTTTATGTTAAATGAAAGATGGTGTATTTTGAACATACTTTTACTACCTACATCTTCCAAATTCTTCCTTACTCTTGACGATCATCACCCACAAAATGTAGGCAACACACCAATGTATGTATATCTGCTTGTGGTTATGTGTGTGCTTGTGCACATGTGCTTGCTTCTCCTTTGAAAAGATAGCCTTTATCCTGGACACCTGTTCTGATGTATTGCCCTTTTCCAAGGTCTATATTTGTCATTTGTTAAGCTATATAAATATGGTAACTAACACTCATTCATTTTTTTCAAAATTTTGTATTATTCAATTTTCAGTAACACATCCTGAAGCACAGGAAGCAGCAAGCAAGAATGAGTCCCTTCAAGTGGACACAGTCGGCCAGTTTTTTAAACCAAGCGAGGCCCATCCCAATGAAAATTCATATATACAGACATACAAATACACAAATAAATGCCTATTTGTCTATCTGACAGATCAAGATTTATCCATCTATCTGGTAGCTAAGCATGTCTAGACTGATAAATATACATTTATTTCTGCGCATATGCAAATCCATATATTTGAATATTCATTGCCTTGGTCCTTGCACAATTTTAACAAACTGGCCATGGGTCCTTGCTGGAGCTTGGGTTAACTCAGGCTCAGTATGGAAAGTACAGCATATGTGCACCCAAGATTTTTGTTTGAGCTCCTGGCTGCACACCTGTGATGGTAGTCAGTGGTCAAAATAATTATGTAACATGGATATGGAATGAGGAATTTACTAATAGCTTAAAGGACTATCAAGCATTTAGTTATCTGAAAAGTTTCGGGATGTGCACTCGTGAAGTGCACACTTGGTAACCTTTGCACACTGCACACTTCAATTTTTTTTCCTGCACACTCGAAATCTTGTTGAAAAATGCTGTATTTTCCATACTGTCCCTGGGCTGGAATAGCACACTCCACCCTCATTTAACAATATCAGAAGAACTACTGAATCAGGCAATAGTAATAAAGGCAGCCACACTACATATACCGAGGAAATTATAATAGAATAGAGTCCACAAACCTCGTCTCGAATTTAAACAATACTGTGAGCTTTCTGAAAAGTAAGGCGAACTACCCCTAGGAAAGGGGGTCCGGGGGATTGCCCCTGGTAGGGGGTTAGGAAGGTATGCTTCGTCTGTACGGCGAAATACCCCTCGGAAAGGGGTAAGGAAATACCCCAGAGAAGGGGGTCTGGGGGCTTGCCCCCATTAGGGAAATACCCCCAGGGAAGGGGGTCTGGCAGCTTGCACCTGGTAGGGAAATATCCTAGGGGAGGGGGTCTAGTTTACGTTACGTTAGGTTAACAAATTTCATCGGGATTTCTGCAAGACTGACACTGGCCCACCGCATCTTGCAGTGGTGCCTGCCTCTCATTCAGATTTTGCATTTTTATCAAAAGTTTCACTTTTGACTCCACTATTTCTCCCTTGTGTGTGTCTCCCCCCCCCTTCAACCCCTGATTCTCCATGGATCCCCCAAGATTGAAGGGGGAAGGAGAAAAAAAAACATAACAAATAGGTGCAGCTGTCGTACTTAGAATTACCCTGAATCTCCTTCCAAACGCTTTGTGCTCTCGAAATTCAGTGCTTTTAAACATTTGTCTCTCTCTGAAACTGTGGATGTGGCTGTTGGCTCTGGATGTCAGGTGTCATACAGCAGGCAAGTTTATAAAAATAAAGAAGGAAAATAAACACAAGAGGAACTTTCTCTGCTTATTCTTAAGGATGCAGACATTCTAGGATGATCAATCTGGTGCATGATTAAGAAATATAATCAGGCAAAATAGCTAGCATACAATTTTGTACAAGTTAAATATGAATAAATAGCACAACTTCCACTGCAAGTTATATCCGAAGTTCAATCGCAGGCGACATTGCTAAAACATCTTTAACACTTATCTTCATCTCTGTTCATGAAGTTCACTGAATAAAGAACATACCTGATGCAATTTCTCGTAAAGGATATGAATACGTTGGCGTGTAACATGCAATCGCGGCTGAATCAGTCTTTCTTCTTCCTTGTTGTTGTTCCGCCAGATGTTAAATGCTGGACCGAAGGGAGGATGCGTGCAAAAGTTTTCAAAACAATGATCTGTTCTTGGTTAATGTATATGTGTATCATTTTACTATTCTTTTTATCTATACATATTATAATTCCGCCTGAATTGTGAATTTTGAGTAGTGAATGATAAATTTTATTTTATCAATGCAATCCTTGACATTACAAAGGATTGTTA
>NW_020870692.1:479386-509386 GCF_003789085.1 Penaeus vannamei
CAAATCCTCACGTATTCACAGCAGGAGAAAGCATAGGATAGTTTTTAACAGGCGCTCCTGCATGTTGGTCGACGGCTCTACCCTGGTGTGGACATGTGGAAGATTGTATTCCATTGGAAGGGTTGGGGGGCAGTAGCCCCTCAGGATGGGGTCAGAGGGCAAAGATCTGTGCATTAGATAATATAGTGATGGATACTGTGTATATTATTCATATTTTGCCTTTTCCTTGGTGCCTTTTATGCCTTCCCTTAGTATTAGGGCCAAGGTTGTCTATAATGGCGGGAGTAGTTTCCCTGGCATAATTTGGAGATATTTGGATAGAGAGTGAGAGGGATCCATTGATACCAGAATTGTTGTGACTGGTTATGCTAAGATATTTTGAATTACCTTTGGAAGATGTCGAAATTAGAAAAAAAAAAATGAAAAAAGAAATCTGAACATGTCCTGATTATAAATGCGAAGAAAATCATAGAAACGAAAAACCTGAGCCAAAATTCCATATGTAAAAGAAAGTGAAAAGAAAGATACAAAATTCAGCATAAAAATCAATGTGTAAAATAAGAAAATAGTTGGTGTGCAATTGATAAATGTGCAAGCTTTTTGTTCATCCGCCACTGGAAGATGTGTTGTGCAAGTGTCAAGTGTTGCTTAATTTCGCCAATTTTTTTAAAAGATCACTGTACATATTAAACATACCTTTCGAACCTCGTATCAGGGAAAAGTCAGGTAAATTTACCGCGGACAACAATTGTGGTTACAGTAAAAAAAAGTGTAATGGAGTGATTACCTTGACGTAAACTAAGACCCTTTTCATCTATGGCATAAGGTATGCAACCCGAAAATAAAGGAGATACATGACAGAGAAGAGAGATCAGCCATGTTGACATCGCAAATGTAAAAAAAGTTACGGCCACTTAACTCCTTCCTGCGCACTCTCAAGTAGGTCATGTATTAATACGCGTTTGTTAAAGCGATGTTTGGCTCATTTTTAGTGTGCTGTTCCACATTTATGCTTTCAAAGGCCTTTGTTAATGTTGTTACACCACATTTACGTGGTTCATGATTTATTAGTGATTTTTGGAAATCGGCCTGAAGAACACTTTGCGCATGTGCATTTTTGCATTTCTGGCCGCCACGTTTGACAGGACAATTCCCGGGCATTCGGTGACAGGCGGGCGAGAAACGTTTTGTTTTCGGTATTGCTAGTAGCCCCAATCCCAAAAAAGTGATAAAAACAAAGCAATCAACAATACATTGACCGGTGTCTGCCCAAAGAAGTGAAGGAAAATTGACAGTTCAGTCTTTCAATGTATAAGGATGTTTGGTTTATTGTTTACAGTATAGATTTAGCTCTATCTTGCTGTACATACTGAGATGGAGAGAATGTGTCCCCGGGGGGTGTTGGGGGGCGGAACCTCCCATCAACCCTCCCCTTGAGCAGTGCCCAATGGGCACGCCTAGTCATGGCACCGTAAATTGCTAGATTAGTTGGGGTTATGGGTTAGGATGTTTTGGGGGGGTTTTGAAGGTGTGAAATCCTGTAGATTTTGCCAGAAAATTAGTTGGTTGGATTCTTGAATTTTGGGCGTCAGTGCGTAGTGTTTTTTAGTTTAGCTGTTTTTTAGTGTTTTTTGTTGTGCTAGTTTTGCTCATTTCAGTTTGCTATTCTTATTTAAGCCTGTTTTACCCCTTAATTTGCCTGATATACTTCATGCCCTCCCCTGCCGTTGGGACTTGACACATCAAGATCATCGGCTGTGATGGCTAAGGAAATGATCATCAGATTCATTCTCATTACAAGAGAATAAATTTGATTATTTATTGTCTGGGAAGTCCCTAATGTTGTTATTAAAAAAAAAAAAAAAAAAAAAAAAGTTAGGGTTTGACAGTCAGGGTTACTGTAAAGAAAAATGTATGCAATGGTTACCTTGTTGTAAGCTGATACTTTTCATCCATAGCAAAAGGTGCAGAAATTGAAAATAAAGGAGATACATGACAGACGAAGTCCCTTACCATGTTGACATTGCGAAAGAAAACGTTACTCTGTACTATACTATAACCCTATAACTCATTATTGACATTTGTTAACTAGTTTATGTATTATTATTACCTTGTGAAAATAATTATTCTGTAATTTTTATTACTCTAATTTTGATGAATAATATATTTATGCTATTCTCTCAAAAAAGCTGCACATGTGAGTTTTTGCCACTTTGACTTTCAAGACCTTGAGTTGCCATTCCCTGACAAAAAAGGCCTATGATGGTTTCATTTTCAGTGTTGATGTCTCTGGACATAAAGGTATCTGATATTTTTTATGGACATAGCTATATCCTGCAGCAAATGTCAATGATAACGACGCACCCTCCCCGAGACTGTTGAAAAAAAAAAAAATTTTCTGCTGGAAATCTAATGATTTCAGCAGTTCTCAGTGTTTTTTTCTTCTGCAAATGAATCATTCAGGAGATCGAGTACCATTTCTCCATTGACGATCTTGATTTGTCAGTCCCATTAGCAGGGGAGGGCATCAAGTATATCAGGAAAATTATGGGGTAAAACAAGCTTATATAAGAAGAATATCAATCAAAAATATGTAAAACTGCCACAAAAGGTTTAAAATCGACCAATGAAACTTTGACAGATGTAACCGCCATCTTTGAAATTCTACGGACTGACGCATCAAAATTCAAAAACTATGGGACCCCAATCTGCCTTTTGACAAAGCTCTATGTGAAGTCACCTGAATAAATTTGACTTTTTTTTTTATAATGTTTTCGGTATATCTCGCAGGTCCCATTTTTTCCTGATTTATCCCCCCAAAATACTTGTTAGATCTATCCTATACTGTGTAGATGGCGGATTATAAAATTTCTTGTTTTGGGTTGACAGCGTACGCTATTTGGTCACTTTTTAGGTTTATGTAATTATAGTTTTTGATTTATTACAACGGTGTCAGGATTCCAGTGCTTTAGCAAAAGCAAGAAACTATTTGATATGCATGAAAGACTTATTAAAGTAGTTGAATTTTTCCCATGCTCCACATAAGGGGAGGGCAATGGGGACATGGGTGTTTATAGTTTTCGAGGAGGATGATGTATATGTAAACACATGCACACAAGGTTAACCATTTTAATCGTCCTCATTTAGTAGGCCTACATCAACTATTATATGTGAAGGATTAAAATATATTAGTTATCCTTATCAAACTGTCTTCTTCACCAATTTACAAAAGTAAATTTTCAACGAGAAGTGAATGTAGAGTTGGTGTTGCATGCATTATGTTTTAAGAATTTCATAAAATCATCAGATGCTTAGGTGTAGTTGGATAGTTGCGTATTTATGGTACCGAAGACCAACATGTAATATTTTAATTTGAAATGCACAAAAGATGTGATTCTAGTTTCAAGTCGAGATGAAGAGTGCGCATTCAAATGAGCTCAAAATTCCATAATAGTTTTTATTTTGGAGCAGGTATTACTCCTATTTTTCAACATTAAATAACTGGTATCTTGCTTGTATCTCTGAAGTTCAAAGAACCGACTTCTATGTGGCCTTAGTATTGAAACGACTAATTTCAAACAAAATCAAATTTGCCATAGCTGGAAAGTACCAACATTTGAGTGAAGTCTAACAGAAATATTTTAATCATTTTTTATATGGCTATTTTCAAACCTCCGTGCTTTGTACTCGGTATACATACGGATCCCTTCATAAGCTAGAAATTATTAGGGAGTCTTGATGGAAGGCATATTTCATGAGTACAAGTGCATTAAACTGTATATATTTCACTCTTCCGTCAAATCACTGATTTTTTATTGATATTGATATAAGTGTTCTTTGAACATTCACAAACTCATATCTATGTGCAATGTCGTCATCAAATGCTGTATAATATTGCAACAAGCAAAAGCCCACACAAGTGTAGCAGGGCGCATGTTAGCGGCATACCTCCCCATGTGTTGGCGGGTCTCACATGTGCTGCCCGGGAACTAACTATAGCTGGTCTTTAATAGTCGTTTGGTAATTTCCTCATTCTGATACCTATACAATATGTTAACTAACTCAGTTTGATTATTTGAACAAGTTATGGGGTCAATTCTAGTAAATAATCATAATTGATAATGGCAAGAGGTTTGTCATGTTGTCATTCAGGTCTCTTTGGGCTCTTTGTTAGGTTTTATTATTTTGTACTATTCAGTTTTCTGAAATGCAGCCATGTGGAAATGGCATCCTCCCTGGAGCTGGCGCTCTTCCAGTCATAGCTTACGGACATTACATTTCCAAACTTGTTTATCGATGGGAATAATACAAATGACTCTTTCTAATGCTAAATGTCTAATCAGGCTCCAAGAGGTTTATGCAATCATGGCAAGTCTTTTCCATCACCCTGGCCTTCAGTCATAATGACAAGTTTTTCACTTGGTATGCAGTCATTTTGTGCTATGATGGCATGTTCATGTCACCCAGCCCTTAACCATAATATTTTCATGACCTTATGGTCATATTACAGGATTAAAGGGGTGAATGCATGTGTTGCTTCATTGTCATGCAAATATTGTCATAATGACAAGTTTTTCACTTGGTATGCAGTCATTTTGTGCTATGATGGCATGTTCATGTCACCCAGCCCTTAACCATAATATTTTCATGACCTTATGGTCATATTACAGGATTAAAGGGGTTAAATGCATAACCTTTCTACTTATGAGTCCTTTTGGTTTGAGTGAATAAAGTTCTGATTTTATTATCATCATTCACATTAAAGCAAGGTGTTTGTGTATTAATCATTATGCATGTCTCTTTCTATAACATGTTTTCTAATGTATCTCCAGATATTATGATCGCCGAGATGCAGAAGATGCAATGGAAGCAATGGATGGTCGACGCCTTGATGGCCGAGAGCTGAGAGTACAGATGGCCCGCTATGGCCGCCCAGAAACCCCTCCACATCGAAGACGCCGCCGACGGTACTCGTAAGTCTGTTTGTTGAATAGGATCAAAATTCATTAATTTCCTCCCACTTTTTTATTTGCTTGAATTGTATTACTTTTCATTAGTCATTACTGAACTGAAAGTTAGTGTAAAGTTCATGTGTGGAGTGAAAACTTAAATTTTGCTTAGTGTGGTCATTCAGACCCTTATGACAAGGTCTTGGGACTAATCAGAATCTTTAGTCTGTTAAGTGGCCCCATATGCACATTTTAGATTTATACATTTTTTAATTATTTTATTATTTATTATTATTATTATTACTTTTATCGATATTACTTGTGATTTTTTTCTAACTTCTAGATACTTTTGTTTTTATGTTCTATGAGATTTGATTGTGTTACTGATTAGCAGTAATATAGATATGTCCAATGTATGTATATAAATAGATTTATAAATTTCTTCACAATTTTATATACAGGACATTATAATTGTGTTATCATAATTGGTATATGAATTTATTACATGGATTTATGTAAAAATGGGGCTGGTGGTATGCTAAGCAATCCACTCTCGATGAGTGACTTAATACCATGTAAGAAATCCATATTTATATATACATGATATATATTTTTTCATTAGGATGTATTTCTGTAACACTGTATTCTTCCCTAAATCATTGTTACTTTTGTTGGTTTCTAACTTTATTTGCTTTCCTTTGATGAATGATTGAACACTTCTGTCTTATGTGAATCTTCTGGTGTTTTGTAATTTTGTTTGGTTATAGTTAATCCAGTTAGAAAACTGAAGTAAAGTTTATTCTATAGGATTTTTATTCAAGATGGTTCTGATGAAGTTTAAAATCAGTTGTATTGGTTCTATCTTGACGAAGTTTCCAAGTAGGAGCACAGATTCTCAACCTAATTTTGATAATTCGGTGTTTTATGATAAGTATAGTTTAAAAAAAATACTAGCCTATTTGGGTGTTGTCAAGCTGCTGATCAAGGTGAGCCCTAACTTATTTTGAATAAATCTTTGACAATACCATTACACAAGCTAATATTTTTAAATGATATCTTTTTTGCCCCACAATGAAGGAGCAGGAGGTAAACCATGTTAATCATTGTAGCTTATAATAGTGTTACTTTTACTCTGTCTCTTGTGCGATAGGTCATGTAAGTTTCAGATGAAAATGTAATCTGTAGGGAAACTTTATTAAAGGGATTTTACTTACACATAATGTAATACAGAAGTGGTTATGTTTGTACTGTTAGCTTTGAATAAGATTGTGGGTCCTCCTGTCTTTCCTTGTAACCTATAGCATGGATAAATTGCATGCTGGAATAATGAAATCTTCAAATTTTCTTCAAGAAGTAGTCATAGGAAATTTAATAAATTTGAATTAGGTGGTGAACTTGTTCTTTGTTTAGTGTTAGTTGGTGTGAGTATTCATCACTTGTATTCATTCTGTAGAAGCTTCTGTGGTTGTTTTAGTTGTATGGCTTGGTTGTGATTTTATATTCTAGGTTTTCCCTTATATTAGTTTTGTAATAGGTTCAGAATGTTTCATTCCTTTTCAATGTGTGTCAGTTGAAGATTTGTTGAAGTTATTTCTAATAAATTGTATTTGGAAAAATACGCAAACACATCTAAATGAGAAATATACGACAGTCAATGGAGAAAACTTGGAAACTTTTTCTCTTAGGAATGAGAGTAAAAATTTGCTATAGGGAAGCAGAATCTGCAGATTGAAAATAAATTTAGATTTAGACCTAGAATGTAGACCAGCATTTTATGGATAGCAAAGGAGTATTCTGGAATGTAAGGATATTAGCGGATGAATTAGGAATATTTAGTAATTGATTTGATTGAAAAGTAAAAGGCAAATATATTAATTTTATTTTAGTGTTTTTAAGGCTGGTTATACAATTTGAAATATAATTTCCAGTCAAGTTATTGATAGTACCATTATACATAAGGCAGAAAGCATGATAAGATGTAATTTTCCTTGAACTATTTATATTGATTTTTTAAATTTTTGTTAAACTGCAATAAGGGCAGACTGGCATTGAGAAACTATTTAAATTGTGGTATTTTAGGCTAGATTCCATAAATACTATACTATTTTGCTAATATCGCGCGCGTGCACACACTCGTCGTTAAAGAACACGTGTGGAATTCATGGTGAACAGATTGCAACAGGAACAACGAAGGAAAGGGCAAGAAAACGCACAAATATGCCTCTTCGTGTGTTTTCTTGCCCTTCCCTTCTTTGTTCCTGTTACACACACACACTCACTCACTCACTCACTCACTCACTCACTCACTCACTCACTCACTCACTCACACTCTAGTTATACATGCATTGATAACATTGAAACCAACTTAAATGAACAAGTTAAAGGGATGTATTATTCATGATTGGTCAAGGAACTACTGGTGTTTGTGTTGTGATGCATGTTAGTGTTTTCTTATTCACTTCTATGCAGTGGGAGTAATAAACGTTTAGTGATATACATCCTAAATAGAGAATAGATGAAATGAAATGCAATGCATGTTATAATAAGGGAGGGGGGGGGGGGAGTTCCATTTATATTTTTTCTATTAAATGTGAATTAAGAGAATTAAACTTGTCAGGTTATCAATTTGAAGCTAGATAGTATGTAAGTGTAATGTGACATCGGAAAAAAGCAAATTTTGCTTGTTTCTGGTATGTTTTTTTATGAAAGATTACTTCATATTATTTTTGCCCTGAAATGTCTACATTCAGGGACAATTCCAGGTCGAGGTCGAGGTCACGTTCTCGTTCAAGGTCACGCAGGAGAAGTCGCAGGTCACGATCGCGTTCAAGGTCAAGGTCACGCTCCCGCAGGAGGCACTCTAGATCAAGGTGAGTAGTTATAGACCCAACATTTTCAAGTTTTTGCTTTTTCAAAATTCAGGGGATATTGATTTTGAACTAGGCACAAAAAAGTAGTGCTGCCCATTGCAGTCATGGGCAGATAACTCCCAAGAAGAAAGTCAAGTGAAGCAATTGGCAGATTACAGTAGATTTTGGGAATAAATGCCTACAGTAAAGCATGGGAAATACCTGTCCACCAGGTCTGGCAGCCACTCACGCTCCCGCTCGCGTTCAAGGTCACACTCTGGAAGCAAGAGCCGTTCCCGCAGCCCAGAAGAACGTGAATCGAAGTCCCCAGAAAAGCAAGATAAGGAGAATGGAATGGATGAGGCAGCTGCTATGGAGGAAGAGCAAATGGACCGATCTCATTCACGTTCTAAGTCCCGATCACGTTCAAGATCTCGATCTAAGTCTAGGTCAAGATCTAAGTCGCGTAGCAAGTCCAGGTCCAGGTCACGCTCAAGGTAAGATTAGATGATAATCATTATGATTGAATTCAAATATCCCAAGGCTACATGGTGAAGAGCATCAGTAAGTAGATTGAAGCATTATGAAGCCTTTTATCTTGAAAAAGTATAATTGAAATGGTTGTTGTTTCTGGTGGAAAAATGTAAATAATTTGGAAATGGATATTATTGTTAAGATAGGAATTGAAATGCCTTCTGTGGTTTTACCATCCTTTGTAAAGAAGTTCAAGAAGTAATTAAATTTTGTTACTTGTAAATAAAAAAGTGCAAGGTTGATAGTCCAGGGTATTCCTATCTTGTTGCATAATTCTACATGGGATTCCATTTTTTTCTCCCAAAACTAAAATAGAAATTACAATATTCAAGAAAAATACTTCCCTCCCTTCCCCTCTCACATCTGATATATCTCATGTCATATCCCACAAATCCTATCATATGTATCTCATATCATATATCATATATATCTCATGTCATATATCATATATATCTCATCATGTCATATATCATATATATCTCATGTCATATATCATATATATCTATATCATATATCATCTCATATCATATATCATATATATCTCATATCATATCATATATATCTCATATCATATCTCATATATATCTCATATCATATATCATATATATCTCATATATATCTCATATCATATCTCATATCATATCTCATATATCATATCATATCTCATATCATATATCATATATATCATAACATATATATCTCATATCATATCTCATATATATCTCATATATATATATATATATATATATATTATATATATATATTATATAATATATAATGTATATCTCATATCATATATTTCATATCATGTATCATATCTCATGTCATCTCATATCATATATTATATCTCTTATCTTATATCATCTCGTATCTATCTTGTATATCATAGATCATGTATATATGTCATATATCCCATCCCATCCCATCCCATCCTTAAGAGTTGAATCTCAAGTGACTGAAAAGTAAGTTAAGATTTAAATCTATGGATATGTGCTTGTTGTAGGCCTATTGAGGGAGAGATAGAGCGAGAACTCTCTAACGGCCATTTTGATAATTTCCGACAAAATGTTTAAATATTTGAGACAAAGTGAGAGTTACTACTGTTTTTGAAAGAGGTATCCATTCATTGTTTGGTATATTTCCTTACCTATTGTATCAGACGTGCAGCTGAGAAAACAGGTTTGGAATGTTAATGCACCCTTATGCAAGCCTTTTCAGTTCATAATCTATATAATGCAATGGCTTGTAGATTTGTTCAAATGTCATAATTTCTGTGCACTGATGTCTAAGCCCCGCCCTTCATCTAAGCACTTCTTTTTCTACCTTTTTTTTTTTTTTTTTTTTTTGTCAATGTTTAAATTGGGATGAAGTTTCCATTAATTCATCATTTAGTAGATTATTTTCTCCTTCTCCCTCTATTCGCCTCCCTCTCTCTCTCTCTCTCTCCTTTTCTCTTCTCTCTCTCTTCTCCTTCTCTCTCTCTCTCTCTCTCTCTCTCTCTCTTCTCTCTCTCTCTCTCTCTCTCTCTCTCTCTCTCTCTCTCTCTCTTCTTCTCTCTTCTCACTCTCTCTCTCTCTCTCTTCTCTCTTCTCTCTTTCTCTCTTCTCTCTCTCTCTCTCTCTCTCTCTCTCTCTCTCTCTCTCTCTTCTCCTCTCTCTCTCTCTCTCTCACTCTCTTCTCTCTCTTTCTCACTCTCTCTCTCTCTCTCTGCTTCACTTTTCTCTCTTCTCTCTCTCTCACTTTTCTCTTCTCTTCTCTCTCTCAACTTTTCTCTCTCTTCTCTCTCTCTCTCTCTCTCTCACTTTTCTCTCTCTTCTCTCTCTCTCTCTTTCTCTCTCTCTCTCTCTTCTCTCTCTTCTCTCTCTGCTCACTTTTCTCTCTCTGCTCACTTCTCTCTCTCTGCTCACTTTTCTCTCTTTCTCTCTCTCTCTCTCTTCTCTCTCTCTCTCACTTTCTCTCTCTCCTCTCTCTCTGCTCACTTTTCTCTCTCTTCCTCTCTCTGCTCACTTTCTCTCTCTTCTCTCTCTCACTCACTTTCTCTCTTTCTCTCTCTCTCTCTCACTTTCTCTCTCTCTCTCTCTCTCTGCTCACCTTTCTCTCTCTCTCTCTCTCTCTCTCTCACTTTTCTCTCTCTCTCTCTCCTCTCTCACTTTCTCTCTCTTCTCTCTCTCTCCACTCACTTTTCTCTCTCTCTCTCTCTCTGCTCACTCTCACTCTTCTCTCTTCTCTCTCTTCTCACTTTTCTCTCTCTTCTCTCTTCTCACTTTTCTCTCTAGTTTGACAGTGTTTATGGAAAAGCTGTTGCTCATTGACTTCATATTTCAGGTCTGTGGAGTGAGATGCACTGAACTGGATGTTGCATCCTATCATCAACAATCAACTAAATCACTGCATCACAAGAAGACTTCTCAATTCCTGTCCAGATTTTTGCAGTACTGGCATGCTGGGCAGGTACTTATTAATTTTCATGTGCTTACTGTGTACTGGATCATTGTCCTCTAGACCTGCATATGTTGGGAATGTTCAGAACCTCCAGATTGCAATATAATTATCATATGGATATTGCTCATTAGTTATGTAATTTTTTTTCTATAATTTGTTGGGATACCCATTTTAGTTAAGGTGGTACAAGAGTTTGGAACCACTGGAATGGTTTTGTTTTTAATTCTTAAGGCTTCTAAAAAGACTTGTTTTCTTTGATGCCAGATAATATGGTAATGATGGAAAGTAAGTTGAAATTAGTTTAAGGATATATTTTTATTATTACCATAGAATCTGGTCTGAACTAGGTTAAGCAAGGAAATGTTCCCCACAATGTTCACAATTGGTTGTATGGAGAGGAGTACCCATCATAATCTTATCCTAGATTGTCTCCAAGCTTTCAGTAAAACTTTGTCAGATTACACTTAGTCATGTGCATTAACTTTGTATGCTTAGGAAATAAAATTGACATAATGTCACTGACAGGACTTTCCTATTCCACATGCCGAAAGGCTGGTAAGAATGAGTATTGTGTGTATAAACTATCTTTCTAAAAGCCTTGTGCTGATGTATATTTCTACGCGCACAGGGCGTGGCAGTTGTTGCTGTTGCTGTTGTGTTGCTGTGGAGTATGGCGGGTTGCTGTAGTGCGGTGTTATGGCGGGAGCCGAGGCAGAGCCAGTCAGGCATGCAGCCGACGGGGGGGCCGCAAGGCACAGTACGGGCACGCAGGGCACCAAACCACTCCACCTTACTCATTAACAAACCTGTCATTATCCCATACTGTCCTGCTTCACTCTTTATTTTGTTTTAATTGTTTTCTTTCTAATGTTGTCTCCCTTGTACATTTACTCCCTACAAATTTTTTAGTTACACTTGCCTCCCTCAAAAAGTGCAGTTCATTAGAAAACTGTCACAATAATGACCTCAACATTCCTCAGAAAAATACCTTCTCTGCCTGTCATGTTGAAATGATTGGTACTGTTAGTAACAAGTGTACTAACTGATTTATCCTGTCCTGAGTGCTGACACTGTGGTGCCCTGTGATGCTGTGGAGGCGACTGGCAGCTGTGTGCGGGCACCTGAGAGTGGTGACTCGCTGCAGCTGTGGTAACCCTTGCAACGCTAGTGATGAAGGGTGGGAGGGTTATAAAAACACTGGCTTTCACAGGTCATTGAAGAAAAGTTTAATCGAAAGTAGTCGTCTTGTTATTATTATTTTCATTATTATTATTACTTTTACTATTACGTAAATTGTGATAGTTGAAGTAATGATGATAGTTAATAATAATAAATTTTATTTATATCCTTTTTATCAGCGCAGTTATTTTCATGTTGGAAGTGTATTATATATTTATTTTTCTCATTTGGTTAAGCTATATTCGTTTTCATATTTTTCATAATGAATTTTTTTTTTTCTTTCACTTGTACTCTTTACTAGCTAATCCTTGGATTAGGTCTCTGCCTAATGCAATGATTATAGTTGAGAGCCTTGGTGTATTAAGCATATATTTATTTTATATTTGTTTATTTACTTAGATTTATTTTTATATTCATTTTCTTGTTTTTTATTTATAATTATGAATATTCACTTTCAGGTTTGGTTTCGTGTTTACATGAAACCTTTTGTGACTGGGTTACTTGTAGTTGGGAAGTTTGGATGCCTAATTAGTAGGCATAATACATTATTTTACAAGCCTGCTGTTTGAAATTTAGGATTTTAACTTTCTTTTTCAGGTGATGCTAAAAATTGTGCAAGACCACCCTTCATAAGGTGTTTAAATTTTTTTTTTATATTCTAGCTGTTAAATGTTAATTGGATATAAGTAGAAGATTTGACTTTCGATTTTGCAGATTGCATGGGTAATGCTATGGATGCAAATACATAAACTTCCTCTACTCTATGATTTTGAATTGCAGTATTTGCAACACTAACAATATCTTGCAGATCAAGACACATATTCATGAACTTAATTTGGTAATTTAAGTTGAACGTTTTTATCATTATCATAATAATTATTAATGATTGATTATTATCTGTGGAAGATTAGATTTTTATTCAGGTTTACTTCCGTTTAGTGATATTTAAATTGAAGAATGTAGGGGTACACTGACGTCACAAAAAATACAGCACTCGGAATTTTAAAAGATCAAAAATAAAAATTCAGTTCACTTTCTCTCATAGACCACATGGGATAATTAAGTTTATCTAGTAATATTTATAATTGAAACTAACAACCCTTATAATTTATTGAAAAGACAGGAATTTAGCTGTGCAATATTTAATATCATGAAAATCTTGTCAGTCAAAAAGGTTATCTCAAAGTATACAAAGTCTACATCCCGTTACTTTAAGCTGTATGAAAGATTTTGACGAAAATAAATTTAGCTGTATCAAGTAATTAAAGTTTACAATATTGAAGTCGTCAAAGAACCATTACAGGCAAAGAATATCAATAAACGACACTTTTTTGCACATATATAACCACTTTCGTTTGAACTTTAGTATAAGGTTTGAAAAGGCTGCTTTTGTGGGTTACAATTATTCTGAGGTAAGTACATATAATCCTTAATAAACGGTTGCTTGAATACCTTGGTTTTATTTCGACCTAAGTTACGAGAAACTTCTGGGAATTAAGTCTTTGAAAGATAATACTTTTGGAATAAAGTTTCTGAATACTTCTAAGAACTGGGTTGCGTATCACTTGATAATACACTTTTTGATTCAATGAATGAAAATGTACCATAATTTGTATGTGAAGAGTTAAAAACTGATGATGGGAGTGCAAATGAATGCATAGACAAATAATTAGGTGCACAAGACCAGGAAAAATGTTTATCCGGTCCATTAATCATATGATAAAGTTTGATCTGTTATTCTTAGTTTTCAGTTATGACCTTTTATATGTCTAGCACATTTAGTTGATTCTACTATCAACCATTATTTTTTGAGATGACATCTTTTTGAATTTGTATATGCAAAAAAGTACAATCCCATACATATTTCGTAGACTTACTTGCTGATTCAAAAGGCGAGTTATCAAACTAAACCACGCGTGATCATGAAACTTTAAATTGTTCAACTTCAAAGTAGAGCAACACACCCCTCCTACAATTCCTACCCTCCTGTTGTGGGTGGGCTTAGGAGACAGACTGAGACCCAATATAGGGGATCGCCCCTGCCTTGAGGCCCTCGGCTCAACCAATTTAGTATGGCCTTTTTCTCCCAAACCCTTGCCCGTTGTTGTCGTGGGGGGGGGGGGTTAGGAGACGGAGACCGACCCAATGCATGGATCTCCCCTGCCTAGGGCCTCAGCCTTCGACTCAACTAATTTTGCATGGTCTTTTCCACCTTCAGCTTTTTGTTTCCGTCCATTCTCCAACCCCTTCTACTATTTACTTCCTAAGATGTAAGAGCCGTGCTGAAAGGATGAAAGGCTGGCCTTGTGCCAGTCCTGAACGGCCTGCGGGAACCATGGGCACAGTCCTCCCCTGATTTGATTGTCTAGCCCTTGACCCCGTACAGGGCACTAGGGATGGGATGTTTAGTTTTCTTTGCATAATCAAGGCTTCCCATTGCCAGTAATGAAGATGTAATACCCTTATTAGGAGCAATGAGGCTTGCACCCTTCAAATAGTCCCACCCTTCAAATAGTCCACCCCCCGACCCTAGGCTCTCCTTTGACCACGACTCCGAACACAAACTACTACCCACTCCTCTGCCTACTAGTGCATTACCGATCCAAGCAGAGACTTCAATCTCCAGAAAACATTCCTACCTACCCAACTTCCTCAAAGTCATCAACTCTACCCCTACAAACTTCATCAACTCTACCCCTACAAACTTCCTCAAACACCCCAACCTGCCTTATTACTACGTTGCAGCCTTATTCTCCATCTCTCCGTAATACTACCCCCCTCAACACTCCCGCTCCCACAGGCCCGCGTCCTACCAACACCAACCCTACAAATATCTTAACTACTCTATTTAACCCTTTCCGTACCCGACGCGATCGCTCCTGTCTCGTAACAGTCAGATCTGAAGCTGAAGCTATAGCATTATCAAAACTAAATATCTCTGGCAACCCCATCCCTGCAGAACCCCATCCAACTCTTAATACTGCCTCAAAGACCAGGACATGGTATCAAGTACATTGCTACTCCATTCCTCCTAGAGGTCATCGAAAGAAACCCACCAACATTGCCATAATTACTTTTAGTACCCATGACCTTCCCGTTCGTATCTACATTGGTGAACAATCCCTCCCTGTTCAACCATACCAAAATTGTTGGCGATTTGGACACCCTGCCAAACACTGCCGCTGCACAGACCGATGCCCCCTCTGTGCCCAACCCGGTCATTACAGATCAAACTGCCCTGCACAAACACGCACATGTGCTAACTGCGGCGCCCCCCATAATGTAATTTATAGAGGCTGTCCCATTTACAAGTTCGAGTCTGAGGTAGCAGTTCAGATATAAAAATGGTCTCTACGTGAAGCCAGGCAGGAAACGCCGACAAGGTTTCTCTTATACTCCCTACTCCAGTAATGTCACCCTTTACTATACCTTCCTATAGAGCTATATGACCTTAGATGTCTAGCACATTTATTTCGCTTTTAACCATTAACCATTAACCTCTCCAAATTAAATTATTTTGCCACTCTAAATCCAGACACCCCAATCTCAACTACAGCCCCAACACCGTCTCCTTTCCCTCCCCGCACTACCTGCAGCAGACAAACTAAACGTCCCCTCCCTTCCCCTACCCCGCACACTCGCCTCGACTCACCTTTATTTTATTCCTCAGACAGTCTCCTCCCCCCCATAAGAAAATCTTTGTCTCGCAGAACTCTCCAACCAACTCCACTACAGAAACTATAGAAGATATTCAAAGCTATATGCTTGAGACAAAATTCCACAACTCATGTTCTCTCCACACTTGAAGTGATTGCCGTGAAGAATTGCCGACTCACTACTCATCCTGCCAGTACCCGCGCTACTCCAACCCAGTACAACCCATCCCCCTCAATTCCAACTACTGCCGATATCCATCCTCCCGACACCCATCATCATCCTACTCATATTCCCCCTACACCACGTCCTCCTACTCCCTCCCAACACAACCCACCCCCTTCAACTCCAACTACACGTACATTCTCTCTATCAGTAATGCACATATACTCACCCGCTTCCTCTTTCACTATTTTTACAGACTCCGGCCATTCATTAACTCTCATAAAATATATGTACTCGATCAATCCCCTTCTCTGTAAGATCCAGAACTGGTTGTTCTACCTGTCCACACGCTATAAATCTCTCAGATTTTACTGGATGTCCAGCCATATTGGAATCCCCGGCAATGAACAGAAATATTCTAGCACAGCACACCAACCACGCTTCTCACGTATTCCAGCCATGGAGTATTATCCCCCACTTTAAGACCTTCCTGTATACCCGATGGCAATTTTTCTGGTCAAGTCTCCGCATTAATAAATTACATAACATAAAACTATCATTCGCCTCTTGGTCAACTCCATTTCACCGAAACAGACATTGGGAGACGGCTCTCGCACGCTTACGTACTGGCCACACTCGTCTAACACACTTGTATCTAATGTTTTGTCCACGCTTTGCTACAGCCCGCACCTCTACTTTCCATCACCTATCCTTCCTTCACCGAGCTCCCAATCTATCAGACATCCTTACAGAATACCACACTCTGTTTTGACAACCTGTTCTCCTTCCTCAGGCGCATACATATCCTTCATTTAATCTAATCCCCCCTATCTCACCCCACCGTAACCCATTCACTCATCAACTCCTTTATCCATCTTTAACCTTTTCTATATTATCCTAGATAGTTGACGCATAGCAACTAACTACTGACTCCACCATCCTTCACTACCCTTTTCTGTTCTTTCATATCGTGCTACATGACCTTAGATGTCTATTACATTTATTTTGCTTTTAACCATTAACCATTTTACCCACTGCCATCTACCTAGGTAACTCAACCTCCAAAAAGCTCTTTCAACCACAATATCCTTGACCCCATCTACATAACTGCCTTTATTTCCTACACCCCCTCGCTTGTTACAACTCTTCAACCTTACTGCCCTCCCCCCTCCTCATCACAACACTACATCATTCCACAACACCCCCTCTTCCTCTCGTCCTCGTCCTTCTACAATTCCCACCTCTACAACCATTTTGAATGCTCTATATAGCCTATCCCAGCCAAAAGGAACAGAATTACTTGCCTGTCCTAGTATGATACAATATCATTGTATCAGTTCTACCACCAGGGACCCGGTCATCACTACATGTTGATGACAATCATCTATGCCTCCGGTCCATCCATACATACTCTCCAACAACTCTAGTCAGCAATATCACCAGTATCCTCCTGGGCCACTAATCATGACTTTCGTTTCTCCACTACCAAAATCTTTTCTACCCTCTTCTCACGGAAACGTGTAAAACCCCAACCTCCGCTCTTCTTATACGGCCCTCCGCTCCAATACCGTTCGTCTGGAAAATTCTTTAGAGTAATTTTCGACTCCGAACTGTCCTGGCTAGACGATATCCTTCCCATCAAAGAAAAAGCTCATCGTTGTATTCGAATATCTTGGGGCTCAGACCGTAAAACTCTCCTTCATCTTCACACAGCCTTGATCCTCTCCACTCTTGATTATCGATGCCATATCTATTCATCTCGCATAGCAACCATCATCTGACATCACCCTTTACTATACCTTCCTATAGTGCTATATGATCTTAGATGTCTAGCACATTTATTTCGCTTTTTACCATTAACCATCTATTCATCTGCCTCTACGTCACTTCTTACCCATCTTGATACAATCCACCACTGTGGTCTCCGCTTAGCCTTGGGAGCATTCCACTCCCCTCCATAGGAGAGCCTGTACGCTATGTCAGGCATACCATCTCTCTCTCGACGCCGTGTCCTCCTCTCTCTCCGATGCTATGCGTTCTTCCACCAACAGTCCCTCACCAAATTAACTATTCCTCAATCACTACTTCCTACTTTTGCTTCATCTCCACTTTTACCAACTCCTTTCACCATCCGCATTAATGCTCTCCTTTCCCATTCCCCCTTACCATTTCTCTAACCTCTCCCCTTCTGTGTCCATTCCGTTCCTCCATGGCTTATACCTTTCCCCACATTTGCTCCTCTGTGTTTTCTGAACCACCAAAGTCAGATCTACCTCCTCCTGTCCTCCTCACCCACTTTCTTAACCATGTTTCTACTCATTCCTCTTATATCCAATGTTACACTGATGGCTCCAAATCCATTTCTGGTGCTGCTTTCGCAGCTGTCTTTCCAACCTACACATTCAAATACCCTCTACCTCCTGAGTCCATTGTTCTTGCCTCTGACCTGTACGCAGTCCTTTTCACCTTAAAACATACATACTCACTCTCTTCCTCCTCTTTCACTATGTTACTGACTCGTAACTCACAATCTCTCATAAAGTCTATAGACATAACCAACCCCCTTGTCTGTAAAATTCAGGAGTGGTTGTTCTACTTGTCGACACGCTATAAATTCATCAGGTTTTGTTGGGTGGCAAGCCATGTCGGATTCCCAGGCAATGAACAGGCAGATACCCTAGCATGCTCAGCCACTATGTCCACACCACAATCCCAGTGTCTCCCGTATTCCAGTCATGGATTATTACCCGGAACTTTAAAAAAAATTCCTTTATGTTCGATGGAAACCTTTTGGTCAGGTCTTGTCACCAATAAATAACATACAGTAAAACCATCACAATCTCCTGCTGGTCAACTTCTTTTCATAAAAAACGCGCTGGGAGACGGCTCTTGCCCGCTTGCGTATCGGCCGTACTCGCCTTCCGCACCCTTACTTGATGTTACGATCTGACCCGCCCCTATGTTACTTATGCAACGCTCCCATTTCAGTCTCACGCTTCCTGTTATCCTGTCCGCGTTTTGACACAACCCATATTACTGTCTTTCCTCACCTGTGTTCGCTATGACCTCCCAACCAATCAGACATCCTGATGGAATCCCATAATTTTGCACTGAAAACCTGTTCTCTTTCCTCAGACTCAAAACCCTACTCAGACACACACACACACACACACACACACACACACACACACACACACACACACACACACACACACACACACACACACACACACACACAATAATAATAAGTGCTGGCCGATTGATAAACTTTATGCTCCTTGTGCTCACCTGTCTTTATTTCCATACAAAGGAGCATATTTAATATTGCCTTAACTCGAATTGGGAACCAAATGATAGACACAGACAGAGGAGTGGGAGGATGTGTGAAAGAGAAGGGAAAAGAGAAAAGGATAAGGAAATGGAAATGGGGAGAGGAAGATGGAGAAGGAAAGGGAAAGAACGTCTTGGAACAAGCCTTGGGTAGTCATTTGTTGGGGAAAACTATCGAACATCTCATTCCTCACAGTACGCTCTAATACTACTAATTATACGAATGACCACTCAAGACCTGTCCAAAGACACTCTCTCCGTCTTTCCTTTTCTCTCTCTATTTCTCTACTTTCCATTCTTTCTCTCTCTCTCCTTTCTTTCTTTCTCTCTCTGTCTCTCCCTCATTCTCTTTCTTTTTCTCTGTCTCAATCTCCTCTTCTTTCTGCCTCTCTCTCCCTTTTCTTTCTCTCTCTCCTCTTTCTTTCTCTCTGCCTCTCTCTCTTTTTCACCCTCTCCTCTTTCTCTCTCTCCTTCTCTTTCTCTCCATCTCTCTCTCTCTCTCTCTCTCTCTCTCTCTCTCTCTCCTTACAACATTTAGTCCAGAAAACATGGTAACTATCAATACCTTTCATCAAATTTCTAGCCGATCCGAGCTGGGTATACGTGTAACTATACCGATAACTTCTCATATAGGAATATCAATCTGTGACAAGGTAGATCAGTTAGCCAAACAAGCACTTTCCCATGAAGAACCATATTATTAATACCGTTATCTGCTAGCTGTCTTCGAGATCATGAGGGCAAGGTATGGACCACCGAAAAACTGAAGAAAAGTGGACATGCTACCATCTGGCATTATGAAAGTATGTATTGTCGGGACATGTGATGCTGACAAACCATATAAAGTCTACGATGGACTGTCTCGGAAACAGCAGGTTACGCTAACTAGGCTGCGCATAGGATACCAATACACTATACATTTTGTACAGGATGCAGTTTTGGAGGCAAAGCCAGTTACATATCACCACTGCAAAATGTGCAAGGAGCCCAAGTCGCATAATCTTCCACATTACTTACTTATTGATTATATTAATTTTATCATAGACAATGGTCTTGTCTTCGATATGATTAGGGATGGATTTTTTTTTTTTTTTTTTTTTTTTACCAACTAGATGATATATGAATAATATAAGCATAATGACACAGCCCTTCAGGCATGTAGAACTAATGTTTGACTAATAGCCCTTTAGATAAATATAAGCATAACCGGTTTGGATAGATGCTGTAGCATCTTACCCTAGCTTTTTACATGGCATGTACACTGTTCTGTAAATAAATCTTATCAAATCAAATCTCTCTCTCTCTCTCTCTCTCTCTCTCTCTCTCTCTCTCTCTCTCTCTCTCTCTCTCTCTCTCTCTCTCTCTCTCTCTCTCTCTCTCCACTAGGAAAGAGGACGCTGTCGACGGAAATAAACAAATAACGGACTAAGCGAGATTTTCCATACAGAGGATCTTGGGATAATTTCAGAAACACAAGAGCCTAACTCAGACACTGGTGAAACTGATGATCATAGCGAAGACTATATCGATAATAGAGAGAAAAACACTGACAACGAAAAATTCTTCCTATAATCATCTCAGACTTTGACTCTATAAACTTGTCTGTCTCTTCGAGTACGGTCTGCAGTGTGACAGCAAGAGCTCAAACTCTTTCTGGCCCTTTAAAAGGAGGCAATGCTAGATAAAGCGTTAATTTAAATAAATGTATTACGTTGTTAACTTTCATCTTATTATGGAAAAAGTTAGCTGTATTCTAATATTCACCGTTTATGATAGTGTATGCTTCAATATTATCATTCATCCATTTTCTTTCTCATCCAATGTTTGGAAAACGCCAGAATTGCAACACCGGAGACGCGATAAACCCTGACGCCTGCTGCAGTTGCACACGCCAGTGTATCTTTCTCTTTACTTCGTCGACGAAACATGAGCTATGGTCACGGCTCCCCCGACATCAAGGCGATGACGTCGCTCAAGGTGGATAATCTCACCTATAGAACGACGCCAGAAGATTTGCGGCGTTCCTTCGAGAAATTTGGCGAGATTGGAGACGTGTACATCCCGCGAGACAAGTTTTCTCGTGAAAGCAGAGGCTTTGCCTTTGTTAGGTAAGCGTTTATCCGGCATGTTTCAGTGAGCTGTATCAATATTACGGTTAATGTTACCGAGAGCGATGCACAGAGATAGGATGAAATGGATACTGCCTTTTAGTAAAAGGTAAGGGTCAAGCTTCAACCAGCCGTCTTTTTTATGGAAAGTGATATATGCAAACGATAGAGGGAATAAATCTAAGAAACTTATCTCCAATATACTTCCGTCGCAAATAAGAAATAACCGAGTTATTGGACACGCAAGTGTCAGAGATCTCAAGATTTTAAAAATGGGGACAAATTGCAGTTCGAGGAAGTGGCAGAGTTGCGTGTTATTATTCCTATATAAAATGACAGGACTATATAAACCAATTTAAGATTTAAAAATGGGGACAAATTGCAGTTCGAGTAGTGGCAGAGTTGCGTGAATGACAGGACTATATAAACCAATTTAAGATTTAAAAATGGGGACAAATTGCAGTTCGAGGAAGTGGCAGAGTTGCGTGTTATTATTCCTATATAAGATGAGAGAACTATATAAACCAAGACAAACTTCGAACAATATGCAGTACAAGGTTGTGGTGGAGTTTAGTAATAAAACCTACATGAAGTGATAGAACGATACAAACGAAGACAATTTTCTTCTATGGCAGTATTTGTGCAAATGCTTATAAAAGGTGCTATACGTAAAAGAACAGGTGAGAGCCCAATTTTAGCCAAGTCGATGATCTTGTGTCGAGAGTAAACACTGCACTAACCGCAGAAGACTGCCATATCCCAAGAAGTTCACGTGCAAAATAATATTTTGTTAATCATCAGTATCAGCTGTTCCACATTTAAGCTTCCAGCAGCCTTTATTAGTGTTGCTATACCTCATTTACGAGTTTTAAGATTGATTTTTACAGTTCTGTAGAAGAATCGGTCCGAAGAACCTTCTGCGCATGCGCACGTGCACGCTTCCAGGCGCCAGTTTTGACAGAATTCCTGACCATGCCATGACAAAAGGCCGGCGACAAACGTTTCCTTTTCGGTGTTACGTTGATTCTTGGCTATTCTTAAGATTATACAGTGGCAACGAAGAGACCAGACCCCTTGTAATGTTTATATCTAAAACCCTGCGCGCGCATGGTATGAGGCAAAACATTTGCCATTATCTGTTGTTGCGAAAAGCGATCTTACTACCTCAATGGAACTTTTGTGATTTGCATTACACTTTTGATACGAAAAAAAAAAAAAAACACGTGTTGGTACATGCAGCTGGATCGTTTACTTTGAAGTGTGCTGCTGCCTCGAACTTGAAGAGATATGCTGCGGTTTGGAGCCAGCCACAGTGCTGACAGGAACTGCTATACTCATTTAATATTTCTGTTGCCAGTTAATGTATCAATAAGTTTTTTTTTATTTGTATTTCTCTAGAATTTGTAGTAATGATTGGTTTTCATTGATCTGTTGATAACACTCTTTAATCTTATATAAGCTTATGTCTACCTATGAAACTTTGTTTGGACATTATCCTTGCTCGTTTTATATGAAATTTGTAGTTACCACCAGACACATGATTTGCTCCGACCACTGGTAAAATTTGCCATAACTTCGATTGTACGTTGTTTGTGAATATTACCACTGTCTGTTTACGATTGTAACTGTTGCCAGTAATTTTACCATCATAAGCACGTTAGTGAACCCGGCCCCAGGCTTATAATGGGCATTGCAGTAGACAGAAATTAAATGGGAGTACAGTTATGCTCACGAATAGAAGTCTACCTACCTTCACAACCCACCATATGTTTCTACATGGTGCTCCTTCATGGTGTAGTACTCATTGTGTCCAAAGTAAGGACAAGATAAGGGAGAAAAGGAATGGGATAGGTAGTGAAAGAAGAGGGGGCAGCAAGATGGGATAGTTGGGGGAGAGCCTTGTGGTGATGGATAGATGGGCGATCTATGGTACCCAGTCCCTCCTTCCTTCCTTTCCACATCTCACTCGTCCCTTCCCTCTCCCGTTAGTTCATAACACTGTGTATCTAGTTTTAATTTTTCAGCCTTGGGTTTGGGATTTCATCAGTATCATGATTCATGTTAAAACAAGCTGACGTTTATGCATTAATCATGATATATGTGTGGTTCTAAAACCTGATTTTTCAATGTATCTCCAGGTTTTATGACCGCCGAGATGCAGAAGATGCAATGGAAGGAATGGATGGTCGACAGCTGGATGGCCGAGAGCTGAGGGTGCAGATGGCCCGCTACACCCGCCTGGAAGCCCCTCCCCAACGTGAATCAAAGTCTTCAGAGAAGCAAAATGAGCGTGGAATGGGCGAGGCAGCTGCTGCGGAGGGAGAGCAAATGGACCATTCTTAGTCCTGATCACGTTCAAGATCTCGATCGAAGTCCAGGTCAAGATCTGAGTCATCTAATAAGTCTGGGCCACACAAGGTAAGATTAGATAAACATATTTATCTTGAAATAATAATGTTCAAGTGCTTATTCTATTAGGTGAAAAATGAAAACAGTATTGAAATGGATATTAGTAGCATTAGAATTGAAATCCTTTGTGTGATTTTGCCATCATCTGTAAATAAATAAATTACATTTTCATGCTTGTGCAAAAATGTGTCCAGTAGATAGATAATCCAGGGTATACCTGTCTTGCATAGATTTGCACTGATTTCCAGTCTCATCCCAAATAATAGAAATGACATAAAATGTGGGAAAATACAGTGCAATGTGTTCCACTCCCCTCCCCTGCCTTCTCCGTATAGTGCACGACGTGGTCTCACTCCAGGAGTTACTAAGATGCTAAGTATCTCTCATCGCCACACCCACAGGCAGTCGTATGTTTTCCTCTCCATCAGAAACGACGAACTCGAGGTGGCAACACTCCTGCGGCATGGCGACCTTTTGCCCTGTGCCTTCCTCGGAGACTATGGGAAAGACTCCTTTATATTGCCACAATCTCCCTTGCTTCTCCCTCATTACTACATGGACTCTGGCCGCCTACAACTCGCCGAAACCCGAAGCACAAAGCGAGTGAGGAGGATGCCCCAAAACAGTGTTGCGACAGACCGTTACTATAACATATTTTTATTTGTTGCTTCCTAATTGTATATTTGTATTCAATTTTCTTGGCACTTCTCTCGCTCTGAAAAGGCAACCACGAGACGGAGTTGAACTCTTACTTTTTGCATTTTAGAGGATGTGTTCATTATATACATCCTTGTATATACATGATTGTGTTTATTATATACATCCTTGCTATATGCAGAAAACTATATTTTCTTGTCTTTTAATTCTTATTAACTGGTATTTACAACTTTTATTGACTAAATGTCACTGATTTTCATAACTGTTACGTTGGTTCTGTATGTAAAGTTTATCCGTCTCTTTGTTGATACTTATTTTTATTACATAAGTATTTTCTTGTATTCTAAATTGATGTTAACGTTGATTTTATCAAGATGCACACTGTAAGAAGTAATCGTATTTCTTGAAAGTTCCCGCATAGAACCTGAAGTGGGCGAGTAGAAAAAGCATGCGAGAGGGATCCAAGGATTAGATTTGTGCCTCTTGTGTTGCCTGTGAGGAATCCCCTGAGTGGGCCTCCCTGGACATAAAGTTCAGTGTTGCAAAGATTTGTTAATATGCGGTGGTGAGAGAAACTTGTTCAGCTTGTTCTTGGGGAAGTGACCAAAGTGATTCGGTGCCTTACTTAATCTTTCAGAAAAGTTTTTTGTCTTTATTTTTTATTGCTTTATGTCAGTTTTAATGTTTTAATAAACTATTTCATATCACGTTTATACCGTCATTTCCCTTACAAAATAGAGATGTGAAAGGGAAAAGAATAAAATAGGACAATGCATTAGTGAAAAGAGTGAGGATCAAACTATAAATTCCTGGCTTTCTTGTGATGCACCTCAGTTGATAGATATGATATTCTATTACCTACGTTGGAGAGTTGTCTCCGCTCACGCCTCTCTGCGGCTAAGTTAACGCAGTTCAACATTTATATTCTTGCACCAAACACATACACCATACACTCACTGCACTTACATACACAGTCTGTCGTTTTCTGCACTATCTCAATTTTCACAAACAAATCTCGTGATGTTCCCATACGCAAATTAAGTGGGTGGTGGCAGTGACGATACTTTTTGCAATTTTTGACAAAGCATAAAATTACTAATCCCTCTACAAGAGGACTGGGTATTTACATTAAGAATACTGTTCCATCAAAAGTGGTCGAAGACAAACGTGACAATACGTGTGCTGAATATCTTGGTTTTGAAATATTTCTTGAGGGTAAAACAAATACCATCATCAATGTAAACCCACATGATGGTGAAGTGGTACCTAAACCTGAGAGAATGATACTTAGTGATACTGCCTTACTGTTCGGGGATTTTAATGCTCGGCATCCTCTCCTGGGCTCTGATCGCAGCACCTTAGACAAAGATGGTAAGGTTTATCATATGTATCTCCAAAACACTAGTGATTCCATACACCTATTATGCCCTTAGAAAAGACTCATTACCTAGGACGCCAATTAGATTATATAACTGCACAATAAGCACACACTCCTTAGCCTTGCGAAAGTAATCCCATTCTTAGACAGTGACCATTGTGCATTAAGCATAACCCTCCTATGAAGCAAAAGGAGCCCATCACAGCCACGCTTTTGATAACATCCTTCTACTAAACATCATGATGAGTTTATATAAAAAAAGATAAGCTGCTGGTACGAAGACTTTACTCCGACCAGCCTTGATCATTTTAATGAAACTGTCAATAAGTTGGTAATATCGTTACCCAAATGCACCCCAGAGACCCTGTCAAACATAGCTCTCTATCCCCCTGAGGCAAATGAGCATATCGCCTAAACAAAGATCCTGAAATAAAGCTGCTTATACATTTGAGAAGGTCTGCAGTTAACAAACTAAAACTCTTGAGAAGAAACCCCTTCTTCGCTTGGGACTTTCTTTAGTGACAAGATTAGTAAGATAACTTATATAACTTAAAGCGGGAAGAGAGATTGTATGCCTTAGCAGAATCGATTGACTCCACGAATCCCATGAGTAATGTGTGGAGGTAAATCAACACGATTAAATCAATGTATCGTGTTACTCCCCACCTTCATCCAGAAAGGGTAGCTTTGTCACTCGGCAAATGATGCGAAATTTCCTCTCAACAGTCTTCCATTATCCATACCAGGCAAGTGGGATCGATTCTTTGTGATTCCCGCTAAAGTTCCTAACTCAGATGATATCCTCCTCTTCCAACAGTCTTCAAAAACAAGCAGGCAAAGTTTCCTTTGGCAGTCGTTCTGAACATTCACGTCCTGTTACAATTGCATCCGAGTCCCAAGCTCGTGCGCTATATACCCTGATTGGCGTCACTGGCAAACCTTTTCTTGCCGAACCTAACTCCTCCCTTAATACTTGTACCGGAATTGTTTCCGTCATCCCGATTGATTGTCCTTGCTACAAGAAGACCTGGTCAGACTGTGAAAACGACCAGCTCGCCTGCCTCACAGACTATGATGCAGAGGCAGTACATTGCTACGCTATTCCTCACAGTGTAAGTCCTACACCAATATTGCCAAGATGAACCTCTGTAGACATGACCTCCCCCATGTAGCGTACATCAGTATAGTGCCCTGCCCTATCCGACCATCGATCCCTTCCCCGTCAATGTTGGCGTTTTGACCACCCAGCCAACACCGTCGCTCCCACTGCCCTCTAAGTCCCAATCTGTTCACTCACGCACTTCTGCCAATTGCGGTGGCTCCCATAATACATTTTATATGAGTTACCCTGCCCTTAAGCTAGAATCTAAGGTAGCACTTTTCAGATTCAACCTAGGCCTCACTCTACATGGAGTCAGACCGGAAGCTTGACGACGAGGCTAATCCCTCTCTACCTATTCCAAAACTGTCCTTCGTTCCGCTTCCCTCCCATCTCAGTATGTCTCAGCAACTTCCCCAGTATCCCTTGCCTCTACTCCCTCTCTCATCCAGTCAAATTTCCTTTTCGGTCTAAAATCCAGATACTCCACTTTCCCGAGGCCTACCACGCCACCTCTCACTCTACGTGGCGCACCAGGCGATCTAAACGCTCCACCCTATCTTCTACCACGTCCTCTTTTCCACCCCCCTCTGCCTCTGGTCCCCGGACATCTATCCCCTGTCCTCTTCATCACAAGAAAACTTTTGTTTCTCAGATCTCACCCAAATCCCTTCCAGAAACTCTCGAAGACATCCAAAACTTCCTAAACGTGACCCAAGAGAATACTCTGCTCCCTCATCCCTCTATTCCCATTCCCTCTACATTCAAAATAATTGCCGATATCCTTACTCCTCAAGTTCCCCCCTACCCTCTTCCTCCCTCTCTCCCCCAAAACACCTTATCCTCTCCTTCCTCTTCTTTCCCCATTATCCTTCTCCCACCTGGATGATCACGTGACCCTTATGCCCCAACATTGTCCTCCGGATTCTTCCCTCCTGACATTCTTCCTGATACTTCTTCACCTTCCCCTGTTCCCTCAGCTCATTCTCTGAATTCTTCTCCTACTTCTCCAACTACCATTAGACTTCTTCAGTAAGAAATAAAGATAACCATTAAAAGGAACTTAGAAAAACATAACGGTATATGATTACTTTACATATTTTATTACTGTAACATTGCTATGACATGCATAGTTTGGCTAAGTGAGGCTTCATCCATTGCTCAGTGTACTTTCGCGCTGGTGACTCAGCTAGGAAGGCGAGCGGATCAGGAATCCTGTCTTTGCGGTTTGGTCTTCCTTTGAGGCCGCGGCAGGAACCCCAGGTCTCCAGACCGGTACCTGAACTGCCCTTCGCCCTGGTCCCCGCTCTCGGAGGCGTGGTTTCGCTGGTCGGCCTTGCTGGGCGGCGCCGAATCTGAAGAGGCGTTAGGATGGTCGGAATCCTGGTTTCCGGGGAGGTGGGAGAACTCGGCAGCCGTGAGGAGGTTCACCAGCTGCTGAAGGATGGCGGCCACGTTGTCCGATTCGCCGCTGTCTCCCTCCTGAATGAAATACAAGCATTAAAATTAGATTTTTTTTTTCAATTTCGAGAATTTTCCGTGGATGGAGAGAGATAATAGATAGATAGATAGATAGAGATAGAGAGAGAGAGAGAGAGAGAGAAGAGAGAGAAGAGAGAGAGAGAGAGAGAGAGAGAGAAGAGAGAGAGAGAGAAGAGAGAGAGAGAGAGAGAGAGAGAGAGAGAGAGAGAGAGAGAGAGAGAGAGAGAGAGAGAGAGAGCGAGAGAGAGCGAGAGCGAGAGCGAGAGCGAGAGCGAGAGAGAGAGCGAGAGCGAGAGCGAGAGCGAGAGAGAGAGCGAGAGAGAGAGAGAGAGAGAGAGAGAGAGAGAGAGAGAGAGAGAGAGAGAGAGAGAGAGAGAGAGAGAGAGAGAAAAGAAAAGATGGATATTAAGAATGTTTCATAAGTTCGGTGCGCGTGGAATTGCAAGTCCCGTATTTACCTGAAAGGCAGCGTGATGCAGGAGGCCTAATGCTGATTTGATGGTGTCTTGCAAGGCTCGTCGCGCAACATCTTCCTGTTGTAGATGTGAAGCAGTGAGGTCCAGCGCGATGTCCTTCTCCGCGGTGCGCTCTCGAAGGTCGCGGGTGGTTTGCGTCGCTGCGTCCAGCTGAGCCTGCATGACCTGCGGCACACGCGAGATCGGAATGATGAAACGTCTCATGCTTTAGCATTTTGTAATAATACTCTGTGTGCATGTGGGTGCGTCTTGTGCGAGTGCGTGCAGCTAAGCCACTGCTGACAATTATTTTTTTGTTACGTCCGATCTTTGGAACGAAAATCTAAAAGGCATTAGGAATGACTGTATATTCAAGACTAACTTGTAAATCCGTTCGAAGCCGCTCGTTCTCCCTGGCCAGGCGGTGGTAGTCCCGCCACACGTGCGCGTGCTGCTCGGCGCGCTCCGTCACCGCCTGCAGCAGCCTCCCCCGCCGCTCGCCCCGCGCCGTCACCCTTCGGACCGTGTCCTGTAACAGCGCCTCTCGCACCTGCGAATACACGGCCGCTGAAATTAGCTGTTCCTTGCAACTCCCCGTCTTCGATTTTGTTAAAGATCATTAGCCAAAATTAGAATGTTTTTTCCTTGAAGCTCTGTCGTAACAACTTTGGGGTGAGACAAAATAATTCGCTGGATACGTAAAGGTTTCTTTTTAGAGACCTTGGCAGTCTCAAAACTTTTTAAAAGTCTAAACCATTCTCTAATCATAGCGATTAAATGATAACAATATTTCTGTTATGTGCTCTTCCTTGCGAGTCTGGAAGTATATTAACGTCTAGCTTGCAAATCGTGAGTTGAAGTATCACCTGCGACTCCGTCAAATTTTCCCTCAGCTCTTGGTTCTCCCCCCTAAGGGCTGCGACTCTCTCCCTGAAGATGTCCAGCGTGCGCGTCAGGGCCTCGTTCTCGTGCAGGGCGCGCCGGGTGGTCGAGTGGACCTCGGTCTGCGCCGCGAGACGCAGGTCTTCGGTGATCTTGGTCACGCGGGCTTCCAGCTCCGAGCGCAGGGCGGCGGCCTCTACCAGCGAGGCCTTCTCCAGCACGCTCACCTGGGTTTGGTTAAAGCGTTGCGCTATTTTGTTATTACCATTTAAATAGTTGTTTTAGTTAAAACAATGTCTTCATTGTCCCGCCTACACATGCTTTCCCTCTCTCTTTCCTTCAATCACTCTTTATCTCTTTCTCTCTCCCTTTCCTCACTCTTGTCCACCCCCGTCTCTCTCTCTTTCCTCTCTTCTCTCTCACTCCGC